>JAAGVU020000105.1:1138964-1170607 GCA_011763525.2 Mormyrus iriodes | reverse complement strand
ACTATAGAACAGAGCATTAGAATGTGGTACTATAGAACAGAGCATTAGAACGTGATACTATAGAACAGAGCATTAGAACGTGGTACTATAGAACAGAGCATTAGAATGTGGTACTATAGAACAGAGCATTAGAATGTGGTACTATAGAACAGTGCCTTAGAGTGTGATACTATAGAACAGAGCATTAGAATGTGGCACTATAGAACAGAGCATTAGAATGTGGTACTATAGAACAGAACATTAGAATGTGATACTATAGAACAGAGCATTAGAATGTGGCACTATAGAACAGAGCATTAGAGTGTGGCACTATAGAACAGAGCATTAGAATGTGGTACTATAGAACAGAGCATTAGAATGTGATACTATAGAACAGAGCATTAGAGTGTGGCACTATAGAACAGAGCATTAGAATGTGATACTATAGAACAGAGCATTAGAATGTGATACTATAGAACAGAGCATTAGAGTGTGGCACTATAGAACAGTGCCTTAGAGTGTGATACTATAGAACAGAGCATTAGAATGTGATACTATAGAACAGAGCATTAGAATGTGGTACTATAGAACAGCATTAGAATGTGATACTATAGAACAGAGCATTAGAATGTGATACTATAGAACAGAGCGTGGTGTGTGGTTAGCCTGTCTCCAGCAGAATACAGTGTTCCATTTGCACCCATGAGCCTGTGACAGCAGTGCCTGGACCCCTTGATCTATGTCAGAGTGTGGAAACCCCCGAGTAACCCCCCCACCCCTTCCTGAAAGTAATGACTGCATTGGAAGTGTGTGCTTAGGTGACAGCCTCCAGACGGAGGGGCCCACTTATCAAGTGTACGGAGGCTATGCTAGGATTGAAAGGTTCAGCAACATTAATGACCACCTCGCCTTTGCTGTAAATACTCTGGTTGTAGGACAGAGGATCCACCCTGATTCCATCAGCCTTTCCCACGTCGGCTAGTCCAATGCAGAGTCACAGTGAGGTTGGAGCCTCCCTGGACATGCTGGTCATGACACATGCACACATTCACCCACACATGTGTATATTCATATCTTTGTGGGGACCGTCCATTCATTTCTATGGGCAAAACCCTAATCCCAGTAATGACAACCTTAACCCCTACCTAGCCCTAACCTTAACCATAAGTAACCAAACAAAATACAGATTTTTGACATTTTTAGTTTTTTGATTGCAGTCACAGATTTTTAGAAAATTGAAATTTCCCCTTGTGGGGACTGAAAAAATGATCCCCACAACGTCAAAATAACAGTTTTTTTGTGGGAACATTTGGTCCTTTTAATATAATACATAAAAAACCACACACAAACACACACATACAAACTCTTTAAGGGCAATTTATGGCCATGTAATCCCCCTAAATCACATCTAGTGTCAAGAACCATGGCATTGTGTTCAAATAACATTTCTGCAGTAATTGAAATAACACCTGGTGAGTCAGGTTCTGCTTTGGAGACCCAAACGCGGAGTCCACCAGCCACAGGGAGACTTTGATTAAGCCACTCAGGCCTTAAGCTGGAAGTGTAACGTATCCGAAGTATGGGAATCGATTGCTCGACAAGCTGTTAGATTGTGGGTAATTAGCGGCATGCAGGAGGCGTGATGTTTGCACCGGTGGATGGGATTAGTGCACGGAACCCTTACCTTGTTTTCATTATTGCTTGTTTCCGTCTACGGTAAAGGTGGCCGTCTACCTCAGACGACATCTAGACAATACGAAAACGATCATGTTGGTGAGAATAATCTGTCGCGCACTTAAAACGAGGCCACCACTGTGTTCGTCCTATGTCATTACGCCACTAGAGGGCGTGTTTTTGATGCAACAGATTCACATTCGGAGCACAAATAAACGTACTGTAGCAAGTGCGTGAGTCATTTTAACAAAGATGACAGCTCTTTTAAAATGGAAGTTTCTCTCTTTATTAACAGCCACTTTTGATTTATTGCTAGCCGTGGCACAGACAGGGAAGCCAGCAATTTATACGACACTTGCGGTTACACGCTAATAAAACACGCATTCCACAGCAAACATTGCTCGGTTATGACATGTACTATTAAAAGAAATATAGGAATACATATGTCAATTTACAGTTTAAAGTGTGATGCAGTGCAAAGCATGCTGGTAACTGCATAATTAGTCCTGCTGACCAACCCCGTGACATCACATTATATCAGCCAGTCATGGGAAGCGTGTGGGATCAGAACAGACAAAAAAGTTTGCCTCGGACCCTGTCCAGGCAAAGCACTGAATTGGTGTTCACCGCGGTGATTACGGTTCATATTGTTAAAACGATGTCAATTTCGTCGGACGGCCAGCTGGATGGACTGTGAAGAACAGCGCTGTTTTCCCCTCCTCTTCCTCTTAGTTTTGCCATTCAGGCACAGCCTACAGCTCTGTGTACGAGCCCCATGCAGTTACTTACTTCTGGTTATAGATTGGATTTTGCTGTTGTACCTTTGAACGAAGTATTTACCCTGAGCTGCTGCAGTAACTTATCCTTCTGTCATGACCCCCTCTTTGATCAAGGTTTAATAAGTACAATAGAGGGGAAAAGGATAATTAATTGGGAGAAAGGAGAATCGGTATAAACAAAGAACAAAATTTACCTCCAAGAAAGAAAAAAAACACCTACCTACTTCACAACCGGAACAAAGAAATGCTACAAAAGAAAGCCAAACAAAAGTCTTCTGCACCTAACTAGCTACTCTGATCTACACCAAAGAAAAACACAAACAATTAGTATGACTCCTCTCCCAAAAATCTAAATAATACAAGGACCTCAATCCACACAATAGAAAATATCAACACGCACCCCCAAGTCACATCTTTTATGACTCTTAGCTTTCACAAGCAACACAAAAGTAAGGAGTCCAAGGCCATTTTGTGGGGGCTATTTAAAGCCACGGGAGGTGGGGGCCGTCAGTGAGGGTGATTATTCCATTTCCAGCTGTAGTCAGTCAGCCACATTAAGCCAATTGAATCAGCAACTTAGACAACAGAGATTAAAAATACACAGTTAGAAGCCTGTTTCACTGTCTGTGTAGGTAAAAACTGAGAGTTTCTTTGGATACAAACATGAACCAAACAAGTTCAAAATGTAAACGTGCATCCCGCGGGCCATACAGACAGAGAGAGTGGACTTAGCAGCACCCGGGCGAATTTTTACCCAGCAGCCTTGTGCCGGACATTCTGTAGGATTCCCTGCCTGGCATAGAAGCCAATGAGGGCAGGGCTACTGCATACACGTGCTGGTGTCAGTCAGGATTTATTTTACTATGTTTCTTCACCCCAGCTGTGTTTGAAAGGCCTTCACCCTGACTCCACCTCTTGTTGCCCCTCAGTCAAGATCATAAAGACGGCCAGTGGGGGTGGGGCAGCAAGCTGTGGGACTGTACCATGGAGACCGCCATGTCCGAGTAGTCTGCCTTCCCTCTCTGGCGTTTGGGGGGCACAGGACCCACCCCCTGTCCCCCACCAAACCCCTAAGGAGCCTGAGTAATTAAAATCGCGTGGAGAAGGATCAAGCGATTAGGCCACTCTGAATTAAACATGTTTGGGGGTAGGGGTTCCGAGGAGGGGGTGGAGACTGACCAGCGGAGCATGCAGAGGGGTTGTGTCCTGGCTTTGACAACGCACCCACGGTTCAGTGTTAGTGGTGATAGGAGCACCAGAGCAGCAGGGGGGGTCCTGGTGCCGTTAGAGCACGCACGCGTGCGTCTGCATGTTCACAGTCTGTAATGTTAGGGCGTGTCTCACTGTGGGGAGGGGGAGCAGCAGCGTAGCAGAGCTAATGCACCAACAGCACGCCCCTAAGAAATGCAGCCACAAGCTTTTAGGGCATTTCGTTTGTCAGCCTGGGACGTGCCGGGTCCTGCCACTACGGACTCCCCATCAGGCACGAGGAGCTCTGCAGTCTACAGAGGAGGCTTCTGTCAAGCATTTTACAGAAAGCGAAGGGGACAGACTGCCTGAACTGTCTTTTTCACGTCTTCTGGATCTTGTTCCCTCTCTTCTCTGCTTGGGGCTGAAACCGCTTGGCCTTTCCGCACCTTAGCGTGGTGGAGCTAAGAATCCCACATTCAACTACAGCTTGTGCCAGGTGACGCACATACGTGTCCTGGCCGCCCACTAACCGTGCAGCTGTCACCCCATCCTGTGGGGCCTGGCCTGACCAGCACCCCCTGTGATGCGTGATCATGATGCCCCGCCCCTTCCTGAGTGACCGTTCGATATGACTGGGCCTTGCCGATGCCTGTTTTCCTTGTACCGTCGCTTCTTGCCTCCTGTAACACTGCTGAGGTCCCTGTCACGCTGTTAGGGGGGAGGGTTGCCTTCCTTCCAGTCGTATGTCGTCCCATCTGCCCCGTTAGTGGTTTTGATGTGACACTTCTACTAATTGCCTCAGATGTCGTCTGAAAGCACCTTTGTTTGACCTCCGAGGCCTGCTTGCCCATCTACCTTTAAACCTGCTGCCCAGATGACACACCTCATCTTTCACCATGGTGATGAGGTCTCAGAGATGTGCACCTGTCTATTTAGAAGTCCCAGAGTAGCTCATGTCACGTTAAAAACATTCATGGCCCATCGCGTCCGCTTTCAGTCTGTCTGTGACGTTTTTGAAGTGCTCTGGGGCATTAGTTTTGATTAATTTTGCTGTAAGACTCGCTCGTGATAGAACGATAGAGCAGGAACTTTATTAATATTAAAAGGCATAATTTATTAGTCAGTTTTATACCAGGTCAGGCGATGATGTCAGGAAAGAAACTGTGTGAGGGAGTGATATGGAGGTTTGGAGAGCGGTAAGATTATAAATGTACATTTAATGTTTGGCGTAGTTGGCAAATGGTAAAGGATTTGGGTCAGTTTTCGGGTTGCATTTGGGCCGGCTCTCCTTCTCAGCAGGAGCTCCCCCACGGAGGCACCGGAAATGTTATTCATCGCCTCGAACCCTCGAAGGTTGAGGAGTCCAACATCCATCATGTTGAGGATTTGGCCTCCCCACGGCTAATGGACTGCTGAGATGGAAGCTGCCTGCCACTAGGAGGCCTGCGCCAGCCAGTCAGGATTCTTTGATCCCCACTTCCCTCCTGGTCTTCAGATCCCGCAGTCAGCAACCAGGGGGCGCAGCCAGGGGCATGTCAGGCAGCAGTCACAATGAGCTCATTTTGATGGGATTGGCCCGGGTTTAGACTCGCAGGCTTCTGCAGGGTCCGTTAGGCCTCTGAGAGCCAGGCGGAGCTCCTGCTGCTCCCTCGCACACAAGCGTGCCTTGAGACTAACCAGGACAGCGCTGGCCCGCAAACCAAGGTGGAGCCAAATGAAATCCAGCCCCAGAGATGGATCTGGTGCTGCGTATATCCAGACTGAGAACCCCCTACCACCCCTACCACCACTAAGCACATCCATCTGCCAAACCCCCACCTTCCCCAGCCTACTGTAAGTCCTACTCCATCAGTATCTAATGATAGTGTCTCCCCCCATCCCACGGCGGCCACTCTGCCGTCTTACCACTTTACTGCCATAAGAGGGTGACAAAGTAAAGAGCCAGCCCCCGCCGCCCCCCCCTTAAGCAAGCAACAGACAAGGTCAGAGGTCACTGCACAGACAATACGTCACACTAGTGGATTCCTGAAACGGTGCAGAACAGACTTCGCAGGTATCAGGCCACGCCATCATTCCTGGGGCTGCTCTGGGTAACATCATTTGCCAGCTGAATGTACAGACAGCTGAAAACCATTCCTTGGTGATAAATTTTATTGCATATGCTGCGCTAATGCTGCGGCTGCTTCCTGATTGCTTTTGTCTTTACTGCACCATTAAAGGTTCAGAGCCTTGCATGTCTGTCCACCTCAGCAGCATCTTTCCGGCTGTTCCATCCACCCGTTCCCTGGAGAGATCCTCCTCTTCGTAAGCCGGTCCTCGGCCGTGCTCTGGGAAACGTTCCGGGCTTTGATCCCGTCCCTGAGACAAGCTGGTGTCATCCTTCCGCTCGTGGTGCAGGTACAACAAGGAGGGGAGGCACCAGTCTGCCGCGGTGGTGCCCCCGTCACTGCCGTCCTGTCGATTTGCCTCAGACAGATGGACTCCAGGCTTTGCAGAAACCTGCTGGCTGGGCATGGGTTTGATGATGGAATCCAGGGGTCGTCACGGTAACAGCCAGGAGATCCCAGCTATCGCTTACTTGGTTGCAGAGCCCAGTCTGGGTTTCGGCTCCCGCCTTCTGGTGCGCACTGGTGTTGATACAACAGTGGTGCTGCCTTGCCTCGTCCGCAGCGTCTAAATGAACCTGGCTGTGTGTTTTTGGCCCCGATACCTGCCATTGATGCCTGGCACGCCGCAGCTGCCAAGCAGAGGGAGTCTGTTTCCCGACCTGGGCCGCGACAGGCCATCCCCGTCCTCATTAACAGCACTCCCCGTGTGCATGTGGCGGCCTGGGCTCCAATGGGACGGATTCAACGCCAAAGAGGCGCGGCTGATGAGCCCTGGAATACACGCGCGACGCCTTCATGGCCGTTGGGCTCGTACTGGAAGATGGTCTGCATTTATAAACATTTTGCACCAAGTTTCAGGTTTTATCATAAGCACCTCACAGGTATTGCCCATTTCTGTTAATATTACTAGAGAGATTCAGGATCAAATAAACCAAAAGCTGATCCTGGGATGTCTCCCCACTCAAAGGCCCAACAGTAAACCCTTGTGAAGGGAGTAGCAACTTTGCTATGAGGAGAGCAGGGTTGGATAATCCTGCTTGGCAAGTAGAGCATCTCAGAACCTGGTCCTCCTGTCGCAGGCGAAGGGATGCAGGACACAGGGTGCCCGGACTTAGATAAGGAAGTAACTCCAGGTGCACAGAGTCCACACAGGTTATTTTTAGGAAGCCATGGCCATGAATGGCTGTCACGGCAGGTCCCCGGTGCCGTGGGCAGACTGGCAAAGATGGGAGGAACATGCAGCCTCCTGCACACTAATCTGGGGCACCAGAAACCTTTGTTTGAAGGTGGACCTGGAATGTGGAGATAAAACCTGTGACGGTCAATTTTTTTTGGGGGGTGGGGGGCAGACATGAATAGCAGGCAATCAGAGACACTTCAGATTTGCTTTGACCTGAGAGTCTCTGTGCCATTAGTCACACGGCAAGTAAATCCCTCTTCGAGCATCTAGAGTCTCCCCTCTGAGCCAGACTGAAAAACAGATCTCTCTCTTAAAAGGCATTTAATGAAACGATTCCGCACATGAATATACTGTGATTTCCTTGCTTGCTCTCGTCCTCCCCGGGGAGAGGAGGGTTCTGCATGCCTGTGCATCGGAATTAAAAAATGAAAACCCTGAAAAGGTCTAACGTTTCCAAGCTGTTTATTTATAAATGTACTTTACGGTCCTTTGGGAGATGGACAGCATGTGAAGTACTTCCGTGTGTCTGACCATGGTGGCAATTGATTCTGCACATGCGTGTGGAGGCTGATTTTGGGAGGAAACAACATTGCAGTCGAGTCTTTATGTAGAGGGGCTACGTCTAGCTGCAAGGTCTCTCTGTCACTTTAGCAAAATCTGTGACAACAACGGACGGGACTGCATGTTTCTGTGTGAATCTGTTGTTGTGTTACACAGGAGAATCTGTCTTTCTTTGGAAAGGGGGAGTGGGGGCCTGTGAGGGTTTGTTAGGGAGGGCTGCTGGCCTGATACCCTCCAAGTTAAAAAGGAAAGTATAGCCCTTTGCTGCCATCTAGTGGCGGCCTCTGGCACCACCGCTGACGCCAGCCGGCGCAGTGGCGGATCTGGGCTGACTCAGCAGTAGGCAGTGAGCGCGCGCCAGGCCTCATGTGCGATAAGCTGGATGGATCAGCTCATTAGCGGCTGTCTATATTAGTGGAAGGGGGTCAGTATAAGTCAATGAGTGCAGTTTTAATTCTTCAGCACTTGTCAGACTTTCGTCGCAGATTTGCATATATATTGCTTTAATATGATGTCCCTGGATTACTGCCTAATAGTTGCTTGTTTAGGTATTCACGGGTAATGCTCGGAAGTTCAAGACGGCCCAGGCTAGTCATTGTACACAATGATAGGGGGGCAGATTTACACAGAAGCGTCATACATCTCCAGTTATCTTCTGTCAGTAAAGTTTGAAAAACTGGATTTGGTCTCCGTGTCTTTCACAATCTGGTCAGTCAGGCCCAAACCTCTGGAACACTTATTTTCTAGCACAAATAGCTTAGCGGACTCTTTTGTCCAAAGTCTTACATTTTTTGAGGCTCCGTTCTCGGGAGGCAAACTGCTGCTGTACCTTTTAGCACATTATTTCATTGACCCGCGAAATTCTGTTTAAATAAAATTCGGAGCTGTTTACATCCCTTTGGGAAAATTGGCACACTAGGCAAATAATGCTCACAACTGGATGCAGTTGTCTGCGCTCTCTGAATGCACCCCCACCTGTAGCCCAGAAACACTTGACGTATCTCCTGAGACTTCCCAGCCAGATCTTCTTCTCTGGTCCATACCCTTTGTCCCTCACTGGAGGATGTTGGACCTTTGCCATATCAACAGGTTGTGATGATGATCCAAGCACACGCTTTCGCCCACATTCCTCTGTTTCTGGACTCCAGGGGTCCGGTCAAGGTGATTGCTTGATCTTGTTTTAAAATACGGCCACTTTCCAACATTCCAGGGATTCTGATCGGATGGGGGTTCCCTCCAGATGGCCCACGGGCTCCCGATTACACATCATTTGCTCCACAGCTGAAGATAAATTCTAAAACATGTCAGGAACAGGAGAGCAGTTTAATGTTCCTGTGAGGATTTTGGGGATGATGTATATGTTTTGTAAATCTCCTGTAAGTCATCAGGTATGTCATTTTGGGCAGCCTTTGGTGTCCAGTGGGCTTCAGGGTGGCTTTAATTACGCCGTCCACTTTCGCCACTTTTCACTGCCCATGGTGGAAGTGCTCAGGAATAGGGGTGACATCAGTGTGTAGACAAGGGCCTCGCAGCTAGGAGCAGAACCCAAAGGAACGACTGTAGAACGACTCGTGAATCCCAGGTAGACCGTGGCGCAACAGCTCTAGGGAAGCTTACAGAAAGGCATGGAGCTGTCATGTAAGTGATTGGTGTGCACTTTGCCCACGTGCTGCACGGGTGCCCAAGCTATCCTGCAAACCCTCTCTGGCAGCTACCCATCGTCATCCCAACCACTGCCCCCTCCCTCCCACAACGCCTCTCCAGCACTTTAGGCAGACAGAGCAGCACTCACGGCTGCATGTTAAACAAAGCATCCTTGAAGCTTCTCTACCCACGCAGGCTGCCACTGCCCTGACAGTGTGATGGGCCACACATGGCTTTCCGCAGCCTCGTTGTTAATCAGACCCACGAGAGGACAGAGCCAGCATGGGCTTGTGCCACCACGGTTCCAGGGCCTGTGAGTTTGTCCTGTTCCGCTCAGTTCCGGTCCATTCCCACTGAAATGTTTATTTTAACATATTTATAGCTGCTTAGCAGATGTTTCTATTCACAAACTCCACAGTTGTACTTCTGCAGAGCTGAAGATATTTACTGAGTAAATTGGGGTTAAGTATGTGTTAAAAGCTGTGATGAACCCTCGCGCCCGGCTCGGGACTTGAACTTGCAACGTGCCTGTGTTTCGCGATCGTCCCTCTGTGGGTCCGTCACCCTGCCCCCCGCATCCTGCCGGCCAGCACATCTCGGTTCCCATTTCCTGCCACCGCCTCTTGGGAGCGCAGCAGAGCACAGCAGCCTGTCGGGGGGGCTCCTCCGCCCCCGCTCCCCCTCTCCCACGGCCCGAGACCCCGGGGGGGCGGGAGAGTCCAGTGACATGGCTCTGCTTTCACTGGAGGGGTTTCTCAGTACCCGTCCAATGAGGGCGACTTGGACAAACAATACCCCGCGGAGTGACTCACTCAAATAATTGTTGCTTTCATTTGTATCAAGTTACACCCCCCCCCCTTATTTTCCGGAGCCATTTATAAACCGAGGGTGTTTGGGATGTGGGGTAGTTCTCAGCTTTAGACACACTGGGAATTTTTCGGGATGTAAGGTCCTGGCCCCACCCAGGAGGGCAGTGGCGGGTGTTCTCTATGGGATGTCACTGGATACCCTTGGCTCCGTGGCAACAACCAGCGACAAAGCTGTCCTGGGTACCAGGATAGGAGCATAGTGCTCTCACGCCAGGGGGAGAGGGAGGGGTGAGTGAGAGGGAGAGAGAGTCTCTCCTAGGCAGTGGCCTCGCCCTCTAGCCCAGCAGTTCGTCAGTGCCCCCCCCAATCCCATACACCCCTCCCCGGAAAGCCCCCCCCCCCCTCCGCCCTGGCTGTGGGCCGTCCGGCCGCTAAGCAAGCAGGCATTGTTCGGCTCCCTGCTTGTTCTGTGCGGCACGACGGCTGGGCTGAACGAGCGGGTCTCCAGCAGCTTGCGGGGGGGCCCCACTCCGCGGGAAGCGACGGACAGCCAGGCTCCGGGGGGGTGAGTGCTGTGCTGTTTCCCGGGGTCCGATGAAGGGCTGGGGGGGTGCCGTGCTCGATGCCGCGTCCCGTGCGTATGCCAGACCCGTACTGAGTCCCGGAGCAGCGACAAGCGTGGCAGGAAAAAGTGCAGGAACTTTTTGTCCTTCTCGTTCTTACCGTGGCATGAGTGAGGAAAAGTTCTTTGTTCATACGGCTCTGCGGTTTCTAGGCTTGCCGACAGTTCCAGTGTTGTCCTGGAGGCTCGATGCAGTGAATGGCTCTTTGGGGGGATAAAACTAGATTCCGACTCCTCGCCTCGCCCTCCCCACGTATCTCTCGCTGATCTGTCCGTGGTGCAAGTCTCTCTGAGTCCCGGGGGAAATGGCATTCCAACCCCATGTACTGGACCTGCCTGGTCCCCAGCGTGGCATATACGGCTCGGTGATGGGTATTACCGCACTGGCTGTTTGTCCTGGGGAGTAAAATGAATCCTCCCAAGGCTAAAGATGAGGCAGCAGCCAAACAGCAGCTGTAAACTTCAAGGTCACACACAGGGTGCAACATAACACTGATCTTCTATTGGTGGAAGGAGAGGTTTCGCTTAATAGGCCAGCAGGTGGCATAGCAGCTAAGGAACTTTATTTGTTGCTAAAAGGTTTTCATGTGTTAAACCTAAGGGGGAATAAATATTCGAAATATATAATTTCAGGGGAACTGTCTTATAAACAGTTAAAACAGCACTCGTCATGTGACTTTGCATGGGTCTGGACCTGGCTGGCAGGCTAAGTGGGCAGCACCGGACAAATAAATGAGCTGCCAAGTTGAGAGTGCAACCAGATGGACCCGCCAACATCGGCGCCGCCACGTGTCATGCGTGCTGTGCCTCCCTGAGTCCCTGCACCCGATGACCTCACCACCACTGCAGTCCATGTGTCCGTGCGCATGAAGTCACATTACATTGCATTACGTCGCATTACGTCACCCATCTCATGGCGACTGTGCTTATCCCTGACACACACACACTGGCCCTGGGCTCGTTATTGTGGGTGCAATTGATCAAATGTCATACGGAGTTTTAAGTACGAGTACCGAAGCCGTTTCTGTCTGGATGCTCATCTGCGCTCCTGCTGACACACACAGTCTCTATCACAAGTGACATCGCCCAGGTGTGTGGCCGTGCCTGCTTTCCCCCGCTCCCCGGCTCTCCCCATGCCGCCTGCTCACCCGAGAGTTTCGGGGGGGAGTCATGACCTCCCCGACATCTGGACAGGGCCTCGAGAGGACTGGCTGCTTGGTGCAGGAAATGCAGCACAGTGGATCTCTTGAAACAGATCCTGCGGAAGAAAGGCCTCGTTGTGTCGTCCGAGGCACCGGAAGGTGACTCCGCGTTCGGGGGGACGGTCCCTGCCAGCTTGCGATGGCCGCCAGCTTCCTGTCTGTCCGGCCTTAAATGTAAAGTCCCTGTTTCCTCGTCCAGCCATTAAAATGCGATGATATTGTCACGGATTCACCAAGCAGAAACACACACCCGCTTATATTATTCTGTTAACGTCGCACTTGCTTGTCCTCGGCCATCTGCTGCGATCATATGTGGCTTGCTGGATCGCTCACTCTCCAGCTCAGATGCCTTCTTATCTCCAAAGCCTTTTTTCCCCAGAGAACTTGAAATGTGATCCAAGCTGTAAGAGCAAAATGTGAGCAGCATTTTAAGTTGTCCTTGACTTTTCCAGTGGTCTCTGTGTGCCCCGGGAAAACACCCCCTCACCGATGGTAACGTCAGGGACCCCCTGTCCTCGTCATGGTCAGGTGACGTCTTGACAGCAGCCACTCTCCCAGGTCACACGGGTCTTCATAGTGTGATCCAGACACCGCCGTGTTTCCCCCAGTGTCCCACTGGGCTGTCGTTCTCACGCTGTACAGCTGTGACAGATCCCTTCCTTTATAGTTTGAGCTGTTGCGTCACTTGTCCATCCCAGGTGTGGTCTGACACCCCCTGTTGGTGGCCATGTGCTATGCTCATGACTCCTTTTTTACACCATATCCAAGCTCTGGCCTTAGCAATGACTCAAGCCAAGGCGAAGCACGTTCTGGAGTCACATAGACAGTCTTTCACCAACGTAGTTATTGGAGTCATGTTGCAGAACCTCAGTAGTGCAGTTTTGGGCCAGTGGCCGTATGCATGAGAGAAATGCAGCAAACTCCATGCAGACAAGATCTACACGCCTTTTTAAACCATTGATTATAAAATGCGCCTGTAGGGACTGAGATCCATCCAGCCATGGTTAACTGTTTCAAGCCTGTTGTGGGTTTTTTTTCCTACACTTCACTGATATCAAAGTTGGTCCAGACAGGGCACTCTCCCAGTTAATTAGGTTTATGGGGGGACTATTTTCTTTGGGGGTGAGGTCTTTATTAACCACCTACCAGACCGCACCTCCTCCCGCAGGAAAAACAGAGTCTCGGCATGTTGAAACGGCCTCATGTCTGACGTCCATCAGCGGGACTATAAAATAACAGAAACATCCATCAGGGAAGCAGGGACGGGCAGGTGGCTGGTTTGTTGACGTTTTTAAGCCGTGCCGTGTGTTGTTTCACAGGGTGCGGTCATCACCATGACCTCCCTGTGTCGCCCCCTCCTGTGGCTGGGGAGCATGGAGTGGACATCAGGATGTCTGTCCACGCACCAGACCTGCGGGGGCCGACTGGAGGAGGCGTGACCTTTGGAAGGACCGCCCTTCTATTATTTGTTGTTGTTATGACGACTGGAAGGACGCTGACGTGTGTCATCGCCATTTGATCTCATCCCATGCTGCCCTGGTGACTTCTTAGCCCCCCAGGGGAGGACTAGAACCCTCCCCTCCCCCAGAAACTCATTCTGTGATCCTTTCCAACTGCTTTTCCTGCGCTGTATCAGAACCGAAAATGAGTAACCGTGCGATGAAATGGCCAGCCTGAAATAGAATTCATTACTGTAAGCCGTGAATTACAGACACAGCTAATTTCTGCTCGATGTCCATACTCTAGTAACATTGGGAGCCCTTTGAAATGTGCCAGTTAGCTTGCCAGCATAATTAGAGTGGCAGCCATTGACAGCAGATAGCTCTTCTGTTAGATGGGCCGTGATGTGATGAGACACAGTCATCCTCATGCGCCATGATCAGCTGTAAAAGTTAATCAGCCCCTTCCTCACGCAGTGTGTTAACAGCCAGCCGTTTACGTCCTTCTCACACATGTTTCCAGTTTGCTTGCGCCCCCCCTGCCCCCTGTGGTGAAGTTCTCACCAGAACTGGTGCAAACTCGGCGTGTTGCATTTGGCACCTAAAACCGCGAAATGTCGCGTCGATCCTTCGCACAGACAGGCGACACCGAAATCGGTCACAGTCACGGACAGGTAAAGGTGCAAAGGAGGGCGTTGCTGGCGGCTTAGCGCTGATCGCGCTCGTGCCCCCCGAGGCACAGCTCACACAAGCATCTACCTCAGATTTTCTCTGGGAATCAGACCCCTCATGCTCCCCCCGCAGCTGGCTCCCCGCCACCATCCCCTTGCAGAGTTCATGGACAGTGGCCATATTCTGACTCCACCAGGACTTGTAATTTTACAAATGAATGGTTCTTTTTTTTAACCATGGAAACATTCAGGACCACAATATCCTTCCCTGGGGGGGTCGGGGGGGTCCACACTTTACCGCAGAGAGGCTG
The DNA here is from genome assembly GCA_011763525.2 of Mormyrus iriodes. Taxonomy (NCBI): domain Eukaryota; kingdom Metazoa; phylum Chordata; class Actinopteri; order Osteoglossiformes; family Mormyridae; genus Mormyrus; species Mormyrus iriodes. Next base: position 1,156,437 of record JAAGVU020000105.1, on the reverse strand, counting down.
CTCTGTGTTCGGTCCCCTAAAAAGGGACAAGACACGCTCATTTGTGTGTGTCCCCCATACCAACCCCCTCTTCCTATTTTTAACAGCTTGAATTTAGCCCCCCTAGAACAAATTCCACAAATGCCATGGAGAGGCGGAGGGGGTGTCTGTAACAGATTGTGTGGAGGCTCTTTGCTTCTTGGGTGTGCTGCACGACATCAGCGGGTGGCACTGTTGCCTCTTTAAAGGAGGTTGAGCCCGTTAAAGACACCGGTAGTGGTGGCACGATGTCATGGCACAGTGCTGGGCCCCGCCTGGTGGGGGCGCATTGGCAGCGTCCCTTTGGCTGCTTTGTACTAGCAGTGTACCATACTTGTATTCCGTTCAGACCATGGACAGTGGGCAACCAGAGATGTGCCCTGAAGGTTCCAGATCAGAGATGCCAACGCGCATTTACCAGTCACCCGTACATCACTGTCCTCACCGTCCATCACCGCTTTTCCCCTGAATTCTGCCATTTGGTTTTTGGTTATTTGCATGTGGAAATGTCACTTTTGCCCCCCTCCCCATTGGGACCTGTGATCTTCCCACCTCTGTGGTCTGGAAGCAGCCTCTGAATGATTAGGGATTGTGCCTCCCCCACTCCAGCCTAGGAGGTGTGAAAACCAAGCCCGAGATTAGCAGAACTGTGGAGGAATCATTTCCCCAGATTAACACTGGCATTAAACAGCCCCACCCGTCCTTAAAGACGGCTTACCCAGCCCCCCCGCCCCCTTCCTGTCCATTTGGTCAGCAGGGCACGTTTATGAAATAATGGGGGTTTGGCAACCCGCCTCCTTCTTCCCTACCTGGGGTTAGAGCATGATGCTTTTACCCTGTCTTATTTTTAATTTTCTTACATAAACTTTACGAACGTATGGGCTGGCACCTCCCGATGACACAAAAGCTGTACCACTTCAGCCTTCCTCTGGCCGAAACCGTCACACGGCGACATGCAGTGGAGCAGCGTTTCCATGGAAACACCCAAAAGCGGCCTGTTTTCGAAGCATTACGGCTTTCCTGCTTGATGATGTCATTCTCAGTAGAATATGTATAGAGTAATGGATGAGTGATTATTTGATTACACACCAACTTTTTCAATCCTTTCGTTGTTGAATAGGGCTGTCTGGATCAGAACAGGAATATCCAGGGATTTGTATATAATCAGTTAGGGGTAATTTATCCCAGATCCTGCCAGAATGTCAGATGAGTTGGAAACGCATGGTAATCATAGGAATAGTACTTGATTGCATTGGTGATATTAAGGCTGGATGTGTAATTCTTCCTGAAGGGGGCGCTGCAGTGATCACTCATTGCCTCCCCCTCAGGGGCAACATGAACCAAGTGTTAACCCCATCTTTCAGCTGCCTTGTTTTAATAGTGTCTCCAGGGGCCCGTCTTCCTGCGAGTACACCTCAGATCTGCTTTCTCCTTAGCTGAAGATCTGGTCGACCCTCCCCCCATCCATCCTACCCCCCCAGGGGCCCTAGGTGTGAGCCTCAATCACTGGGAGTGCCGTTTTTAATTCCTGGAGGGCTGGGGTTTATAGAGTAGCAGTAATTATGATGGACAGCTCTCCTCATTAAATGATTTGCTAGGTCGCTGCACAGAGTGTGCAGGGCAGGCCGTGCTGGGATGAGGCTTTGAGATGTACGACTGAAGCCGAGCATCTCTGAGGCTCCCTGGGTTTGCTATGTGTGACAGCTTCTGCTGGGGGTGGGGAGGATACTGTCCACTCCGGCTATATTTTGCGGCAATGCAGTGGAATGCTTCTCTTCCGCCCAGCTCCGAGGGGAAAGGAGGAATGACCATAAGGGGGACTATGAAATGACCCTCCGAGCTTAAAACCCAGCAGAGGACTGAGGGGCCTCGGGAAATCCTGCGAGGCCGCGGCTGTCGGCTCGTTGCAGTAATCGCGTGTGCTCCGCAAATCGGCATGCTGTCCTGCTTTCATGAAACATCTAAAGCCCGGGAAAGGGGGTCTGGGTGTTCCTCCCCACAGCTAAATAATATGCCTCGATTGCGGCCTGCCAGGCGAGCGCAGCGCATACACGGGAGCCGGGCTACACAGCGAGCAAACCCGAGCACGTGCCGATAGGGATCGGGCCAGGGCCCCACCGCGGCTGTCAGGAAAATGAACAAGCCGACGGCGGTAATTAGAGCAATCGCAGCAGCGACACGGCAGGCAGAGCCGTGCCGCTTAACCTGAGATCACAAGGTGAACCTGCACATCGCCTCCCCTCCGGATAAATCCAGTCTGTCACAATCTGGGCTGGCTGGGGGAAGGAACCGCAAACTGTCACTAAGTTAGTGCGGCGTAGCGGTGGCAGTAACCACAAAGGCCAAGTAGCCTCAGACACGCAGTGCGGCTTCAGACATGCGATGTGGCATCCTGAAGGACAGACATACTGATGAAGTAATGTTCAGCTCTTGTTTTGCATTGTGAGCAGATTGCTATTGCAGTTCAGCTGTGCAGTATCACCCTTCTGATTCCTGCGATGCTGTAACTCCCCAGCAAAGGAGCTCATGGACCTACCATGTTCATATTTATGCTTCTCTTCTGTTCAGTCAAATTTGTGGCAGATTTGGGCTATTTTTTTGTTGTTGTTGTTGTTTCTATGACAACAGAGCTTTGCTGTCTGGCTGCTACTTATACTGCGGCTGCATGTTAGCCCAGGGTTTGTTTACTGTCAGAGGCTGATGTAACAGGCTGCAAGGCCAAGGGTGGGGGCTTCGCTTCGCCGCTTCCGCGCAGCCGGCCTCCACATTTCTCAGCGGTCAGAGTTTCCACGTGGATGTGGCCACGACTGCACGTGGCTGGAGTCCACAGGCAGCGCTGGTGAGCGAGGCACATAGCAACCAGGCAGGCTGCGGGTTAACACAAAACAATAACGCATTGACCCTTAATTTTAGCCATAGAATGTTCCAGAAAGCAGATAATGAACCTGGGGGAGGCTATTAAAGACAGGCTGGGAAAACACAATGCATCGATGAAGCCCACCTCCCCCCCAAGTCCCCAGAATTCCTGAAAATCTGGAACATGAATGTCAACTGAAATTAGGGCTGAATATGCCAGCTGTATTCATAAACCTAACCCCCCCCCCCCTTCATTTTCTGTGCCATACAGCCAGCTGGTAATGAGTGACACTCCACTGGGCATTCAGCTACACTCTCAAAGCATTTCTATAATTGACTGTGTGGGTGTGCAGACGTCAATAAGTTGCTCTTATTGACATGGAAAAAAAATCCAAATGGTGCATTTATGTGATAAAGTTGCTTAGCAAACACGGAAAGTTGCGAAAAGATTATTACTTTTATGATTTATCCATTTATGTTAGTAGGCGTCTCAGGAAAAAATAGAATATATATATATATATAATTTACAGATTTAAATATGTATAATTTATAAAGGAACAGCCCACCTTATAGGCAACATCAGCGATTGCCTAAAACATCATTTGATTGGGGGGTGCAAAAGAGCGACAAAAAAATCAGAAATTCTTCTGGTTGCATTGCGTCCATCCATCCATCCATTTTCTGTAACTGCTTGTCCCATTCAGGACAGCGGAGGGTCCAGAGCCTATCCCGGAGGCTATAGGCACAAGGCAGGGAACAACCGAGGATGGGACGCCATTGCACTGTAGGAGGGAAACTGGAGTACCCGGAGGAAACCCCACGACGACACAGGGAGAACGTGCAAACTCCACACACATAGAACCATGACGGAGAATCGATCCCTGGCTACAGTGTTAAACACTGTGTCACCGTGCCAATCCAGTTGCATTCAGTGACATTAGTTATTTACACTAGTTTTCATATTTCACTAATGCTACTGAAAAGATTTTAATATAAAAGAATTGACAAAATATGTTTTCTCCTGCGCCAGAACACCCAGGACCGGTCCTGAATTTATACATCAACCTAGAAAGGGAGTGACTTATTAATGTAAAGATCATTTATACAAATGTCTGAAGTGCGGCCATTCTGGCGTGTGAAACGGTCTACCAGCAGGGGGCGCTGTTGGCAAACTTAGCTTCTGTTTAGAAGGCAATCGAATAAGCTTTTTCTTAAAAACGTTTTTGTTTGATCATCTTTACATTACGACTCGTCTAAAAAAAGTATCAGTTAAATAAATCAAAGAGTTTTTTTCTAAGCACGATTAATGCCATCTAGTCATATAAAATTGTTTTAATTTGCCTTTCCTCCGGCCCATTGTGTGAATTAATGGTGTGAATGAAAGACCTATGGCCATTTAATTTCAGTGAGGGCGTGAGCTGGTCATCTCACAGGCGCCCGGTTCCCCCCTCCCCCAGCGGGGTTATGATCGGGACCCCATATGGTAGCACCTCGGCCACCCTGCAGCTGTGCAGCCTCCGATTCCGAAGCAACATATGCGCGATCCGGTCCATCTAACAAGGGATTTTTAAATCTGATAATGAAAATGAAATGCCAGGTGTTTTAACACGCCTGGTCGCATGATAAGACGTGCTTTCCTTAATAAGGGGCGCAGAAATTAATCCTATATTAGATAATATATAATTAACGGCACCCGTTAAACCGCCGAATCGCGCACTGTAGCTCCAACTTTAAGCCTGTTTAAATGTGATTATCTCAAAAGCGGCTTGTCCGATAAGGCCGATTTCTTATTTTATAGAGGAGCGGATAGAGCAGGCGCTGTGCGGTATCAGATGACCTGGCCCAGGCGCCTTATCGCTCTTTTATTCAATGTAGCCTACGTGCAGAGCTGGAGTCTTCACTAATCTCCGACCTTCATTTCGGGAAGAAACATCTCTGGCATTCAGCTGACAAGAGTGTTATGGAAAGTCAGAGGAAAACGGGAAAAAAAATCTTGGAAAGGGATCTTAAACGTTTGCTCATTCAATTCTTTGGCGCTGGAATCGTGGCCCAAGGTTTGTAGTTTAGATGGACCGGTGTATTTGGGTTTAGGGGGGCTGATTTGGTCCCTACAGTATGCAAACCAAATCTACGTCCTTGCTTTTTGCTTTGATATAGAGTAACTGGATCCTTTACGTTGCATGACTGAAGAGTTTCCCTTAAGCTGTGGACGGATAAGCAACGTCTTGCCGTTTACTGTACACTGATTCAGTCCGTGCCTCGTGACGGGGCGACACACGTTGCTGAATGAGGATATTCGCATTTGGCCACGTCAGGATTATAATTAGCCACTTTTACCATATTTGGTCCGCCGGGTCTTCGGACACACGGAAGGCAGGAGGGTCCGCGTCGAAATCATTAAACGCAGTCCACACTATTTAATAAGGAGAAGGCTCATTATCGGCTGAGACCTTAAAGACCCCAAAACGAGGAAGCAGCTTAGCATTGGAAAGTGATTTTAGATAGACCTTTCAAGTGTGACCATGATCGCGTAGGCGGAGGTTTGGACTGATGAGCGCAGTGTTGGTGTCCAGACCTCTTATATCAGGCTGTGAAAGTTTTCCAGCTCTCTTTATGACACTGACATATGACAGGTGATTAAAACTAAGTAATAAACGAAATTCGTATTTCGTGTGTTTTTCACATTTTTGAATGAGCTCGGGTCTGTACCGCTAATGCTCCAGCCTCGTGCAGACGCTCCCCTTCCTCATCAGTCATGTGTCAGAGGTCAGAGGGTGGAGGATTATTTTAAGTCTGGGGTCATTGACCTTCTGGGTCACTTTCACTGGGTGTGGAGGGTGGAGATCCAGCGCCCTGTCTTCTCTCTCTCTCCCTCCCCCTAACGTGTCCAAGATGTTTATCCTTCCACCATCTTCTGTCTGAGGAACATGCTTATGGTGAACCACATGTGCGGAGCAGCTCTGTGACACTGACCTGCCTAGGATCTTTCATCCTGAAGCATCCGTCCACAGCAAGCTCACACTCAGGTAGACGCATGTTAGATCTCAATGGGGGAAAAGGAAAGAGGGGGCGGTCTCCTTCAGATGCCCTCTACCTTCCAGGTGGGGAGGTGGGGGGCAGGGGCTGTTGTTTACTACCCAGGCCTGCCAAATGAGGGTCTGCTGGGGGGGTGGACCGAGCACCCCCAGACCCTCTCATGGGAAAGCGCGAATCTCTGAGGTCTGCCTCTGGTCAGGTCGGTCTGTGGAATATCAATTTGTCCAGCATAGAGGTGCTGTGTGTGGGGAGAGACAACGACACCATTAATCCGGCAGGTGCTGCACATCGTGCCATGTACGGGGGGGGCACGCTTCGTACACACACCCCAGGCAGACCGTGCTCAGGACACTGCGTTCTCGCAGATCTGTATTTTTCCAAACCCACAGTTAACTTGTTTGGGATTGCGACATTCTTCTCGCATGCTACTTCCACTGTTGAATTCTGGTTATTTGCTACTTGATCTCGGTTTCAGTATCATTTACCTGTTGCTGTTGTACTTCTGGGGGAGCTGGAGGTCTTTTATTCAGTCAGCAGGTTTGTGTTTGCAGTGGTGTTGAATGCACACTGCTATCCAAAGACCACAATAATTAGAGCTCTAATGGAGGACGTGACGTACATCACTGACCTTCGACGACGGATGTTATTTGTCTGCATAGATGGCACTTCAGTCTGGAGGTGTGACGCCCCCTCCGGTCTGTAGCTTTGAAATATCCCTTTAATGAGTCTAGGTCTTGTAGGTCTGGGACCGTCTGCCCACCTCCCTTCATTAGAGAGCTGACGCCTTGCTCTGTTCCAGGTAGATTTGTGTGTGGAAGGTGCTAAATGGCTGTGAGACAGAGGATGATTGTGTGTGTGTGGGGTCAGGATATATCTTACCTTGTGAGAACCAAATGTTGTTCACATCTGCACCTGTGCCCTACTGACTCAGCCCATATCATAACAGTATGACTCCAACCTCTCCTTTGGCTTTATTTTCAGTGTCTCCCTTATTTATTTGAAAGTTAAGGAAAAAAGTGATTGAAAATATAACAATAAATTCATGTGTCACTGGAATGTATTTACTTATGCGCCACCCAGTGGTAGAGTAAGAGAGCGCATTGTAAATGAGTACTAACCAGACTTTCCATCAGCTTCTGGAGTTCTCATTAAGTCAGCAGCTGGTCTGGGAGGCTAGACTTTGTTTTTCTCTGAAGGCCTGAGTTTATGTACCGCTCCATCTTTCAGTCTGCTGTGGTCTTCAGTGTTTTATGTCACTATGTTGTAAACAAGATCCTGCTGAGCAGTTGTTCTGGCCAATCAGGACAAACCCTTGAGTTCTAATGTCCAGACAGTGGAGAGAGGGTAATTTTCATGATTATACTTAACTATAAAGTGATCATTTTCTTCTGGGTTTTTTTTTTTTCTCAGCCCAGGATTTTTTGAGTTCTCCGTTGTGATAGATCTTTGGAATAGTGGTCTTTTCCAGTATTTTTGGTGTACTTTTTCTCCTAGGATGAAGCAGGAAAGCAGGTCCAGTTCTTCAGCAGCCTGTTTTCGTACTCTAGTCTGTTTTGGTACGTGTCACGTGACTTCGCAGCTGTTTCTATTCACCAGATCCTGCTCCCAGGGAATGTGTTCTGGCAACGAACAAGATTATATTTTAATTGCACTGGTATTGCCGAAACAGTTTGGGACAGGCAGTGATTCTGAATGCCATGGTGACATGGAGACATTTGGTATAAGTGCAGGAACTGTTAACCTTCTGTACTGGTGGAGAAGCACATTCCACCAGCTGTGATTGTGTCGACTTTTAATGATTTTCATTTTAGCTCCTGTCTTTGTAAATGAAAGAAGAATAGATATTTACATGACAGCCCCATGCCTGAGGTCCTTGTCTTAGTGGTGAAATCACACAACCTGCTGTTTAAAGACCTGGACTTACACAGTCACCCAAAGTGGGGCGACGTCTTGGAGGTTCTGCTACAGTATTTCTGAAAAGCCTCTAAGGCCTGTGTGTCACTTTAGTGGAAGTAGTTACTATATTAATTATAATGATTTGAGAATAGCTGCTGGCATGGGAGAATTTTAAGGGTCAATCTTGACTTCTCTGATTGCTCATTGGCAGTGGAAGGCAATGAAATATGTATGCTGTAAGAGGGAGAAGTGTTTTAGCTGTATGTAACACGTTACATTTGTTCTCTCATATTCTGTTTGTTTGTTGAGGTTGGCTTCTGAGTTCATCTACCCTGCCTGTCAATGTTAGCTATTGTGAATGTCATGAATATAATTGTCTTTTTTCTTTAGGTAATGACGTAACGCCTTTTGGGTTGGTCAGGTGTGGTTTCAGTGGTATAGTTACATTGACTAGAAAAAGTGTAGAACTACGATTAATTTTGAATTGTTTGGTGCCACTAATTTTTAATAAATCATTCATATAACCCCCACATACTCCTGAAATCATTTCGGATTTTGATTTTAGCATTAAAAAAGTACTACAAACTGTCCCGACACACGACTGGGTTCAGTTCCGACAGGCAGGTCTTGCGTCACGATGGACGTTTGTCGGAATAGGACGATCGCTCTGAGGTTTAGGTGTGAGAATGAGACTGGGAGATGCGTGTGAGGCTGGGATGGTCACGCTGCCATACAGTACAGTACTTTCCCGCAGCAATTGTGGTATATGGCCGGGTGTACCACCTCCTGAAATTTATGTTTACCTGCATTTACAAGGTTTCTTAAACTTCGGTGGTATGTGTGAGTCGTCGTAAGTCGCAAAAGTTGTAAGTCTGGGGCAATCTGTTCTATTATCGGAATGGGTGATTTTAAAAAGAAATGCCAGGCATTTCATTTATTAAAGTTTTGTTTCTCAAGCCCAGTTAACAGCGTTTAAGAGTTTGAGTGCTTTTCACCTGCAGTTTTGTTCAGAAAACACATTATATACAGGTTAGTTGTTTTATTACTGCTGAGAACCGGTCAGTTCCCGTATAGATGTAAGAGCAGCACATGAAATACGTGGTTTTCGAAGAAGGGATGCACCCACGCGATGTTCAGGAGTGATGCCTTTGTTTTCCGAGGGCTGCTCTTCCGTGGAAAAGGAGTGTAGGAAAACCAACAGAAATGGAAGTACCCCCATCTTATAGAGTGATTTATGCAACTTTTACGAGCATCCTTACTCTGGTTTTTATAATCGGATTGCGCCAGTCCCGCACCGATCCCACTTTCCGTGTAAACAGTAACAACCAGCGAACCTTTTGTCGCTCGACTGTTTTCGCTGGAAGCAGAGAGCGCATTCATGTGAAGGAAAGTGTGGGGGTCATACTTGGAGGAGGAGGATCAGGAGAGTAAACAACCCGACTTAAATCCGTATTTCAGTGCGTGCTAGTTTTTTAATTTGACGGTGATCTCTGTCGGTTTGCCGGTCGTTTCTCCTATAGCACGGAAGCCGTGGGTCTTTCGTGGGTTTTAACGAAGATTCCCCCCGCTGAAAGTTTTTGGTTCGGACCGGCTAGGAGGCTGCGGGATGCGGAGAAATCATCCAGTCAAGTTTTCGGGCAATTGTCAACTTCGTTTTCTCGCTCTTTGACGTAACCGGTTATTCAAAATAGTGCTTAAAAACACACATCTTAAAGGACATATTTTGGATGCATGGGACTTGCATGATTTTCGCAAGCCTTTTTGAGCAAGAGTTGTTCATAAATATATATATTTTTCTGGACCTTATCTATGTTTGATCCAATATAATAAAAAAAAGAATGTTGAAAAACCTCCGTGGGGAGATCAGGCTGCATTTTTCGTACGGGATTGCTGCGTGTTTATACACCTCGTTACGGGCACTGCAAGATTAATACTGATCTCAAGAGGGACGATAAAAGCCGAAATAATGGAAGGGGAGCAGGCTTCCTCCTCTGCCAAGGAGAGCCCGACGGACAACAGCGTGCCTGACAGTTTCTCTAAACTATGGGCAGATGTGATGGGGATGTTGGTAAGTTTGGGGGGCAGCTGGGGGAGGGGTAGCAGGAAGGTAACAAAGTCTTTATACTCCGTCTTTCTGGAAAGAAGGCTCATTGTCTATTCAGTTGTTGACTGCCGATAGCCGCTGCGTGTAAATCACGGCTGAAAGCTTTATCCGGACTATGCGTGCATTGCCGTAGTTTGCTATAGGAACTTTTTTTCACCGTTTTGCAGACGGACTTTTGATTGTGAGAATAAATCCGATTGCAAAAGTTGACGAGGATCTGTACCGGTTTTGTTGGGGATGGTGCGAGAGATCGTCTGAAAATGGTAGGTGGTTCTCCCCTGTTCGCCAGGAGCCTTTGAAAGGGGGGCGAAGCAGCCTCTTTTGTAAAAGCTGCAATGCTGGCCCGGATCGCGGCTATGCCGACGTCGGTCTCCATTACACCGCGGCTGTATTATAAAGGTCGCTGTTCGTGTTGACGGGATGTTTCAGTGTAACCCGTGGGAGAGCTCTGCCGTTTTCGCCTGCATGCAGTGTCGTGTTTAATATTGCTCCGTCCTGTTTCTCCGCCGGATTTATAAACATGCAGTGATGCATTTCGTTGCATTTTTGCGCGTGCGTTTTCCTCCCTCCCAGCCCCTGTAACTATCGTGTTACTAACACAAAGTGCTTTATTAGTACTTTCCACAGTTTGATTTCAGTTTTTTTATGTTTTATTCCTGCCAGTGTAAACAGCCATATTTTCACAAGTGCTTACAGGAAACTTCCTACAGCCCGTAGTTTTCAATGCACTCATTGAACGATATTAGTGTGACACACACACACATTTTTCTTGGCCAGTGCATTGCGCTCCTATGCTATACTCCAGCTCGATGTACCGGATTTCGTAACCTCGACATCGTAAGGGTTCAAAACTCGGAAAAGGTATTTTACCAGCGTTTATTATTAAGCTTTCCCATGCGCGTTTGCTGTTTTTTCCCCCGCAGTGAAATCCACAGGTTTGCGGGCTACCGGGGCTTTCCCAGCCGTCTGGCCGAAGCCTGCGGCCGGGGGATGCAGTTCGGGACTTTAACCCGTCTGGATACCGGCTTTGCGGCTCGCAGCCCCCGCACGGCGCTGCTTGTCTCGGGGGAGACTTTTTCCATGCGTGCCGCGGCTCTCTGTACCCCCCCGCCCTCGCCGTGGTGCAGAAGCTCGGTATCGCTTTCAGGCATCTGAGGTCGAGGTGCGTCTCATCCGGCCGGGATATGCTGGTGCCCCGCCACGGCCGCTGTTACGGCTCCGTGTGAAGCCCTTGCTCGGCCGCTGTTCCTGGTTTTGCAGTTTCTCGCTCTGTAAACAAGGATGCCCGTCATGTTGCTCTATGCATCGATGAAATAAAAATTTCTATAACTTAAATATGGTTGCAGGTCTTGGGATTCTGCTAAATAGAGGGTCTTTTATACTCTGTTTTGGTAATAGTTTTTTGTTTTGAAGTTTTCCTTTCTTGTTTACATTTAGTTTACATGTGTCTACATGTTTGTTCCTGGCTTTTCTGGGAGGTGTAATTCTGAATGCGATTCACAGATCTTTTTGATATATGATTAATGTAAATGTAATTGGGACTAGGAGACACTGTAAACTTGTATGGTACACAATGTTATTTAGTGTGTGTGTGTGTGTGTGTGTGTGGTAAGACAATCCATCTGTATCTCAGTGCCCCTGGCCTGGAGAGAGTTGTGACTTTTTCTCATCATCAGCTCAAATGACCAAACTGGACATCTCGGAATGGCCATCCAAAGCAGGGAAAGTGCACGAACCACCTTCCATTGTGGTTATAGCCTGCGGAGCCAGTGGGAGCGTGTGTGCATCTGCAGTGTGTGGCTCGTATAGATATTGTGATTTATCTAGGTGTGTGTGGAGTGCCCTGCATGTTCACATGCATGTCGTGGTGGCTCTTCATGTGTCCGTTAAGTAGCAGGCCAGATCTCTGAAGAGCCCCTATCAGGATCGGGTAAAACCTGGATCCTGGTTCGAAGGGGACACTTAATAAATGGGATCAGAGAGGAATGAATGGACGGGTTAGACAGCTACAGAAGCGTCGGAGTGGAGGGTAGGTTGTCTAATTCTGGAAAAGCTCAGGGTGTCTGTCCTCCCGAGCAGTGTGTATGGTGCTCTAGGACAGGAGTTTTTAGCAACTCTCAGACCTGCTGATGGGGGGACATGGCATCTGCGTGTGCGCTCGGCTCGCTGCGGAGTGGAAGCGATGCTGTCTAGTCATTCTGGGCGCCCGTCTTCCCTGTTTTTGTGGTCTAGTCTTCGAGCCACAGCAAACTCGCATGCTGTTTCCTAATACAGACTTGGCCTTTAAGACTCAAACGGGATGACGAGTCTGTTGGCGGTGTGATTTCGTCAGAAGTCATAAATTAATTTTGGGAGGGTGGGGTGCACGGTTTTTCTTGAAAAATTGCGCTTGCTGGCTTTGACACCATACCTTGAATATCCAAGAAGCTTTTGATCCAGTTCCTTTTGGCCACTGGGAACTTCCCATCGGCCTGCAGTATTCTGTTTTGTTGTGTTCATGTGTCAGCTGTGTTGTGAATATGATTTGCAAGTCTGAATGGCATGCGATCCCTGAGCATTATGGGAGATGGTAGTAACTCAATACTGTGATAGACAGCTGATGTTTGATTTGCCCTGGGTTGCAAAGTTTTTTTTTTTTTCCTTTCCTTATCCTGTCAAGTTAACAAAAATATGCTCTTCTAGCAAATTAGCTAGTCTTCCCATGAAAGGGAAAACTCGGATACTCCGTGTGTCTGATCAGTTGGCCTTCGTGTGATTGTATGTGTGCGTGCGCAGTCCATTCTATGCCAAGCTGAGCCAGGCAGGAACAACGGGCCACTTATGTAGGTCGGGACTCTGCTTATGGGCCTGATCCGGCTCTCTGCATAAATGATTTTAACCGCAGCTTTGGATGAAGGACAGTTCTGCTCTGTATTTGCACACAGACCCTGTGAAAGACTCGCAGTCCAGGTCTGTCATGGGCCTGAAGTTTTGCAGCCAGAATTGTCTCTTTCGGGCCGGAGGGAGTTTGTGCTGAAGCGGCGGGTTCTGTAAATTTGAGCTCCATCTGGGTGTTTGGTGTCTGTATGTGAGCTCTTCTTCTTAAGCTATTATGATTTCTGAATGTGACGATCACCGCCCCCACGTCTTCACAATGAGTTCAATAGCAAGATGGAGGGTGGCCTAGTTTCGGATGACCGGGTGACTAAGCTCGACACCACCCTGGCTGTGAGCGCAGTGGCGCCAGGACCAGCCAGCCCAGATGTCCCAGCTCATCCCAACACCCGAGCTCCTTCGGGGGGCTGTGCTGTTGAGGATCCAGGCTCCTGTAGGACCCAGCACAATAATAATGTACAGGTTTAAGTAAAGGTTTAAATATATAAATGTATGTGTCGCTTGTCAGCATGGACAGTTCTTCTTTCTATTATTTAGCTTTAATAGCTTTTTCTGATGTGGCTCTGGGAGAGTTTCCCGAGTTCTCAGAAGTTACCAAACTGCAATGTCACTCTGGCTATGAATTATTGCTCCAGTCCAAGTGTGAATGCCAGGGTGTGTGTCTGTGTGTCTGTGCGTCTGTGTGTGTGGCTTTCTGAGTACTTTATTTTGGCTGTATGTCAGGTTATGAGCAGAAGGGGATTGGCAGAAGCGGGAAACGGCCGAGCAAGGGGCTCGCATTGCATCTTGGGAGATTTTCTTGCAAGTCGTCACACGCGAGTCTAGCCTCGTGCTTCCGTGGATGGAATCTAGGCACAGTTTCCCCGGATTAAGTTTTGGCGTTTCGGTCTAATTGTGGAGTGCAAGGTATGAGGTTTTTAATAATTGTGGGGAGAGTTTCTCAATGCCCCCCCTCCCCCACACCCATACCTTGCTCACTGTCAGGTTATTCTGGGAAGCTGGTTTTCTGAAAAAGAGGAAAGGGCTCAGGAAGTGTGCGCTCCTTGATTGGAGAACGGGAACAATTCCTGGACGGCTTGTTTACATCAGCACTATGAGGCTGTGGTGAGAATATTTCACAGGCCATTTTGCTTGGACCCCAAAGGGGTCTGGTTCCTGCTGCATGGAGCCCGCAGATGTGACTTTGGGCCTCAGTGCAGTATCTGAGCAGCGTGTGGAGAGAATCTAGCATAAAGCCTTGCATTGGCATGAGTGTGGGTGGATGTTTGTGCGCCTGTGCCTGGCAATGGAGGGGAGGGCCAAGCGTTGAGTCACGCCAGAGATCTTGAAGGCCACCCCCGGTCACAGGGCCCAGCTTCTTGTCAGCTGTCCTCGTCTTTTTCCGGTCTCTCCATCTGCCTGTTCCCTACCATCCGGAGTTCTGTAGGCCTAGCTGGATCATCCTGGAAGAATCGTCTCATCCAGGTGGTTTCCGTGCAAATCCCCGAACCCAAAGCAGGTCATGCGGCATTCGGCGGGTGACTCAGGCGCTGGCTCACCACCATGTCGCTGGGCACTGGCGCCGCCTAGGAGGTTCTGACTCTGTTTCCTCACCTCTGCGCACTTTTCAGGCTTGGGAAGAGTCTTGGTGCCCCATATCTCATCTCAGGAGTACATCAGGAATGCGGGCTGCTGTGTCACCATGTTTCCGAAGTACTTGTTTCCCAGTTAATACCGCAAGAATCGTTTTGTCACCGCGACGACTAGGAGCCCGCCAGCATTCCGTACTGGAACGCTGTCCATGCTGGGCTGGTGTGGGGGGGAGGGGGTGAACGTGAGCTCCTCAGGCTTGGGCTGCTATGTCCTCGAGTCTGCAGGCCTCAAACGCTGCGTGTTAGCATTTGTCACGGCTGCTCTCAGTGGGACCCCCAGCTGCACATCCACCCCCTGCCCCCCGCCCCATATGACTAAGTCATTTCCCCATGGTTGTGAGGCTGGAATTTCAGCTATTTTAACACATCAAGCCCCTGGGATTTTGGCCTGGACCATGACTGCCTTGAGACAGATGCTGTTAAGCCACCTCATTGGGTCACAAACAGGGGTGTAGGACCCAGCGGAGATGGGTGGGGGGGTGTGTAACCCCCAGTATTTAATCTGGCTTTCCAGATTAAACCCCCCCCCCCCCCCACCGAAAATGTATATTTGCATTTAAATTATTAAGTTGCACCCCCCCCATATCAACGCTGTCCTATGCCCTTGGCTGCATGTAATAGCATGTTGCAATAATTGCATGTAGCATGATAGCTGCTATCAGAGTATGCGTTACTCTGGGAAGTGGGACAGGCCAGGGGTCGCGTGTGAGATCCATGGGCCCAGATTTTGGAATGTGTGGTGTAACTCACATGGTCCCGGCAGGGGGGAGAGATGGACAGAATTCCAAGAATGTCGATCCCGGCGGCGACTGAAGGATCGGCCATGTTGCATCATCGCTTTCATTCATGGCTGGGATGGAATGCTGCAGCTTGTAGCTCATGGCACCACCTGTGTTGGTCGGACGATTCGTCAGCCTAAGGTGGAGGCTAAGGGAAGCGCACTAGCTGGAGGGTTGTGGGTTTGAATGCTGCCCTGCAGAGGTTGCGTGTGTGTGTGGCCCGGCCCTGTCCTGCCCTGTCCTGCCCTGTCCAGGGCGTGGCATATGCCTCTTGCATTGCTAAGTGCTCCTGGTGAGCTTGTTTAGATGTTTGAGCATGTCTCTCTGTCAATGTTCCCATCACTCTGCTTTGATTTCCTTCCCGCCTTTGGGTCCCTGCTGAAGTCGCCCACTTCCTACTCCGTGTGCCCCCCCTTTGTGTGCACTTTGGCCGAGAGGCTGTGCTTTCGCCGTGGGGTGGGTGTTCGAGCATTTCTAGGCTTTTGGCCTGGCAGTCACGGTGGCCAGGGCCCAGGGGGGAGGGGCTGCTGGGTGCCTTAGGTGGCCCCGTGACCCCGGCCTCATCCCAAACCGTCCGCTCACCTTTACCGTCTCGGGGACCAACCTCACTTTCCTGTTGAATGCTTGTGATTTGTTGCATCCCTTGTATAGCAGGAAACCCCCCCCTCAATCACAAAGAAAGTCTAATGCTGAGGTCTTGGGAACACGGATGCGAAGAAAACTGACACCCCCACCCCCCCCCATCCTGATCCCATCAGCACTGTCCAGTGGGTCAGTGTTGAAAGGTCAGAGGTCACTGTGATTTCTGGCTGCATATCAATGCCCCTGTGTTTGCAGCGCTGCCCCCCATGTTCAGGGTACCATGTTCCATGTGGCATTCGGTGCCACTGTATATGATCTATGTTGTTCGACCGCTAGCCGCCCGCAATGGCCGTGTGTGATGGTTCTGCTTTGACACCAGTGGTGTGTATTCATGGTGACCTGTTAATGGTTTATTGTACCCCCCCGCCTTGGCCTGACTGTTGAAATGCTCCCGTCTCTACAGGACGGCTCCCTGGGGAACATTGACGACCTGGCACAGGAGTATTCCGAGTACTACAACACCTGCTTCAGCGACGTCTGTGATAGGATGGAGGAACTGCGCAAGCGGAGCGTGTCCCAGGACGTGGAGACGGTGAGCCTCTACCCACGGGCTGTTTTAAAGGTGTCCCCTAGTTTTTGGAGATGGCCCTGCATATTGTACATGATGTTTAGATTCCCGGACAGGAACCTCCCCCTGATTCTCCCTCAGAGGGACATTGTCATTCCTGGGGTGCTTTCGGCAAGATGTGGGCCGCCAACAAGTGGTTACCAAGTAACCAGCGACCGGGAGGGGGGGCCCCAGGAGGTCTGTACAGAGAGTAGCTGTTCTTCCCAATCTTGTAGTGCACCCATGAGTCCATATCCAATGCGCCGGGACCCCTGCGGCCCCGCCTCCAATCCCTCAGACTCCCGTGGCTGGTGTACGCCTGTTAGGTCTCAGCTGCCAGCTCACGTCTGATGCTTGCAGCGGGCGGCTGTTGCCCGGCAACGAGCGGAAAACGCTGAACTCCGTTGTTGACGAGGTAGCTGCCTTTTCATTTTTTCTAATATTTTGAATGTGTAAACTTCTTTAGAAGGAATCCTTTTACTCACAGAAAGGGCGACACACTGGCAGCCGATTTGGGGACTCATAAAGCCCTGTGCCGAGGCCCCGCCTGGTAGCTGGCGGGTCAAACCCTAGTCTGATGAAGTTTTTTTCCCCCCCTGGCTGGCCGGTCCCATGGAGGCTTTGGGTTTGAGTTTTCACGCCGAGATCCCTAGTTTTGGGATGGCAGCTCACCAGCGGCGTGCCATAAAGTGGGAAGGAGGCATAACCGGGGAGGGATTACTGGCCTGGCCACTTGGATGTTCCTGCTGGGAGGAGGGAGGATGCAGCAGAATGGGGGGGCATGGGGCAGGATGCCACCCATGTGGAGGCTAATGTTTATACAGTCCCGGGTCGGGAGATGTCTTGGATCGGCTGTTTTTTGAACCCGGCATCCCCTCTGTGCATGGTAACAGCAGTTATAGGGCAGCTTGTTTTGGGCTTCCTTCCTGAGCGGCTCTGAGAAACGGTCGTCGCACGGTTAGACGTTGTGGCCCATTGCAGTGCCTCTACTGAACATCTCCCCCCCCCCCCCCCCCCCACCCCCGCCGGTCGCCCTTTCTTGCTCCCAAGCAGCCCCCCAACGGTAAGCGCGGCCGGGCGTTGCGCGCGT
>JAAGVU020000105.1:1118296-1129071 GCA_011763525.2 Mormyrus iriodes | reverse complement strand
TGAGGGCTGCCCCCCCACCCCACTTACACTTCTTCCATTCTGTACTTACAGTCCACTAAAGCAGCCTTGGCCTAACTTGAAATAACATCTTCTCTGCCATTCAGTAACCCTGCCCTCACTAACTGGAGCTACTTTGGACAGTGGTAGGGAGGACGTTTCGGATCAGTGGGGTTAGTCTCTGCACACAGCCATGTCCTCCTCACGGGGGGAGGGAGGTCGCCACGTTCCCCTTTCATGCTCCCATCTCTTCCTGCGGATAATCGACCAAGCGGAAGCCTTCCAGAATGTCCCGTGTCTCATACGCGTCCACCCTTTCTAAACCTGACCCTTCACCTAGCTGTGATTGGTGATCTGTCACCAAAATGATGGCCGTGTAGCTGTAGCTGCCTACCCCCTCCAGCCCCCACATGCTCTCTCTGACTCTTCTTCTCCGTAGTTGAAGGAGTATGAGATGCAGAGCAGACAGTCCGGCGGTACTGACAGTGCAGAGGGGACTGATGCCTCCAGCCCCGCTGTAATCCAGTCCTCGAATTGTAATGTAAGTACAGCTGCTTTCCCCCCACTCCCCCACCCCCCATGGAAATGGGAGAACCTCAAGGTCACCCTTCGGTCCCTGCTCACTCGCGGTTCACCTTCCCAACCCCGGTCTGCGTGGCACCCATCCGTGGGTGAGGGCTTGGGTTTGAGGACACGGTGGTCAGCCGGCGCGGGAATCTGGATGTGGTGCCGGGTAGTGACTTCTGTTGGCTTTCCAAGTGTCCGAATGTGGTAAAGAGCAGGAGAACGTAAGACAAGGGGAGCTGCTGAGTGCTCACTAAGTGAAAATACCAGAAACGAGTGACTGCGGCGAGCGGAAGACTTTTCCCAAACTCACGTTCTGTCACATGACCGTGACACGTCCGGGTTCACTGTTGCGTTATACAGAGGTCCTATTCTTATAGTCACTGATCATGTGACCCGGGCGACCTTCGGAGTTCTATGACCAGTATACCACCTGTGGCACACAGGTACACAGTGACTGCAGGAGATGGCTGGCAGTGGCTTAGGAGAGTGCCTTATGGGTTGGAAGTATTCCGAATTTTATTGACCTTTACTTTTGGGTGCGATCTGACCAATTTGTTGTTACCCAACCAGTGCCCATTGAGTTAATATGTGCCCCCCTCCACCTATTCTGATGAAGGATGCTGGGGTGCAACTAGGGTCAAATGGCCTCCCCCCCACAGCCCCTACAGTGAAGACTGATTGCTTAGACTCACAACACTCCTTTTCTTCAGCTTGCTGGATTAGTTGGTGGGGAGGCATTTAGGACACTCCCAATATTTCCTCATGGCACCTCCCCCAAACAGTTGTGGCCTCTGGCTGTGTGGGGTTTCAGGGGTGGATCTGACTAGGCTTCCTAGTATTTGTGTTGTCTTGGGGGGGGGGGGGGTCTCCTTTGAGCAGTGCCACCCCCTCCCCCTCCCACAATGGAGTTGTGGCTTCTGGATGTCTCACTTGAGGCTGATGCAACTTTTAAGGTGGAGACAGGATCCCGAGGCGTCACGGTGCTGCATTTTTAGCTGCATGAGATTCTCTCCGGCCTGAAACATGAAGGGGGGGGGGGTTGTACCGGAGTCCTCAGGATTTTTGTGGCTGGGGCCGAGGGTGCGAGTTTGTGGCAGTGAGCTGGAGCAAATGGCAGGCACTCAAACAGCAGTGTGTCAACCATCTAGACAAACTTCAAGGCGTCAAATTGTCACCACTGTGACCCAGCCAGAGGGAGACCGGGGCTCCACAGTCAACGCCCGGCCTCGTCCGTAAGATAACGCCACTTTCTGAATGTTTTGGAGTGGCTAGATAAACATGGAATCTGAGGACAGATTTGAGACTGGCTGTTTTTCTGTAAGGCCGTTATGTGCGGGATGATGTCATGTCTGTGAGCCGGAGACCAGGAGAGGACAAATCGCTCAGGCGACCAGGACTCTCTACCAGGATGATTTTACATTTTACTGACTGCCTCTTGTGAAATATAAACTTGGTGGGTGTGTGTTTCAGCGTGATTTAGGGCTTAAACATCTACAATGTACCATCATTCATCCCCTAATGCCTACTAATAACACTGTAACGTGGCATGTTTACAGTCACTAATCAACTGACCTTTATTTATTTATTTATTTATCTATCTATCTATATATTTATTTTATTTTTAAGTTTTAACCCAAGTGGCTCTGTGTGTCAGTGGCATTCTGGGTAACGTGGTCAAGCCAACGAAGCGTTTCCAGAAACAGTCGCTGCCGCGCCCTGTGGCTGAAACAGCTGCATGGGAGGCTCTGCTCATGGTGTGGTCCTCTGCCCTGAGATCCAGGCCCAGCGGATTGGGGCCAGGGGAGGAAGCGGGCCCCTGCTCCACGACACTGGGCCTGGCGGGGGAGCGTGTTCAAACATACGCCTTGGGCTGGGACGCCTGGCAAGCACAGCTGCTCCCATGAGTGACCTGTTAAATTTTACTGTTTGGTTCCTTGGTTGCCGTGGTGATCCTGCCGGCAGTCTGGAGCTGACCATTTTGTTGCTGGGGTGGGGGGAGAATGGGGTGCCCTGCACTAATAAATATGTGGGATGGCTGACCCCTCTTCCCTCCTGCTCCTTTTTTGGAAGGAAAACTTTTTGACCTTTTCTGCCCCCCTTTCGGTAACCCAAAGTGCTGGGTGCCCACATTAGTATTTGTCTTTGGGTCCGGCCCCCCCCCCCCCCCCCCCATCTCTCACAGTCTCAGGAACCGTCCGACGACGAGCTGGAGGACTCGGTGAAGTTCAAGAGGCTGCACAAGCTGGTGAACTCCACCCGCAGGGTACGAAAGAAGCTGATCAAGGTGGAGGACGGCAGGAAGCCTGAGGGTAAGGAATCTGGGAGGACCTCATTGTGGAGTGAGCAGCCTCTGGTTGGGGATGGAGGAGTTACTTTCCAGCGAGGTCGAGCATCCCTGCACTGTTTATAAATTCCTTTTCATAGTCTGGGTGTTTGTCTTGGATTGACTACACAGCTTGCAGTGCACATGTCTATTAAAGTATGATCATGGCCGGCGTAGCTAAATATAAGATTATCATAGAGGAGGAAAAACTTTGGCCCTTTTGGTGCTGTGGTTCGCCCAAGAGCGAGCACGTGCGGCTGCAGCTGCCAACAGGGATCGTGCGAGCCTCACAATCCTCCCTGATCCCGCAGATCCGTTCGGGTTCGAGGCGTCCCCGATGTGCGAGGACAAGTCGGCGCTCTATGCCGGCGTGCAGAAGAAGCCGCCCGTCGCCCCGGACGAGTCGCGGTCCTCCCTGCTGCAGGAGCAGACGTCTCTGGACGGGGACACGGACAGCCTGACAACGTCGCCTTCCTCCAGCAGCCTGGATACCTGGGGCAGCCACAAGCTAGTGAAAGCCTTCAGCAGGTCCAGCGGGGGGGGCCACGGCCTGATCCGGCCAGCCAGAAAGCCGGGCAGCGGCTCCTCTTTCTCAGAGGCCGACGGCACCGGCGAGGAGGACCCGAGGGTGGCTCACTCCATGCCGGACGGAGAGATGCGGAAGGCCCTCTCAGCACTCAGCCACGGGGTGAGTAGCGATGGCGTGTACGGCGTCTGCGTGCCCCGAGCGCGGCACCGCTTTCTGGTGTCCCTTGAGGACGTGCAGGGCGGCCGGCGGCTGGCGAGACCCAAAAAAACCCCGGACCCCACCTACTCCTACTCCACCAAGCACCTGCTGCACCAGCGGGCCCGTGCCAAGCTGGCAGGGTCACCGCCATCACGCTGCGACCTGCAGCTCCTGCGTGACAAAGCGAGGGGTGGTGGCTGGGCCTTCCCGCCACGCAAGCTGCGCGGCCGGGCGGCCGTCAGCGAGTTCAACATCACCTATGTGGTGGAGCGCAGCCTGCACGGCCACCTGAGCTGGTCCCAGTTGGTGCGGCCCGTCACGGAGCGGACCCTCAGCAAGGCCGAACGGCAGGATCTACGGCGCTGCCTGCTAGACGAGGATGGCGGCGAGGCCGACAGGAAGTGGGCCGCCAGCGTCGACCGTTGTACCAAAAGGGTTCTCTTGCGCATTCAACAGAAGTCTGTGAGTCTGTGGAGACGGTGCAGCAGCGCCTCCTTCTGGCAGAGCTTTTAGGTTTTCTTGCAAGGCTGCAGAATGGTCCTCTTGATCCATGTAAGGTGATACATGCGAGGTGGCATCGTGTGGGCCTGAGGTTTGTGCCATTTAGGCAAGCATCTGGTGATCGTGCTTCACTATGCTTCACCATGCTTCACTTCTTCACCATGCCTGTGTGAGCCACGTAGCACTGTTAGTTTAGCTTCTCATATGGAGTAACTTCTCATGCAAGCCTGAGTCAGACGGGTGAAAAAGGTATCTGTAAGACGGCGGTTTCCACGTGTCTAAGTTTGGCTGTTGGGGCCGGGGGGCGGGTTTCTGAACGACTGCTATTTTTTGTTCTTTATCCCCTGCTTGGTCACAGTATGCGAAGACCACAGCAAATTAGAAACTAGCCAGCTACATGAGTCATTTACACTGCCTCTGAGATACTGAAACGACAGACGTTTGTTTACTAGTGCAAACCCCGGGTACTGTTCCGTCCTGAAGGAAGAACCGCTATGACAGGATGCAGTTTGTGAGGCTTTGCATAAGCAGACCCGTTGGCATGGGTAGTGCCCACTAGGTGATGCTATTCTGCAGCCTTAAAGAAGCTAAAATGCTCTTTTTCTGTATTCCATGGAAGTGGTCACCATCCATTAATTAAATGTATTTTTTTCCTTTGTTCTTGTGTTTTTCTTTCTGCCACTGTGAGCTGATTGGCATGGTGATGGTCCTGTTTTGTCAACAAGCTCTGCATGCTCGTCCATCCCATCGAATATCCAACTCCAGTCCATCTAAAGACCCCCTCCTCTGGATGAATACTATTCTCCTCCTCTAAATCTCTCCCCTTTCGGATCCGCCCCCCTCCCCCCAGTCTACCTGTGGTCTGGGACCCACCAAGCCGATGGTTCTATATGCCAGTGTTGTTTTCAAGAACTCTGAGTTGAGCCTGGATCTTCTCAAAGAAAAACATGAACCCTGGAACGGCAGACGGTCCAAGGCAGACGTTGAGCATTCTCATACTTCTGTAGGATCTTCTGTTTCTGGTTCCGTCTGAGGTGTTAGGTCCCTCCCAGCACGTCCGGCACTGTGGTCCCTGAGCCTCACTGGCTCCATCAGGTTGAGTGGAGATAGCTAAAGACCCCTTTGAGACACCTGAGAGGCCTCTGATATGTGTCTTACCCCAGTTTAAAGTATTCAGAAATATATTTCAGTTATTTTGTACATGACTCTTAAATTTTTACATTTGTCTGAAGAAAGTCTTTAGTGAAATAAACCCACTGTGTAATCTTATAAACCTTAAATAACTTATATATAACTTGTGCATTATAATAATAAAGTAGTAGTAAAATATTAATAAATATAGCTCTGTATATAGTCTGTTTTGTTACTGCATGCTTAATCCAAACGGGGCTTAGTATAGTTGATATCTTGCATGGTTCTAGCTTTTCCCTCCTGATTGAAGAAAAGGCCGCCCTTCTGTGGTGGCAGTGATGTCCTGCGCCCGTTCTCTCATGATCCAGCTAGCTTCCATCGCAGCGCATGACTCCTTTGCGGACAGGGGCTTTATTCAGTTCGTCACTTAACTGCCACCGTGGTTTTGTCTTTCTGGCAGAGAACGTGCAGCTTTGGCGGATTCGACCTGTCTAATCGCGCGCTCCATGTGGTCGGCACAGCCACGGATCCCGACGTAAGTAGATACCAAAGCGAAGTGAAGGAGTACTGCAAATGGGTGGTGCTAATGAGATGTGTGTGGGTGGATTGGATGTTTGTGGGAGTCATTTTATCTGTTTATGTGGCATTTTTCAGCTGATTGAGTAATTTTCGATTTAGATGCCTCTTGGCTTCACCAGTGGCCCATTTGGGATTTTGAACCTCTTGGTCACGGTTCTTTGACCACCGCGCCCCCTGCTGTCTCTACCCAACAGAGCAAGGAGCAGGAGCCCATGTACAAGGATGTGGTGAAGTCCCCCACCACGTCACGCATCTCCAAGAAGGTGAAGTCTGTCAAGGAGACCGTGAGAAAGCGGATTTCGAAAAAGTACAGCGCCTCGGCATCCGAGCAGGTGGGCCTGCATGCTTGCCTGCGTGCGTGCGTGCGTGTGCCTGAACGTTTGTGATCTGTATGTTTTTCGGAATTTCGTTGCCTGATTGTGAAAGTAGCGTGCTGAGAAGGTGAGGGTGGTGGGGTGGTGGGGGGGAGGGGGTAGGATTGCCAAAAATGCTGCTTTGTGATGGTGGTGCAGTCATAAAAATAAATACCGGAACCTTCAGGCGACAGCGGAGTATCGCGCTGAGAGTGTGAACTGAAACCCTTTGCTTACTTCTTTTTAAAAACATGTCTCACAGGTAAATTCACTCCTTCCCCTTAAAAACATCTCATCTATGAATGTTTCCTGTCACAAGTAATTTTACAAATTTATGCTATAGGTGAATAATTCATTTGTGCTTCTTTGCCGCCATCTGCTGGCCATCGTATGAATCGTCTTTTTTTTTTTTGCCCTCTCAAGTTCCTTTTGGTTTGCATAATTTTGGCATGGTGCAGCAGTGCTATCGTGACGAATGCAGTGGCGCAGGTAAGCGGTGGCGGCGTTAACGGCCTCTCTCTCTATCTGCCACAGTCGAGCCCAGATGGCACCCCCAGCTCTCCGCAGTCTCCCCAGCCGGACACAGACTCCTTGGAGAAGCCCCCCAAGCTCAAGGCAGGGGGGTCTGTGGAAAGCCTGCATAGCTCTCTGAGCGGTCAGAGCTCCATGAGTAAGTGTGTGAGTGTGAGAGTGCACGCCTGCCTACACTTTTCAAAGGCTGCCCTGTGCTCTGACTCCCTTGTTGCTGAGACAGAGAGCCCTATTTCTGCTCATACTCATATGCAAGTGAACCCTGCAGCTGTCAGTCATCTCCTTTTAAATCACACACACTACCCTAATTTATTGACTCATTTTTCACCCAGTTAATTTGCTGCTAGGTTGTTCTGTTGTTTTATTTTGTTTTTCATTTTCAAGTTTTTCTGGCTGTGTTGCTCAAGTGCACAACAGCAAGGCATTCTGGGAACTGTGTCAGCAACCATTCAGTCACATTTTGAGTTCCTTAACTGTTGCGTCACCGGCCACCCAGTGAGAAGGCATCTTTGTTCTTGAGAACCCCTGCAGGACTGGTTTAAACTAGCTGTGGGACTCTTTTAATGGCGCTAACAAACTCTGTCATGGGGTAAATGCTAAACACAATTCTACCTGTGGGTGGTAGTAGAGAGGCCTGCCTAGATCGACTGATTTCACCAAGAGACGTGTCCAGACTACCTGAAATGATTTAAAGTGGAACTCTGCAGTCTCCTTCCTGGTGACACATATGCTCGTCATTTAGCCGCTCTTCTGTTTTCCGTTTCCCACGCTGCGCACCACAATTCACAAGATCTGGCCTCTGATCAGAAGCTGCAAGAATCGCGTGGGCGAGAACAGGCTACTTTTTGTTCGGGCTCATCGATGTAGTAATGGCAGCTTGTTCTCTCGCGGTGGTTAGCGGCTGGTGAGTTATGGCAGCTTGTTATCTCGCGGTGGTTAGCGGCTGGTGAATCGATACTGAGTGGGAGGTGACTGCCATGCTCTTTAATCTGGAAGTTTTCAAAGGGAGGATCTGGCCCTTGGCTGTGCTGTTTGGTTCCTTGCCACCTTGCCAGGCTCCCTAAAATAAGATCTGGGACAAAACTGAGTAAAGATCTCTACTATACAGTTCTACATCTGAACAGGATTTTTTTGGGTTTTCCTTCCTTCCCGGTTTATTTAGATTCTTGATTTAAGAAAAATAAATCATAAAAATGTCTTTAACATTGTTTATATTGTATGTGCAGCACCCCCTGCTGGCCGAGACTGATCTCACGCACACGGCTGTGTTTCAGGCGGCCAGACTGTAAGCACCACAGACTCGTCAGCCAGTAATCGGGAGAGCGTGAAGTCAGAGGACGGTGATGAAGAAGAGCCTCCCTACGGTGGCCCCTTCTGTGGCCGCGCCCGAGTCCACACCGACTTCACGCCCAGCCCCTACGACACAGACTCCCTCAAGCTGAAGGTATGTGCACGTGCATGCGAGACATGCGCCACCCACACCTGCAATTCCTGTCATGTCTGTCGTACCAGTGAGTTGCTGCTCTTAACGTCTCCCTTTTGTCCCCGCCTCCTGCAGAGGGGTGATGTCATCGACATCATCAGCAAGCCCCCGATGGGGACCTGGATGGGCCTGCTCAACAACAAGGTGGGCACCTTCAAGTTCATCTACGTGGACGTGCTGAGTGAGGAGGCAGAGAAGCCCAAGCGGCCCGTGAGGCGGAGGAAGAAAGGCCGACCGCCGAAGCCCAGCTCTGTGGAAGACCTGCTGGAGCGCATCAACCTGAAGGTGGGAGGAGACAGTTATACTGGCCCCACCCATGCATACCCAATGTCAGCTTGCTTAGCCTGATTTAAAAGCTGTCGCATTGCTCTGCCTTCCCTGCAGAGGCTTCTCCAATTCATTCTAAAGGTGGGAGGAGACACAGACTTCATGTACCCCACTCACACACATCAGTTTTCACAGGTGCCCAAGGCTGTCACTTTGCTCTGCCTTAACAGCCAGAGGATCCACCAACTCAGCCCTTTCTCCATAAGCTCCACAGACTACAGATACTTTAGCGTAAATATTACTTTATTCTTTAGGGCTATGCATCTATCCATAGCAACCATTCTCGCAAAGCAGAAATGCAGCGATATGATGTCAGGCCCGGCTCTCTCACAGCATTCAGACGCTGATGCACGGGGGTGAAGGACAGAGGCCCTGTGACATCCTAGATGCCCACAGGCATTTCTGGGTCGGTGGGTGGGTATCATGACCTGCTGGGCATTCTCTGGCATGGACACTTGTGGCCTGCAGGTGACCACTGCCCTTCCCGTCTGGGTCCCGTGAATGCTGAACGATCTAAAGCCTGGCAGTGTCCATAGCCGGGCCCCAAAAGGAACCTGATCCTGAGGAGGGTTAGTAATGGGTAACTGGGGCCTGGAGGGAACATCATGTGACACCCTTGGAAGGGCAAGGGCTTCCAGATTGCTACTCCCTCTGTAGGAGTGGCCCCAGGGCTGCGAGTGACCGACAACCGGAGTGGGGGAGGGGAGGAAAGGTGGATCAGGTGGAGGTCAAAGCAGGAGGAGACCAAGGACCCCTCCCTAACTGCGGCAGGGTGGGGCCAAGCTCGTGGGCCCCCTTTGAAGGGGGCCTGAGCCTTCAGCTGGGCCACAGCCATGCGATGCCACTGTGGCAAACCAGTCAGGTTGTCATGGATACAAGCTGCCATTAAATAACCAAATAATGTAACATGCCCAGCCTGGGGTGTTACCCAGCTGGCTCTCCCAGTAACAGCTTTTTTTTTTTTATAGTCTGACCAAAGCAAACCGCTGAGGTGGGGGGGTTAGAGTTACAAAGGCTCTGAAACCGACACCCAGTGTAATTCTGCAGAGCCATCCTAAGTACAACAAACACTCCTACTGGCAGCAGCTTTTAAAGAGGAATATGTTTCACGTTAATAGGGGACGTGCCCTGGGGACACACATCGCCTGATGTCCCAGGAGACGTCTTGCTCTCAAAATAAACCCAGAGCTAGCCCACATTTGCAGCTGCTTACAATCTTTCTTGATCAAAATAGCTGTAATTGCAAGGATCTGGGAGAGACACTGTACTTAGGGCTGTCTTCCTGGTGTCTTCCCTCAAAGTGAAGGCGGCATCAGTGGAAATGCCTTCCCATCACACCCATCCATCACACACGTTGGTGTTTCTGAGAGGGGTTTGATGACAGCAGCTAGGGTGGGGGCGGAGTCTCTGGAGTGGGCGGGGCTGAGAGGCGTGGTGTTTACGTCGCTTCCTACCGCTTCCAGGAGCACATGCCCACCTTCCTTTTCAACGGCTACGAGGACCTGGACACCTTCCGGCTTCTGGAAGAGGAGGACCTCGACGAGCTGAACATCCGAGACCCTCAGCACCGGGCCGTGCTGCTGACTGCAGTGGAGCTGCTGCAGGAATGCGACAGTGAGTGTGAGCGCATGCATGCACACATGCACGCCAGCACACGCACGCACGCCCCTTGTGCACTGACCCACAAGCCTTTGCCCTGCAGGCAGCAGCGACCCGGAGCGTAGTGCCCTCGCCAGTTCGCAGGAGAAGCTTCTGTCGGACGAGCCAGCGGTGCCCGGTGACTCCCCGCGGGACTCGGGCTGCTATGAGAGCAGCGAGCACCTGGAGCACGGTAATGAGAGAGGCCCGCCTCCGTGACGCCCACTCTCTGGCTGCTCTTCCGCATTGGTGGCCCACATGCTTGGGGACCCCCCCCCCCCCCTTTCCCTCTGGAGCCCTCACCCTGCAGTGCTTCAGTGAGGGATCTGGCTGCTGTTGCTCCTCCCTGTTTGGGGTCCATTTCCATGCCCTGCCCCATGTGTCTCTCTCCTGCTGCCATCCTTGTGCTGCTTCATGCTGATTTGCAACTTTTGCTGGGGGAGGGGAGGGGAGGGGAGCCTCTGTCACCCATTGGACCTGGGGACCTGGCCAGTCACTACCACATCCCATCTGGTCCATCATCTCCAGGCATGCCTCATCAGCTCTGCCCACCCGCACCACCCCACACCCCCCCCCCCCCCCCCGCCCCCCCCCCCCCCGCCCGCGCCCCGCGGCGGT
>JAAGVU020000105.1:1093638-1118196 GCA_011763525.2 Mormyrus iriodes | reverse complement strand
TTTGAGAGAATACTAAGACAAAGAATTTAACTAAAGAAAGAAGGAAGGCCAGATGACAACGGAGGAGAGGAACCAAACACTCCCAAGTAAGGAGCGAAAAACCTCTGGGGGTCCAAGGTCAGCTGGCTGCCCCCTGGCCATGCTAACATTATTGCACAGACAAGAGTTGGCTTGCTTGCTAAAAGCATGATGTAAATTGTGATTATGGTCATGCCAAAGTCCAACAATGAGTTTGTTCTCCATGCTGGCCTGTGTAGGGTGGCAGACTGGAGGCTGCACCCATGATGTTACAGTTCGTAAGTCACATCCACAATGTTACCCGTCCATGGGACTGAACCAGGACTCCAGCTCAGATGGTGCCTTCCCCGGGCACCACCCGGACATGTGGGATATATGAATCTCAGGATGGTCAGACTATACACATACTGAACCATTAAAGACCTCCATCAATTCATATGCGTCTATTCGGGTGACCATCTGGTCCTGAGAATGTTGTACAATTGTCACTTCCCAGTACTTTATGGTATTGGGAGGATAATGAACAACCTGTTTAATTCCACACTATGTGGGCATCGCAGTCGTCTGCAAGTCCGTCTCATTACAGACACACACACACAGATACACACACACACACAGACACAGATACACACGAAGACACACAGACACACACACACACAGATACACACACAGATACACACAGACAGACACACACAGACACACAGACAGACACACGCAGACAGACACACACACACAGACACACACACAGATACACACAGACACACACACACACACAGATACACACAGACAGACACACACACAGATACACACACAGACACAGATACACACGAAGACACACAGACACACACACACACAGATACACACAGACACACACACACACAGATACACACAC
Organism: Mormyrus iriodes; assembly: GCA_011763525.2. Taxonomy (NCBI): domain Eukaryota; kingdom Metazoa; phylum Chordata; class Actinopteri; order Osteoglossiformes; family Mormyridae; genus Mormyrus; species Mormyrus iriodes. The sequence continues at coordinate 1,117,286 of JAAGVU020000105.1, read as the reverse complement.
AGATACACACAGACAGACACACACACAGACACACACAGACACACACACAGATACACACACAGGCACACACACACACAGATACACACAGACACACACAGACACACACACAGATACACACACAGACACACACAAATATACACACAGACACACAAACACAGACACACAGACAGATACACACAGACACAGATACACACAGATAGACACAGACACACACACACAAATACACACAGACACCCACACACACACACAGACACTTTTTTAGTACGAGAGGGGGATACTTTGAATATCTGTTTGTTTGCCACTACTTCAAAAATGTGTGTGTGAGAAAGAAAGAGAGAGAGAGACAGAGAGAGAGAGAGCTGGTTTATGTCCAACTTCTTTTAATTGAATTTTTAGCTAATTTTTTTCATAAACTATTACTGTTATTGTTACAATATATAAAGTGAAATTTATCTTTCCATTTTACTGTTATTCAGGGTGCCAGTGTATTACAGGACACCAGACAGGGCACACCCTGCTCAGGATGCCAGTCTATGCCAGTGTATCACAGGGCACCAGGCAGGGCACACCCTGCTCAGGATGCCAGTGTATCACAGGGCACTACACAGACACACACTGGCAAATGAGCGATAAGGACTCATCTGAACGTGCTGTCTGAACATGAAGTGAGCCGAGGCCGGATCCATACTCGAAACCCCACAGCTGAATGTGGAATCCACTTCCACTGGGCCCCCAGTCTGCCTACTCTGTAGATATGTTGTATATTACATGTTTCTCCTTGAAAAGTCTGGCCTGAGTTCTCAAGGCAAATTAAAGAAATGTTGTTTCCTTTAAATCACAAGAATTACTAGATGTATTACTTCCTGTTCCTAAGTCCATGTTCTTTTCCAGTAAGTTCTTAGACCCCTCTCCTCGCCCAGCACCCCACACTCTCTGTCCGAAGGGCACTGAGAGACTGGAGAATTTAACATTGTTATTAACGAAGGCGTGTTACGCGTCCATTAAACGAGAAACAAAATCAGGAAGTGGAAGGAAGAAAGAAAACAGGCTTTATTCAGCTGGCATGACGTAAGCCAGTGTTTCCTAACCCAGTCCTCGGGACCCCCAGACGGACCATATTTTTGTTCCCTCCCAGCTCACTGCCTGGTAGTCCACATTTTGGTCCCAAAAATGTGGGCTGTCTGTGGGTCCCCGAGGTCCGTATTTAGGGAACACTGGCCTGGGGGAAGAAATTGTTCAGATGGCGGTTGGTTCTTGTGCTCAGAGCTGAGAAGGGAGATGCTGGAAGAGGAGTTTGCGGGCTCGGACAATATTTTGCCAGGCCAGTTCCTCATCCTTCACGAGCACAGGTCTTCAGGGGGGAGCTGTCAGCCAGGGATTTTCCCCACACATGGCACAATTCGCTGGGGTCTCCCCTGTGAGTGCGATGTTGCAGACACTGAGTGTTTGTAGAGAGACACAGGAGAGGGTCCGACTTCTAACGCTGCAGCACTTCGTCTCTCAGAAGACGTTTGTTTGGCCAAGCTGGGCTCCTTTTTTATTGCAACGTAAAGGTGAGCTGCTGTTCATGCTGCCCTGCACAGCAAGCTGACCTAACCACCTACAGCATCTCAAATCAGCTTCAGCGCTGCTGGAGGTCAGCGATGCTGGAGGTCAGGATGCATAGAAGCATTCAGCTGCTGTCTCAGGTTCTGTGGTTCCGGACGCTGTCCCAAAGCGATATGTCCTTCTGAGAACAGAGCAAACGTATTGCCAGTATCACATGGGGAAAGGCCCTCTAAGGCTTTGTTTAAATCCCTGCTTTTGCAAGGTTTGCACTAAGGATCAGGACCTTGACGTAACATCATCGCCCCCCAAGTGTGCGTGATCACAGGGATACCCGAGAGCCTCCCTGCGATCCATCCATGCTCCCCTTGTCTGTGACAGGTACTGCATTTCTCCATTCAGTATGCAAACATGGCCCATCGTACTAAGACATGCATAGCTTTTTGAGTAATACCTCGTTCATGTCTCACACAGACTGCACAGAATGTAACAGCCATAGTGTTCCCTCTGATAATGCCCCCCATGACAGGCATTCAGAAAGACACATGGGTAGAATTAACTGGAAAAGAAGAGTGAAGAAGCCGCCTATGCGTACAGCCCCACTGTGGTTGCCAGGCAACCGCTTCCCAGCAACAACTGCATTGCGACACAGGAAGACAAATACGGAGTTTCCCTCCTCACCTGCAGGGTATAGCAGAGCTTAAACAGGGTGTTCAATGTGTGTGTGTGTGAGAGAGAGAGAGACCTTTGTCCAGGGTATTTCAGGGATGAATCACAGACTGATGGTGTTACTTTATTGATGCATTTTGCTTTTATTATGGGCTGTAAGCACCATTTATTGGTTACTGCTACTCTGCTATCCAGGCTAATCCAGGCTAATGGGGCTCTGTGGCCTTTATCCTGAAAAGGAAGGCAGTCGTGCACAAACACATCACTAAAGACGCCGTAACCAGGACACCGCCTGCCTCCCGTACTGGCAAACCCCTTCCTGATCTCAGCATGTACATGTACCCCATGCGCTCCCTCATAAAACTCATGGGTCCTGCTTTCTTAAAGCCGCTCCTTCATGGGTGATTATGTCCTCAAAACAGCTTCAGGGCAGAGAGACGTGCTGGCTGACTCTCAGCACGTTAAGAGGGAGATATACCATGGTCCACTGGACCAGCCTATAATGTTGTGCTGCCACCTGTTGTCCAGAGACAGAAGTGCACAGAGCCAATCATCTCAACAAGACCTTTTCAATCTTAAATCTCAGGTAGTTGCTAAGAAAACAATGAATAATATTTTCTTTCAGTGTTGCTGGAAAGACATAGCAAAGCAAAGCCTACAGGCTGCTCCTCCCAGTACTAAAGAATTCCTACACGGCCACCATCTAAAGCATCCTGATAGAGAGCGTCTCCACCCGGCTCAGATGATGCAGGTACGGGGCCACAGAGATCATCAGCGCTCCCAGTCGCCCCAACGACGGCCTCCTCTCTGTGCTAAGGCCAGCAAACACTCCCAATGCTTGAAGGCCAGCTCAGAGAGGCTGGGGAAGAGCTTCTGGCCCCAAGCTATACGAATCCTAAATGAGCACAGTGTTTAGGACCCACAGAGCCAACATTCCAGCCCACTCAGCTCACAGCCGTACAGGGCACACACTGTATGTATGTAAGTACATACTCTTTTTTGCACCACCTGCCACTTTACTGCCAATTGCACACTTTGGAAGTTTATAATCATAATTAAATTTTGTTTATTGCCATGTCACCTCATATTTATGTCCCTTATATGTATGTCCCCTGCTCACATTCTTGGCGCTGGGCCATAATGCTTTTCACTGCAAACTGCACTGAGTATAACTGTGTAGGTAACAAATCAAACTTCGAAACTTGAAAGTTTATGTTTGACTTCTGCAGACAGAATGACTGTTTTATTTTCATGTATAATAAGCACAGAAACTACAGAAGGTATTTCTGAAATTAAGTAGCAGGGAGCGTAACAGCACCTCCTTCTGGTGATATTGTCCAAAGTTTCACCATGGCTCACACTTTCCAGAAGCAACAGTGAATCTAATGAATCAAGGTTTAATGTTATTAATGTTAAGGGCTCAGCATCAGCAAAACAAAAGAGCTGGTAGTGGACTTCTGATGTGACAGGGAGCCCCTGAGACCAGGCACCGTCCCGGGGGAGGAAGCGGAGTTGGTGCAGGGCTACAAGTAGCCACAGGTTCACCTGAACAACAGACTGCACTGGGCGGACAACACAGCAGGGTTGGACAAGCAAAGCCAAAGCAGACTCTACTTTCTGAGGAGGACTGAGCCTGAACAAACTCATCAGGAAGGCCAGTTCCACCATAGGACTGACCCTGAACAAACTCTCCAGGAAGAACAGCTCCATCACAGGACTGAGCCTGAACAAACTCATCAGGAAGGTCAGCTCCATCACAGGGCTGACCCTGAACAAACTCTCCAAGAACTGGGGATAGTCCCTATCTGCTGCCATCAGACTCCGCAGCGCCTCCTCAAGGCGTGCCGCCCCCCCACCCAGTCTTATTAGAGTGAAAGTCTGGTTCTGTCTCTTCTAATTACACACATAGCATCTGCTAATTATTCTAGTTCATTTTTCCTTATCTTGAAATATTTCTTTCTTTTGTATCACAATAATCTGTCTTCATGATATTATATGTGTGTGCTGTATACTTTTAAAATCTGTTGCACTGTGTCAGTTAGGCACTATGTTCCTGCTGCTGCATGTACCAGAATTTGTTCCTGTGATCAATGAAGTCCATCTTAATCTTAACCTTAAGTACGTTTTACTAGCACTGTATAGAAAAGGGACTGTGATATTCGAGGGAATCCAGGGAAACCGAGAAACCTATAAAAACGTTTAAAAATTCTTTTAAAAAATTTGAGAGCAGCTGGCAAATATCACCTAATATACGGTCCCTAAAGTGCTTCAGGGGGAAGGCGACGCAGAGTTATGTTAGGACAGCAGTGCAGTGACAGTGAACAGAGGAATGCGACAGGGATGGAAGGACGAAAGAGGAATTACATTTCAGCACGGGAGTGTCAGAAATAGCGGGAAGGAAGAGCAACAAAAGGGGAGCAGGTGTAACGTGAGCATGTGATGGGAATCGGTGCGGAGTTGCCGCCAGTGAAACTGTGATAAACCTGCCTGGATGAGAACACAAGTGTATTTTACCCCCACGTACAGTGAGAAGGATGGTAAGAGAGGCAAAAATATCTACAAGGATCACTGTTGGGGAATTGCAATAAAAAGTAAAATCCTGGTGTTCTCAAGTCTCCAGAGCCACCATCAGATGGCATCTCCCTGCCAACAGATTATTTGGAAGGTATGCCAGAAAAAAGCCTTTTCTGTCAGTTACACACAAACGCAAGCGGCTGGAGTTTGTTAAATGTTACTACAATCTTGCTTGGAATCATTCACTATTGTCTGATGAAACAGAAATTGAACTTTTTGGCAATAAACACTCAAAGTGGGTTTGGTATAAATAGTAGGATGGCTATAATGAAAAGAACCTTGTCCCAACTGTCAAATGGGTTCTGTGGTTCTGTGATGCTGTGGGGCTGTTTTTCCTCCAAAGGCCCTGGAAACATTGTTAGGGTACATGGTTTCATGGATTCCGTGAAATAACAGGAGATTTTAGATCAAAACCTGGCTGCCTCCGCCAGGAAACTAATACTGGGTCGTCACTGGATCTTCCAGCAGGATAATGATCCAAAACACACGTTCTAATCAACCCTACAATGGTTAACTGACCACAAAATCAAGGTTCTGCCATGGCCATCTCAGTCCCCTGACCTGAACCCTATTGGGAACCTGTGGAGTGAGCTGAAGAGGAGAGTACACAGGAGAGGACCTAGGACCCCGGATGATCTGGAGAGATTATGTAAAGGAGAACGGTCTCAGGTGCCATGCTCTGTATTCTCCAACCTTATAAAAGACGCACCACCTGGCGGGAGTCATGTTATTTTGGGCATCGTGGTCTGAAACATTTGGGAACCCGTGGTCTCAATCATGGAGTCTCACCCTCAGATTACATGCGCAGGTTCACACTGGATAACTGCACAGCAGAACAGCTGCTGGCCTTAACAAGCTGGCCACGTGCTGAGGGTGAGCGAATGTCACCGAGGTCAGTGAATCGCACCTCGGATAAGTGAGGCAGGAGAAGCCATTGAGAGCCTGGGGCAGGCTACGCTGTTTCTTACGCGAGAGAAAAGAATACACATCAGAACACCGTAACAACACAGCAGAATGGATCAATAAAGGACTGAATGTTCTAACAGACTAAAATCATTAGGCATCGCGCTCATACTGCTGACTGGCCAAATTTATCCATGAAACTGGGTGAAGGTGAGATGACCAGGCTCTGCCCAGATGAAACCACCACCTCACCACTTCGCAGCAGTCAGGGGGAAAGACCCTGGACTGTGTATGGACCCCTGGCACCCTGCACAGGACGCAAGGCTATGGAAATGGATGGATGGATGAAGGAGTAGACACTGACATAAACTACTGGGCAGAGGGTTTGCCCAGAGAGCTTCAGGCTGAATCACTGTTGGCTTAGGGAGTAATGATTGCTTTATATACTAACATTCCGATGTATTACAGTAAAACCCCAGTTGTGTAACAGTCCCTGATGAGTCATTCTGACCCCATTATTGTAGCGCACAAGATTCACCTTAAAATCCGGGCGTAGCTGTTCAGTGACGCCTCACCCTGTCCGCTTCCTTCATACCTGCAGATTTGCTTTACACCTGCAAGCACTCACTGACCTTTTAGCCTCACTGCCAGCCCTGTTGCCTCGCCTGAATTTCAGGAGCTGCAGATCACCAGAGTGCCAGTAGTTATGGAGGCCATGTGACATTCACATCAGGGTTGCTGGTAACAGGCACACTTGTCGGCATGCTAAATACACGTCTCGTTTCTATACAAGCACATGTGCATGGTGATGCAGGGCATGCAGGAGATCCACATGTACATGGTAAGCAGTACCGGGGCGGAGGTCTTCCGCCAGGACTCCAAGGCTCAAGAGGAATTCCTGGTCTCGTTAAATGATGTTTGCCTAAATAACGATTCAAGGAGATCTGCTGTCCTGGTGTCATTAGATCTTACTGCAGCGTTTGATACTGTAGATCATAAAATACTTCTAGATGGACTGGAAAATTGGGTCGGGCTGTCAGGAACTGTCCTCAAGTATTTAGGGCCTTTGTAGAAGGCAGGGGTTCATTCATCAATAACGACAATTATAAATCGGAGAGAAATGCTATTACATTTGCAGGGCCACAAAGATTGATTCCTGGGCCCCTCTTATTCAACCTTTACATGCTGCCTTTTGGTCATATTCTCCACGAGTCTCGGCCATCTTATCACAGCTACACTGATGACACCCAGGCTGTGTTCGAAATGTCCACTCGCCCACTATACAGGCTACTATATGGTGAATCGGCTGTTTTGTAGTGCTGCTTGAATTCTCTGTACTGTAAATTTCATTCACTGTATAGCAAACTACAAAATCGCCGTGAGGCAGACCGAAATGTAGTGTACATAAGCTGTACCCTACATCGGTTGATGTAGACCATCATGCATTGCGGCCTGTCACGTGAGCATCGGAACCATATTTGAGAAATTGTGCTCAGTCTGAACCATAACCGTTAACCATACCTGCACATCAGCTACAGCGACAGCAGTAGGGTCACGGCGGCATTAGAAACAAACGGTTACTGTATTTCACTGCTCTGCATGAGTAACAATTCACAATTAATTCAGTATATTGAAAACGAGTATAAAGCTCCATGGTTACGCCGTCAGCCCCGTCACAGCCACAGTTCTGGGCAACTTCTGTTTCTCAAGCTTAGCCGCTTCAGCATTTTTAGATTTTTGTGTGGGTTTCTATGCTATACTGAAAAATAAATAGAAACATTTCACAAGTTTCAAAGGGTTTTATTAGTACATACATCAATTTCATGCAAAGAGTCAGTATTTACAGTGTTGACCCTTCTACTTCATATCTTCTGCAGTTTGCGCTGGCATGCTGGATATCAGCTTCTGGGCCAAATCCTGGCTGATCACAATCCATTCTTAACTTGGTGCTCGGAGTTGATCACAGTTTGTGGGCTTCTGCTTGTTCGCCCGCTTTTTGAGGTGTGATCTCAGATTCTCAATAGGACTAAGATCTGGGGAGTTGCCTGGCCATGGATCCAAAATTTCAATGTAATGATCTCTGAGCCACTACATTGTCACTTTTGCCTTGGGACATGGTGCTCCGTCATACTGGAAAATACACAGATCACCAAATCGCACCTGGATCATTGGGAGACGTTGCTCTTGAAGGAGGTTTTGATACCATTCTTTCTTCATGGCAGTGTTTTTGGGCAGAGCTGTGAGTGAGCCCATTCCCTTGGATGAGAAGCAGCCCCACGTGTGGATGGTCTCAGGATGCGTCACTGTTGGCACGACACAGGACCCACAAGTTTTCCAACAGAATTCCCATAAAAACCGTGAATTTATTTTTTTAATACACGCTAAATAAATTAATTTCAGGTACATGTTAAAAAAATGTTAATAAGGTAACAGAAACCATGACATTTCACCTTGATTTGTAGTACAGACATAATGAACTGCACTGCAAGATGTTGTTTAAGATTTACTGGCATGTGGCATCTGCTGCCATCTATAGGCGGTTAGAAGGTGCTGCATCCAAACTGATTATACCCCAGCATCGGGTACAAATATGCTACTACAAAATTATGAAAAACAGAATCCCTTATGATATGGACACAGCTCTATCTGACACGCTGCACACAGCAACCAGGTCAGAAAAACAGCATAAACCAAAGTTTCCAAAACTGTACAGCAGGAAAATGCTACTAGATGTGTTTTACATGTCAGGAGGCGCCATAATTAAATGACAGAAAATGCCAGAATTCAGGACCTGTCTACAGGCTGCAAGATCTCTGTCCTGGGGTTTCTGGTGGACAGTCTTCAGAACAACGAGTCGCTTAAGCCAACCTCGACTCTGAAACTCTCACACTGAGGTCTGCTTGTAGCTTTTGGTGTCCAGGACTTTGTTCCCACACATGGCACAGATCCCTGTTGGGCACATAAAGGCTACCGGCATCACTGTGCTCCTCATTCTCAGTCAGGCTGATAAAACGTGCTGTGGAAGACAGACAGCAGGGTCAAACCCCACCAACAGCCACCCAAAAACAAAAACGTTAAATGAACAGATCAATATTCAAGGTTCAATACTCAATGGATTTATAGAAATTGTTCTTCACAGAACGAGCCGGGGCTGCCAGCATCTGGCCCGACACTCACGCTTTCAGACTCTCACACAAGAAATTTGATAGCAAATCTATATTATTCTATTATAATCCTAAAGTTAGCTACATCAAAAACGCTGGGGTAGCTTGCAAACCCTACAGACTATTTACAAGGCAATAAAACTGTGACATGCATGTAAATGTGTGTGCAGACTTTAAAATCTCACTCCAGCCAGCTGACCAAAGTTGGCAACCCTGACAAGATTACATTAGTGACTTTCAAAGTCAATGCAATACAAATATTAAGTAAATAATACATAAAACATGCAAGCAATGCACAAAAAGTTAACTATATATAAAATAAAGATATATCGAGGCAGTCAAATTATCAAACAATTAGTACTGATTGCTTTTGTAACAATAACAAAGTGCAGGAGTGACATTCTGTTGTTTTGCTTACTGTTTTAACGCAGAAACACCAAAAATTCTATCTGTAATTAAATTAAAACCGTCTATGAACACACGGTTCACAAACCATGACGTCAGCACCAGCCGCCTCCGTCCGGGGCCGATAATCACACATGCATTTCCGCTTCCACTCAGCTCGAGACTCCAGAGCTGCGTTTCCATGGAGACCTTTGGGGGCGGAGCTGCGTCGGACTTTGTGATTGGTCATTTTCCAGTCACAGACACAATACGAGTAGTTCCATACTCCAGACCAATAGGTGGCGCTAATGCACCTCAACGCTGGACTATTATACGATACGGGAAGAAGAGGAAGAAAAAGAAGAGCAAGAAGAAAATGAACGCTTATTAACGTGTCTGTCATTCATCACCGCTTCCGGTTTTACTGCCACTGATCTTCGGTGTTTTGAAATGGAAACTAAGACGCATACTGTAGATTTTTGAATTGTCATATTCTAAAGCATTTCAAACACATTTGAGCGGTTGTGATCGTGGACTGCTAACTCTGTTTCGGTTCGCCTGTCAGTTGCTGCGGGACCTTTATCCATCAGGTAGGCTGTAACAGGCTCCATATGTCCTCCTGCCGTCTTGGTAGAGGTGCATGTCGCACCTGCATATTAAATGGAAAAATAAGAAGGCCAGGTGAACTGTATTTCTAAACCGGCACTTTCTTTGTGAGTTTATCTAGTGTGGCATGCTTATTTAGCTATCTTCTGTTTCAGTCATTTATTCTGTTTAATGTTCATTCCATAAATGTACACTTTTAAAGTACCTACTTTGATGTTTTGTGATTTCCTTGCTGTCTGATCCTGTTGCTCATTACTGACTGGATGGTGCGAACAAGAATCCCATGTACTGATGTACAAAGACAAACCGTGAATCTTGAACCTTGTTCTACACAGGACAGCGTATGGGATTTCCCAAGGGAGGGCACATCTGTCACGGACATAAGGAGGCCATCTTTTCTGGCGTCTTCCTGTAGCTGGAACGTCTGTCCAGAAGGTGTCATCATGTGGGATCAGGAGATTAAAGGCATGGCATCTGCACATGCCATCCTTGCCGCTGCCATCCTTATGGCAACAGTGATGCCCACAATCCTTCTCCAGAATTTCTCAGTGTACCACACCCACCTGGTGTGGCTGTACTCTGTGGCTGGCTTGGTCTCCGTGGTCAACATCGCCCTCTTCTGGCTGCTTGGCGTTGGCCCAGCAGCCAAGAAGAACTCTCTTGGCCACAAGGTACAGAAAGTACCGATATCCTAATGCATGTAGCCGATATCTGAGCTTTAGGGTCACGGTAGTGGACTTGTAATTATTTTCAGATGTTTTTTGTAATTGATTGATTGTATGCCACATTGTGAGAGTATAAGTGACCATGCCATGCGTTTCTGTGTCAGTATAATGGAACGAGGCGCCTCCCCTCTGGCTCACATGCAGGTGTCCAGGCTGATCCGCTGCTGCCTGTATTTCTGCCTGTCCTGCCTGTTCTTCCACGCTGTGGTTCTCCTCTATGGCGCCCCCTTGCTGCAGTGAGTATCGACTGCCCCCCCCCCCCCCCCACCCCCCCCCTCCGCCCCCCCCCCCCCCCCCCCACTCACTGGACCGGCTTTCTGCGGATGGCAGATGGATGACTTTGAGCGAGTGTCACTGTATGTTTTTTCATCCAGTGAATGTTTCAGGCCTACAGGGGTTTCCACGTGCAGTGACTCTGCACCCGTGTGCTTCCCGCGGGACCTGCCCCACAGTCACGTGTTGCTTAGCAACGATGCTCTTGTGCCTGAAGACTTGTTGTGCAGATTTTAATTATTTAGCAAAATCGACGTCAGTTGTACATCAATGGAGTACATGTATACAGAATAGCATCGTAAATGCACCATAAAAAGGTCCTTTGAAGAGGTTTGCTGTAAATGCCAGTGATGTGTACCTTGACTGACAGTTCCTCCGTGGCTGGCCAACTGGGCCCACGCACGCCTCTCAAGGAGATTTTATTCAGGATGACGTGTGTACAACTCTCAGACGGTTCAAAGCAGGAGGATAAATTGTTCTCCTATCTCTCAGCCTTTTTTTTTGGTTCATCTCCCTCCACCTTTCAGGACTGTCTCTCTCTATGCCATAGAATTTTTTTTTATTTAAATCGGTGCAAAAAGAGATAAGATTACAGTAATTAAACTGGAATAAAAAAAACAGCAGGATGTTATAGCAATCATGGTACCAGTAATAGCATTAAAACCGGGACCAGCAGGTAATTCTGCCTGCCAGCTCGTGAGTGGCTGCTTTGGGGAGTCCTTCCCCCTGACTCTGTGCTTACGGTTTTTCTATATGTGGGGGGCAGAGGGATTAAAATTGAAAGTGCTGTCTGATTTCTCCCTGTCGCTTTGCATTTCTCTCTCTCATGTTTGCTTGCCCTCTCCTGCATAGCAATGAATGTCCATTGTCCTGTGAATAAACATTGGCTTTCTTCTGATTTTACATGCCTTGTCTGCCTTGCTTCCTGGATTAGCCATGCCATTCCCCTCCAGTACTTAATGCAAAACACCCCCCATCCTGTGGTCTGTCTAATGGAAGTATTGTTAATTGTGTGATATCTGAAATGTGGCTGAGATAGGGAGAGGTGGGGTCTAGGGATTGGGAGGTGGGGTCTGGGGACTAGGAGATGGAGTCTAGGGATTGGGAAGCAGGGGTTAGACGGGGAGGTGGGGAAGGTTGATTAAAATAAAACCCCTGTAAACAGAGTGTGTGAAAACAATCATGTTAAACGGTTTTAAAGGTTCATAAAACGTGTAAATATTTATTTTTAGCTACTTAAAATGGTGTTAATTAAAATGATGATTACTTCATTGTTCTTAGCTCTTAAGTAACTGAAAGACAGAATTAATTCGTTACTGATGTTATTTCAAAAAAAGTCTCACGAAAGCAAACTTTAGAGCGCAAATTCGCTTCATAGCTGAGCTCCAGACCTCCTGTGACTCGGTAAACAGACGAGTAAGAAAGCCTGACACTGCTTCAGTGTGCGATGGAGACCCGGATCCAACGGGCACAGTCTGTCACCTGCTGCTGATGCGGAAGATGAGCAGCAGTTTAGCAGGAGCTACGAATCCGAAACTGCTGTCTGTCACCACCGACGGTGCAATGCATCTCCAACCGGACGGCCTCAGGGGAACTGAAAGGGCCGACTGCTACTTCTCAGGCTGAAAGGAAATGTAATATGACTCTGAGAAATTATATGGTCCATTAAAACCTATAATGACACACAATTTTTATGTATCTCACTTTCACACATAAACATCATCATGCTGGGTCAAGAATAGCATCCATTTTTGTAGCTTCATCGGGGAATTGATGCTCTTTATGTATTCAGATTTTCATTAACACCAGCATAAGTTTCACAGGAAACTCTTATTCACACGTGGTGTAACGTGTGATCTGTTGGGAGTTAAATTTAATTTAGCTCCAAAGAGAGAGAAAAGCATTTAATCAGCTGATTCTTTTATCCAAAGTGACATACAATTGAGGCAGATCAGTGCAGTCGGTAAACTTGTCTATTTGTGATCGGTGGCAGTTTGAGGGACTGGTGAATAGTCCACTCAGTTAGCTGGTCCGGCATTGGCCAGTGATGACTGTCCCCATGATCGTTAAGTGATGTGTGGCTCTTTGGGTTTGGATGCTGCTCTTGTGAGCTGAAGGTCAGTGGTTTGAATCCCACTGTTGATGGTGTGATTTCACTGTTGGGGCCTTAAGTAAGGCCCTTAACCCTAATTTTGTTCCTGGGACTGTCTAACTGTACTTTCTCGAAGTACATACATTAGTTTGGATAAAAGTGTGTGATAAATGTAAAAAAACTTTGATCAAAAGGTGAATTAGGATATAAAGGTGAAAAAATGTGTATCCTGGGCCACTGGTGAAGCTTGATTGGTTTTGGGCGTAGGTGTAGCTAGAAATTCCAGTCCCCCTGGCCAATAGATACATAAAATAATTTTATTTTATGTACCTCTAAAGTGCTGGGCCCTGTGAATCTGCCAGGGTATCCATACCTTTTCGCCGCCCCCTGGTGGTGCGTATAGCCAATACACAGTCCTCCTGTGGGTGCAGGCTGCTGGGTTAGCTGAGACCTAAAGAGCATCTGCCTTCATGTTTCAGGGAAGGGTCCCAGGACCCCCAGCTCCTTCAGCTCGTCGGCGGGCTCAGAGTCCGGCCCGCATCAGCAGCCAGACTATCCGACTCTGCCCATGACCCGGTCCACGGAGGCTCTGCAGCAGGGCAGGAAAGAGCGTCAATCTAGCAGACCCTTCTCCCTGAAGGGGCTGCCCCCCCCGAGGAAGCGACAGGGCAGCACCCCCATGCCCCCCAGCCGCAGCTGTGAGGTGCTGGGTGACACGGGCCGGGTCTCGGCGCGCCCACCATGGAAGCGCTGCCACTCTCTGGGTGACCTCCAGTGGGAGCAGGCCTTTGACAGGAAAAAGCCCCCCACCCCAGCCTCACGGCCACTGTCATCCTCGTCTTCATCTGCACAAGATCCACCAGGGGGCGAGACACCCGACTCTCCAGAAATTTCCATGGAACAGCCCAGCCTGGCACTGCCATTGCCTTCTCCTGTAAACTGTGGGGACCCTGAGTCTCTGGAGACCAACCCCATAGCAAGTGAGAACGGAGTGAGAACACTCCCAAAAAAACCCCCTATCCCGCCTCCCGTCCCCATGAAGAAGTGCAAGGAGCGCCTGGTGAATGGCCTGTGCTACCCCGCGCTGCTGCCCCTGTCTGCTGCCATGCCCCTGGCACTTCCTGCTCGGTCTCCCACCCTCGCTGACCCCTCCCTGCCCCCTACACCCGGCACCCCACCTGCGGCACCCCCAGCCTGGCTCTCAGACCTCCCCGAATCGGCATGCCCCCAGATGCACGGAGCCAAGGTGGCAGCTGGGAAGAAGGTGTCCCACGGCAAGGCAGCTGACCTGGAGTCCCTGCTGCAGGACCGGCTGGAGGCCGAAGGCATCGACCTCACGGAGGAGCCCTATTCTGACAAGGTGAGCCTAGCTGATCCAAACCAGCTGAGGTACATATTTACACATATAGCACATATTTACAGGTTATGGATGAACTGTACCAACCTCCCTGCCTACCTCGCTACAGTACATTCACGGCATTAAGCTCACACTGAAGATCGCCCCTTGGTGGCCAGACCAAGCAGTCATGCTGGTGTTTAGCGCAGAGCAGCCTAACTATATGACGAGACACTCTGTATGCCTTAAGCATACCTGGAGCCACTGTGAATTTGGCTGATATCCTTCCCTGGAGAAGCCTGGCTAGCTGCCCATCCCCCTTTTAGCCCTGTAGCCGATTGGCTGGCTGCTGCTAACCCAGGTGGCCCATACCTCGTGTCCCTCATAATTATCCTTGTGACTGTTTCTGACACCACCACCACCACCGCCGTCCGTCGCGCACCCCTGTCACACCGCCAGCTCTCTTTACCAGCCGCCCGGGACTTGCCAATGGGTGGGAGGCTTTCAGTGTTCCCGAGAGATGTGCTGTGACTCCCAGCGCTGCCTGCTGGGAGCCCATTAGGTGGTCTGGAAGTTTGCCTCTGCGGCCCGGCAAAACAGTGCCATTAATATTCCTCAGCTGTGTGGCCTCTTGGCTGCGGCCAGGGTCTGAACAATAGGATTACCGGACTTTTAGTGGCTTGACCACCAAGGGGCGCTCATCTCCATAAGTTTGAGAATAGAGCGTCTTCTTCCCCCTCAGCATGCAGAGTTTTGCCGGTTTCAGGCTTGACACATTATACGCCATCATTCCTCTGCCGTTTACCCATAAAGAATGAGCAGCTGCAGCCAGGAAGCCGCATAATGCTGTTGAGGTGTGAGGTCAGCTCAGTCGCGCTGGACTGTCCGCTTGCTAGACGCCTCGGTTGACGCATCGGTCATGGTGTTTCTGTGCTCTGTTAGCCCATGATAGCCAGACACCCAGACGGCTCACATCAAACACAAGAATGCTACAGAGGCCCTTCATCTTTCAGAGAGAAAGCATTGCAAATGTGTCTGAGAAGGGGAATGTTAGATTTGAATTAAATTGTGCTACACTCCACCCGAATACAGAAAATGAAGACTTGATGTTCCTATTACATGACTGTCAGGGGACATACCACTTAAAGTTGGGAGGTGGGGGGGGACAAATCTGTTATGCCTAATGCTACATATTCAGTAATCAAAATAAACCAGTACATTCCCAGCTGATCTGTTTATTAGCAGGTGAACCTTAAACAGATATTCCTTCTAAACATGAAAAGTATCAGGGAATCCAGCTGATTGGGAGTGCCATGTCTGACTGCCTCTCCCTCCCTGTCCCCGCTCGCCCCCTTCGCCCCCTTCGCCCTGCCCCTGCAGCACGGCCGCTGTGGAGTCCCCCTGTCCCTGGTGCAGAGGTATGCTGAGGACCTAGGCCAGGCCGCCAAGGAGGTGGTGTCCGCCATGGATTCAGTGCGGGTCAAGCAACTGCGCAGGCAGCACCGCATGGCCGTGAGTGTCCCGTATCGTGCCGGCTGACCCCACCAGGGGGCGTCAGTTTCCAGATGTGGTCTGCTTAACTCTCCCCATGGCACCTGATTTGCCCCTCAATCTGTCCCAGTGGCTAACGCTCCCCCCTCCCCCCCACAGATCCCGTCCAGCGGCCTGGCGGATGCGAGCCGGAAGCCATTGCTCCCTGGAGGCTCCAGCTCCACGTCGGACTGGCTGGTGTCTGTGGGGCTGCCCATGTACATCGGGGCCTTCAAGGCGGTGGGCCTGGACTCACTGGAGCACGTCTCCAGCCTGACGGAGCAGGTGCTGCTGCAGGCGGGTGTCCAGGAGGAACGCCACGTCCGGCGGCTGCTGGAAGAGGCCCGCAGAGTGCAGACTCTGTAGCACAAGCAGGCTGACGTGTGCCTGCAACACAGATGCGTACAGACGCATGCAGATGGACACGTGCCTGCCGTGCTGACCCGGCCCCTGACAATGTGGTGCATGCAGGTTGCAGTCCGCCCCCCCCTCCCCCACGGCTACAGAATAGATGCGGATCAGGCGATTCACATCACCTGCGTGAAAGACTGCGCAGTTGAGTTGCACCGAACAGATACAACGCAGCTCACTGCAAGCGCAGCCACTGCCACGTTTATTTTTTTGTGTGATTCTTCTTGCTGTTTTCTGACTGTTAGGGGGGGCCGTCTAGATGCTCCACCCCCCCCCCCCCCAATTGAAAGTCACCGACCTTGAAACAGGTGACTGAGGAGCTGCCTTTTTTGGAGTGATAGCACAGGGTTTTATGTGACATTATAGATTTATATTGAAATATATCAGACTGTTAGCTCATGCTTTTAATCAAGTGCTCCATTTGTCTCCTTCTGCTTGCCGTAGACAGCAGCGTGGCCAAAGCATTTTTGAATCATTTTTATCCTAAGTTCTTAAACTGATTGTGACTCCAGGTCATGACAGTGACCTCTTGTTTAAGGATGAACTGGCTGAGGTTACGCCCATGAAACTATAATAATGACAAGAATTGTCCCTGTGCTGAACAAAGACTGATGCTATGACTCATGTGTTGACAGACTTATATAGATATGGGGTTTGTGTTACAAACAGGGTCACACTCAGTGTTTCTGGGCTTGGCACCTCTAAACACATCGGGCTGCATGGTAGACTCATCTTAATCAGTACTAACTCATGTATTGTTTTTTTATTTTGTGAAGCATCTCATTTTCCTTTTACGAAGAGTACCATCCGAGCATACGCAGCTTATTTTACATCGCCTTAGAAGTACGCTTAAAGAAAAGCCCTGTGATTATCTCTGACTGCTGTGGGGTACAGCGACTGCGGCCCGGTGCGGTTTGGCACCTGTACCGGCAATTCTCTGCCATCTCTGCCCGTGACACCCTCTCGCTTAGCTCTCAGTGGTTCTTGCTTGCTATTCGGTTTCCTGTGAAGTTTTTCTCCTCGGCTTTTAAATGTGGGTCGATGGCCATCCTGTTTCAGACGTGACATCATTCAGCTACAGACACACGCGGGCGTTACCTCGTGGGCTCATCCTGGACACAGTTATATCTGTAGATTGTACAAGAAATGCTGGTTTATATATATATGTGTGTGTGTGTGTGTATGTGTGTGTATGTATGTGTTTTTTTGATCTTGCTCCTAATCATGTTTACAGGTGTGTGCAAACTTGAAATATGCAGTCAGAAAAAACATCTGAGGTTTCATTGAGCGATCATATTAACTCGTGGTGCTCTTGGCAGTCTAGCCAAAGGGAATGTGATGGCCGGGTCCAATGGGCGTGGCCACGAGATCTGGATATATCATATATCAGGGATGGCAGTCGGGAGTCCAGGAGAAACAAATAGGGTGTTTACGGGGCAGGGTCTCTGTAAAGCCCCCAGTCACTTCAAGCACATTGGCCAGTGGGGAGGGCTGACGTCCACATGCCGGAAGAATCCGAAATCAGGGATTGTCACTTTTTGTTACCCGTGGTTCAGGCCTGGCTCACTGCCAGTCCTGTCTGATCCTCTAGGTGAAGTGGTAACACCATGTTTGTGGTCAGGCTGACCGTGTAAATGCACATTTCCGGTAAGGTTGACCAAACTAACGCGCTTAAGCATGTATGATTGTGGTAAAGCTGACCCATGTTTCTGGTAAAGCCAAGCTATGTAACATGCCCAAACATACGTCTTTAGAGGGAGGCTGAGCAAACAATTGTGACTCAACACAGGGGTTAATGTTAAGGCTGGCTTCGGGAGCACTTAGGATGGGATGTATTGATAACTGGATGCACAACATTTTTCAAGGACCAGAATGTTTTTACCGGTTTCAGAGTTCCCTCGCTAGATTCCATACGCAGGTGTGACTCCGAATGGCACAGTAATGCCAAACAGGTGTGGATCAGTGAAGATGCTGCCATGGCCTGCTGGCGGACACACCCCGTTCCACCAGCAGAGGGCAGTCTACAGGGCAAGCTGCCAGGTGCCTGTATCCCCCCCCACCCCAAACCCACCAACTCCTCTGTCAGGTGACTCTTCAGCAGAAGTCTCCAGGTTCCCCCTGAGTAACATACTAACAGACTGTGACATAACAAAATGTAACAATGCAGAGGTCCAACCAATCAGTCAGGGCTTCTGGACACCGACTGTCCATTTATCTTTAAACGTTCCAGATGGACCACAGGTGTGCTTGGCTCTGATAGGACAGTGTGGCGTATACATGGTTACATAGTAACAGGTCAGTATTTTCTTCGGATTTACCCACCACAACAGATGGACGTTCAGCAGTCTCTAATAAGTAGAAAATAGCATTACTGTTACTCCTAAAATCCTAAAAGCACTTTAAAGAGGTTCAAAAATAAACAGTTCCCCAAGCTAAGAAATTTTTAGAAAGCATTTTACATTTATACTGAGGGTATAAATTAGTTTATGTTGGTTTATGCAGTTTTATTTTGAGTCACAAATTGACATGATTTAAGCAGATTATAAAATTTCCCATATTAAACTTCTTGTATACAACTGTAAAGCAATGATTGACTAATTGATCTGAGTTCCACTTAATTACTTCCAATTTGTTTTATGTCTTGTCAGAAGCTTAGTTACATATATGAAATTAACAAATGTTGCACAATCTGTGTATTCATATTTAAATAACTTATTTCCTTTTTTTTGCTTTTCATATGCTATGTAATTATTAGCTGTATTATACACATAGCAATACCCTCTTACATATTGCTTTAGCCAGTGAAAAGCTACAGTATGTTTTGTAAAATATGTGTACAAATTATTTTATGCTGTTTGAGCTAGCTAATAATTGCCTATACAGATATGCTTGTGTATTGAAACATAAAAAGGTCTAAAACTATTTGTCTCTTCTCAAGTATAATAAAAATCTTCCTTGCCATTAAAATGTTTCTGTTGGATCAGCGTCACCTAGCTGAGGCCACTTATCATGGCCGAGTAATATAATTGGCGCCGGCGGTTGCCCCCCCTCCCCCGCCCTAGATAGGTTGCCACCTATGTCTCCTAATGAGTTGACTGGCACTGAGCAGAAATACATTTTAATTCATGTATATCCTAAATGAATCTGTTCCAACATAGTCACTATCATTTACCTTAATGTTAAGGTGGTTCAAACATTCGGCTGCATTTTTAGAAAGTGTTTACGTTCAAGAAAATTAACTTTTATTTTTAATATCTGGACACTGTCTTTTTAATTACTGGTTTTTGTGTCTGTGTTTGTTTTTCATCTTTTTTAACCTGTAGATAAAAATACCTGATCCAGAATATACTTATTTTTGCCCACATGCCGCGCCTACTTAGCATGCAAGATCATTTGTCCATTTCTTTATATGTAATACCGGTTTATGGTCTTAAAAACATTACAAATAAAACGTTATGTCTCTGTATAGCAGTTTGACCCAGGAAATGTAACATCAGTGCGATCGTGAAACTACTACTCGGCACAAAAAGCGGAGCGGATGATCCGAACTAGTGTTGCTTCAAAAACACCTTCAGTCTGACATTTCCTGGCAAAGAGTTCTTTTTTTTCCTGAATGGAAGGCTGGGTGCGAAGGCATTACCACGAGGCTTAGCTGTGAGACTACCTCTGGAAACACTTGCTTTTGACAAGAAGATGATTCATTTCTGAGAAAATCCCATCATTTCCTAAATCGCAACAACATATAAAACTGGTCCTATTGAATGTAATCGGAAAAATAGTTTCTCAAGAACATAAGTACATCAGAATGGTCAATAACACCTAGGTACATAATCTCTATTTTATGATTAGACTGACTTACAAGGAATGCCATTCGGCTTTAAAAAACTGATTTCTGGCAAACGCCGAACGAAGCAGGAGTCGGCGAGCCGCTGCGTACAGTGTGGCTGTAGCCCCGTTCCTGTGCCGCCAGGGGTCGCTGACTCGCAGCAAAAACAAGCGTGCGGCACGATACCGAACTTTTTCCTGCTCCCGGTAACGTGACTCCGCCACTTAAAAACGCCAAACGTCCCACGGGTAGGATGGAGTCCCAGCTTAACAGTCCCAAGTAGTGCTCATCGGACGTATGCGAGGAAGCCGAGAAAAGGGCTCGTCGGCACAGCCTGGCTGGTTTAAGGAGTTCAGGACCCAGATCTTACCCAGTGAATGATACCAGATCGCAGAGTTTCACTTTCCGGTTGCGGATGGGTGGCTGCCGTTCTCAGCGGCTCCGTGTGAGGAGCTGATGACGGTGGTGATGATGATGATGATGAAGAGTTACGGGAACAGCAATAGCGCCTGCCGCAAGGTTCACTCTTCGGTCCAGGCGAGCCCCTGGTGTCCTGGGAGCCTGTTACGGTTCTCCCTCCGCGACTATGCTTTCTGCATGGCAACCCTGTCTCTCTTCTGCTTCGGCTCGCTGTTTTATCAGCTGAACGGAGGACCCCCCAAAATCCTGCTGGAAATGCGTCAGTACCTGGGTAAGGAACGGCGCACGCCGGCCGCGATTGCATTGCAGAGCAGCGTGCATTTCATCCACATCATGCACGTCTGTGATTTTTTAGAAATCGCTTAGCAGTAGGTTTATTATTACAGTGTTGTCATCCCCTCACTTCTAGGGTCCAGGGAGTGTTAAAAAATGAACAATTTATTTAAACAAAAATGTGACTCTGTCTCTCAGTCAAGGCATTTCCGATCTAGAGTCCAAAAGTAGAAAAAAGTTACCTCCGCTTTGACCTGGTGTGAATGATGATGAGTTTTAAAGTACCATGTGAATAAGAATAATAATAGTAATTCGAAAGAAATATTATTCATTCAAACAGGATACAGGGAAGAGTGATATTTTGTTTCGTTTTGACTAAAGGGGTGAGAAATGTCATCACATCACCGGTACTGTAGTATGGAGGGTACGTTTTACCGGGGAAAACCTGCTTTATTTCTGGAGATTAACAACCACAGATTGTATGATAGGCTGTCTTCCAGAAGATGTTTCTTTAAATCAATCTGATAGCGTCCGATGACTTATTAAAACGTGTTAAATAAAAGGCCAGTATGTATAATACGAGCAGCAAGGTGTACGGCTGACGCGAGTACTTGGCGTCCTTCCCATCTGTGAAATTATTTGCTATTTTTAAACGCTGCGTGGCTTTGCTGTGAACTGTCGTGGATGATTTATTTAAAATACTCTGTGGTTTTGTCGACATCTGACGCTCCTTGCATAGCAGGTTTTTCCGTCCGATCGCCAGGGCCGTTCCTTCATATTTGTTTGAAGAATGTTTCATATGAAAAACACACAGAAATGCCATAGCAAGATCTGTTCTGGAAGTAATCGATGGATTAAAGTTGGTGGTGTGGCAACAGGTTCATACTGTTTAGTGGTATTTACTAAAGGTTTTTTGGACAAATCTAGTGGGGACTGTTTCCGCAGTCGAGTTTAAAGGCTTTGTACCTTTGCTTTACAGTGTGATAAACATCTCTTCGACATTTACCTAGGTTACAAATTTAATCCCCTTACGGATAAAACTGATTCTGAAGTAAGTAAAGTAAGTGTAAAACTTTCTAATACCCTATTTGATTATGTTTACAAGGGATCTCTCCATAAAAGGATGTTGGTCCTCCCAATTGCAGGTATATAGTACAAATACATGTAAATATATGTTTGGCCATGGTATTAAATTGGTACGGTTAAAAAAAACAACAGCACCCAAACACATGCGATTGTAAGGATTTATATCGGTTCGTATAGCGGTGTTGCGTCTTGTCTGGGAATTTGACTAATGGTCTGAGGTGGCCATTCCCCACATGGGCTCTGAGGGGCACTGGTTCGCCCGTATCCACCCTCTTACCTCACTGCAGCTCCGCTCTCGTTATTTTCTGCCCAAAATATGCCATGTGGCATGGGCGTGCCTTAAAATCCCAACTGATCAAACTGATTCAGGCTCATTAATTTGGGGGGTGGGGGGTATGTTTACGCCTTTCCTGGCATTGTCAGCCTGCCTCTTAGGGAAAGGGTGTATGAAGGATCGTCGTGGAAATGGGAACTCCTGACGGCTCGTTTCCATTCCGTGTTCTGGAAGGAGTGCCATTCCAAATGGTCCCCTGTTTTCAGCGGTCAGCCCCGAGATTGATTAACGCATGTCATGTGTGCTGGTGGCTTTCCTGTAGGTTGACGTGTGTCTAAATGAACCGCTGAAGCAAGTGGCTCAGCCGCCGCGATGAAATGTGCTTGGCCCATGAAACCAGTCCTCCCCACTGTTTTGACTGCTTTCTCGTCCTGAATGGTCCGTTCATTGACGGCCAAAGAGCCCTGGTAATCGGAGAAGGCCGATGGAAAAGACAGCCCGCTCTGATTGACAGGCCAAGGCTCCAGTAGGCCCTGTAGAAGAGTGTCTCCTAACTGAGGAGCCAATAGGTTGTGAGCCCTGCTCCAGAGTCAAACAAAGGTCCAACAGATCTCCCAACAACTGAGAGAACAGGCGATACAAGGGAGACTGTCATGGGGTACTGGGGGCACAGAGAGATCAACTGTCTGAGGCAGGTGCAGCCTGAAAGATGGGGGGGTGCTTTTTTTCACTCTGTTTAAAACAAATTCAGTCTAGGCAAGTTATACACATTAGTTTGCTTGTGCACACAGATGTACAGAAATAGCTTGAATTAAGTACCTTTTGCTAGGTTACAAGAACCAGCCTTTGTTTACTCTCAGGTGAAGTTTTGTTGCTGAAACCTGACCCACCAACCAATAGGGAGCCACGGTTTTAAGCAGCTTGCTGTTGGGTGGTACCAAGTGTGTCATGGGGAGTTAACTGACAGCCCCAAAAAATTTGGGAATTTGGGATAATTGGGATAATTGAATTAGTCTGGGTTGAGGACTTAATATGATATGCTTTCATGGGGCCTAAAATATCTAGCCTCACCCCTAGGTGGACTCTCCACCTCTCCTTACTCTACTTCCACTCTCAACCGCACCGCTGGACCCAGTCATGTGCAGTAAATGCGGGCTGTGGTTCCCCCCCCTCTCTGTTCTTGGCCCCGATGAATCCAGCAGGCCGCCATCAGATACGAGTTACAGCTTTGCCTGCACAGAAGCGCCTGACTGGGACCACACAGTGGAAGAGGCTTAACGAGCAGGCAGGTGTGTGCTTATTACATGATTACTACGTGCCTTACTACACACTTTACTATACGCTTACTGCATGCTTTACTACATGCATACTACGTGCTGCGTGGAAGGTTGCCAGCTCAGGGGGGAGAATTGTGTGGAACCCACTGTGAATCCAGAGCCTGGGAAGGCTACCATTTAACAACCACAGATTGTCATTGGAGGTTAATTAGACAGTAATGGCTATTCCGTATTTTGGGAAATATTTGAAAATCATTTGGGTTTCCTTCCCCAAATATAC
>JAAGVU020000105.1:1075412-1086202 GCA_011763525.2 Mormyrus iriodes | reverse complement strand
TTTTGGGGTATGCGTGTCCCGGACATATGGGACGTTTTGATGGGGTTTTATCTTTAAAAACCCCCGTTTGTTGGGAGGGGGGTGGGAACCCCCCCCCCCCCCCCCCCCTTGGCATTCCCACGAGCGAACAACATCGCCATGGAAGTCCAGTGATTGCGCTGGCCATGGCAGGCTGGTCCCAAACTCCCGGATAGAGAACGGAAATACAAACCCCACATCGAGATATGTTAGAATATAAAATGCTATAAAAAATAAATTGAAAATGCAATAAAAACAAAAATCTGTGATTCGTTAATTCACTTGAATCTTTGTTTAACTGACTGAAGTACAAAGAAAAGATTTTCAGCAGTCTCACTGACCAGCCTGATTGTATTTTGTAAATATATGCAAACTTGATGGCTGCAACACAGTAAACAAAAGTTGGGGCAGAGGCATATTTACCATTGTGTCACATCACCTTTCCTATTAATAACACTTTTTGATTATTTTGAAACCGAGGATTCTAATTGTAGTAACTTTGCAAATGGAAATTTTGTCCATTCCTGTATGATGTAAGACTTCAGCTGCTCGGCAGTCCATGGTAGCTGTTCTCTGATTCTCCTCTTCATGATGCACCATACATTTCCAATAGGAGACACATCTGCGCTGGCAGCAGACCAGCCAAGCGCTCACGCTCTGTGTCTATGAAGCCACGCTGCTGTAGACCATGCCGAATGTGCTCTGGCATTGTCCTGCTGAAATAAACATAGACGTCCAAGGAAGAGACGTTGCCTTAATGGCAACAAATCTCTCTAAAACTCTAATCTACGCCTCAAAGTCAATGGTACCTTCACATACATGCCGCTCACCCGTGCCGTGGGCACTGAGGCACCCCCATACCATCACAGATGCTGCCTTTTGCATCATTCACTGATTGATGCTACTTTTACACCCAGACATGATACCTCACCGGATTCCAATCAGCCTGCTTAATGTGTCCGAACCGCTGTTACTGGAATATTCTGTGCACTTTTCAATCATATTTTAACTCTGCCCCAACTTTTGCTGAGTGTGTTGCAGCCATCAAACTCTAAGTTCGAATATATTTGGGAAATACAATTAAGCTGGTCAGTAGTAATGTTCCAAGTCTTTTCTTTGTACTTCGGTCAAGGTTCACGTGAATTAACGAATCGCAGACTTTTGTATTTATTGCATTTTAGAAAATGTCCCATCTTTTCTGGAAATTAAGTTTGGCACAAGCCTCATTTCAGTCCCTAAACCCTGCACCTTTTATGCCTCTGTTTGTCTTTTGACGGAAAGGATGCGTGTGGGCAGAGCTTGGTGGCTCGTCTCTCTCCATCTGCAGTCGCACATGGGCTGCCTGGCGCTCTTCTTCACAGGACGGAGAGGAGGCCAAGGAGCAGCACATGTGAGGCCACCCCATGTCGATTTATATTACATTCACATTTATTTATTTGGTAGGCGCTTTTGT
Organism: Mormyrus iriodes; assembly: GCA_011763525.2. Classification (NCBI taxonomy): domain Eukaryota; kingdom Metazoa; phylum Chordata; class Actinopteri; order Osteoglossiformes; family Mormyridae; genus Mormyrus; species Mormyrus iriodes. Next base: position 1,084,731 of record JAAGVU020000105.1, on the reverse strand, counting down.
CCGAAGCGGTGAGCAAATGGGGAGGGCTGGAGAACAGAGAAGCTGGGGTTAGGCCCTTAGGCTGCGGCGACCTCTGTTACTGTGAGCTTGTATTCATACATATCCGGTGCTGAAGGGCCCGACAGTGATAAGATTACTCTGCCGGCCATGGGATTTGAACCCACAACCTTCCAGGCACGGGCCCCACACACCACATTGTTTGACACAATGCTGTCCTCAGCTACTTCTGTGTATATCTATCTTTGTTGACTCTATTTTGAGGCCCCTGTGCAAAATACTGCAGTCCGGCATGGACGTTGGCCTTTTTCAAAGAGCAGCTAATGTCAGAACTTCTTAGACAGTCAGCTTCTCACGCAGAAGCTGAAAGTAACTGTGGTTACTTTGCATTTTAAAATAATAAATGAGTAAATAGTAAAAATGGCCAATGTCTTTTTTTCTGGCATGTTTTGGAAGAGCTCAAGGTCTTATTGTGAAGCGTTGCTCCCCTGTGCTCTCGAATCTGGAATATTGTGGGTTCAAATCCCAAGACTGGAAGAGTAATCATATCACCTTTGGGCCCCTTGAGCAATGTGCCTAACCGTAACTTCTCCCAGGATTCCAGATGTTTTGGCTGGCTCCCGGCTTTCCTCATTTCTACATCATTTTTAAACAAAAGCATCTGTTAAATTAATGTAAATGAACCTAATTGTACTGAAAGCCTTACCTTTGTGCAATTCCTATGAGTGTTATCCAGGAGTCTCTTAACAGAGTGGGTTCATCTTCATCCATGTTCTCTTTGGGATCAATCGTGGGCGTTCAAAGGCAAATCCACTAAATGTTTATTTTCATACCGCTAGACTCAGAAGGTGGACTTTTCATTTCAGAAGGGATAGATGAACATGTGTGCTGCATATGTTTTCTGGATGGAGGGCATTAAAGGGACCCAGCTGGCTTTGTGGTACCTCCCTGGTGCCCTCATGCTGCGAGGGGGAGTTACTGCAGTCAGGGTACGAATTTAATAAGTGCAGAGAAACTGGTCCTGCTTCCTATGCTGTCAGTGCCATAGGCCCTGGGCCCTTGTGGCTTCCTCTTTTGTCCCCTCAGACAACTGGATGTAAATAATTACACTGGTGTGAAAAGTAAAACCTGTATACGGAGATGGGCCTGTGCAGGCGAGGCAAGCTTGTCTCTCCCTGAAGGAAACCATTATTACCATTAATAATGCAAATTAGTAATCACAACTGCCGCCCCCCATGTAATCGGAGCATTGAGCTCTGGGCGGGGATTTATGTGTGAGGATCATTAAACCATTAATACCAGATATTTCCTGTTTTAATGGACTGGATTCATCAGAGACCCCAATCCTTGAACCTGTCCGTTATGTCAAGCTGACCACCCCTCCCCATCCCCCTCCAGGGGCCGAGACAAGCAACCCTTGTAGGTTGAGAGGGTGCTGCGTAGTGGGATTGTGGGGGATGCTCACCTGGCCCTCAATGGCTCACTGCCCCACTAGGGGCTGAATACGGCCACTGTGAGGAGCAGGTGTCCTGAGAAGAGCCCATCCCACCCAAATGCTGCAAGGGGCTGCTTCTCATTGGTCGCCGTGAAGTTTAAAGGCACGGAAACCCTTTCTGACATGGATACAAGGGGTGTAATGGAGCCTCCGGCAGGGCGGGGGAGAATGACAGGGTGCAGGCGAGCTACAGCAAATGGTTTAAACCGCTGGTACATGCGGCAGAGGACATCATGGGTTCGAAACCCACCTCACTTGTGCGTGTTCCCGTGCTGTCCCTGTGTGCGTCCCTTCTGGAAAGTTCCCCTCCTGCACGCAAAGACCTGCTTGTGCAGGTAGATCACTGAGTGGAGTGCCCTTAGAGAGAGATCTGAGTCCTGTCCAGGATCCTCCCCAGGCCAGCCTCTGGATCACTTTGACATTCCCTGGATAATTTGGATAGTTGGATCTGTTCCTACTTTTTGTGCCTGGAATGATGGATGCTGCCTCATTTATATTACAGGCTGTGTAAAACAGGATTATACATCAGTGTCACTTTGCAGTTCGCCATATCTCATTACACATTAATCCGCTCGTTTTTTCTCTCGCTGTCACTGAGGTGGGCATGACTGTCCAGTAGGGCTATAGCTTGCAGGGGGGGTGGGGGTGTTGGTTCAAAGTCCTCACAGGTGAAGGGGGGGTGCTGTGCCTTTAAGGGAGGACTTCCACCCACATTCAGGTGAAGCTTACTCATTTTGAGATGTAATGTTGGTTGTTAAAGTTTCAGTAAGGACTGGCATTTGCCCACAGGATAATGGGTACATCTCCCTTAAACTAGGATCTTTTGCTTTTTGGCATTTTTAGTAATCATTTACTTTTTAGGAGGAGCCTGAGGGGCTGGAATGCTATGGAGGATCTGACATATCTCTTATATATGCTGCCCTACAGCACAGTGGCACGCTGGTTAGCACTGTCGCGTCACACCTCTGGGACCAGGGTTCCGTGTGTGGAGTCTGCATGTTCTCCCCGTGTCGTCATGGGGCTTCCTCCGGGTGCTCCGGTTTCCCCCCATAGTCCAAAAACATGCTGAGGTTAATTGAAGATATCAAATTGCTCATAGGTGTGTATGTGTGAGTAAGTGGTATGTGTGTGTGCCCTGCGATGGGTTGGCGGCCCATCCTGGCTTGTTCCCTTCTTTGCACCCATAGTCTCTGGGATAGGCTCCAGACCCCCCATGACACTAAATACTAAATAGCACAAGTGGTTACACAAGATGGATAGATGGATGGATGGATGGATATACTACCCTACAAAGGCAAAAGACAGTAACCGAATGTTTTATCAAAATTGGGTTATGACCAACATTGGGTCTATTCGGGTCTATTTTACCTTGTGACAAAATATGTTAGATCAGTTATTCTTGGTTTCGAAGAAAATACTATCATTTACCTGGATACCACACATGCAGGTGGACTGGCACCAATCATTGAAGCCCTTTTTCTGTTTCATTGTCAGCGTACCTACTGAGCTTTGTCTTTGTAGGGCAGAATAAATCATATGATATGGATACATTCGGTTTAAGAAAAAGTAATACAATATCTGCAGATTGAGGGTAAGTATGTCGAGGTTACTGGCTTGTTCTGTCGCCATTCAGTGAAAATGTTATTCCCTGTTTAGTCACGTTTCCCTGCCTAGAGAGACCGCTGGCGTTCTCCAGGGGACAGGCTGTGAATGAAGCTCAGCGGTGCATTGAGGTGAGGACAGACGTCCTGGTGGTAACTGCACCTCACGTCCCTGGAAGCTCTCCGAACCGCTTAAGCCTTTGCGTATTTTTACCGTGTTGCTGGGGGGGGGCAGAAACGCTGTGATATGACATGGAAAATGACTCCCATTTGCTTTATAATTTATATTTAGTTACTTCTTCCTGACCTCTGTATGAGGAAGCCTGTTGTTTTTACCTTATTGTATCTGTGAATATTTAAAACTCATTTGCTGCCCTCTTGGGATTTGAAATAGCAACCTTCTGGTTACTGGACCAGACGGCACGCTTCGCTCATCTGTCCTATAAAGCAGGTGTGAATTACTTTGGTTTGTACTGTGCTCTCTCTCCCTGAGTACTGGGGAGGGTTCTCAGCGAGAGTGTTCACCTCTTTCTTGGCTTTACTGGCAGTGGGGTTTGCTTGCTGGGGAGGGCAGGTGGTTTAGGGAGGCAGACAGGAAATGACACACAAGGTGAAATGTGAGTCATTAAAAATATATTATCTGTGCCCTGGTATGCCAGCAATTTTTTCTTTGTCCTTAAATTATTATTAGCAGTTTTTTTTTTACTAGTGTTTGTCTTTGCTTAAAGAAATTTAAAAAGATATTAGATGCTGGTTTTGACTCTGTCCCACAAATCTAGTGATGACCAGCATCTTTTGAAGCAATAAAGATGGACAGTGATGGGGAGAAAGCTATTCCGGGCTTTTCCAGGGCTCCGGAGCCATTACCTGTAACTTTATTTTCCCACTAGGACTCTGAATGGTTCTAATGTCTCTGGCTCTAGTGTGAGCACGTCCCTCCTGATTCGCGTAGATCCAATCCATGGGGTGCGTGTTCCCAAGTCTGCTACTTCTGCCATGTGAGGCCTTTTGTGTCATTCACGCATTTTTCATTTCATGGTCTGCCTCCTGTCTCCCGGAGACGTGAGCAGAGTACCGGTCGAGTGATGTCACATTTGCTCAGGGGTAGCAGAGCCTGAGCGTTGGCGTCTGTCCGGGTGCGGTCCAGCAAAGCCACCAGGGAACCCTTCTTCATGTTTGAAATTCAGGTCTGTGTCATTGGGGGAGGAGGGGCGGAGCCACCAGCCCATTGGTTTGTGGGTAATGCCCTGACTCCCCAGTCCATCTCCCTGTCCTGTTCTGTGTTCAGATTGGGCGTGTCAAACCACACTCACCCACCCTGCCTCGCCTACCCCTACCCCACCCTGCCCCATGTACACAAAAGTAGCCCACTTGAGGGGGGTGACGTTACCCACAATAAAATTAGATAAAAAAAAAAAAAACTCACAGTAATCACAACTGCGGCCCCCCCCATGTAATCGGAGCATTGAGCTCTGGGCGGGGATTTATGTGTGAGGATCAGTAGATCAAAGGGGCACCCTTCACCACACAGTGCCCCCGCACCAACCAATGCCCCAAAGCCACGGGCCGCAAAAAATAGAAGTGTGATTAATTCGTGGTATATGTGTGGGTGGAGAGGATGTGGATGGGGGAGGGCATCGGAGACCACCCACCGAGAAACCGTGCTCCCACCCTACCCACGCCCCTGCGGTCTCCATCTGGACGAATCGCATCTTGTGACAGGAACTACTGAACGTTTTACTGGTCAACAGATGCGGCCTGTTACACGAGGGGCCAGAAGGATGTGTTGGGGGGCCACACTCGGCCATCCTTCCTTCATGTAGGATGGTAGGAACGTGGGCGAGCCACCTCCTAGTGGGTGGGGCTTGTCCCCGTCACCTGTGAGTGGCCTGTGTGCATCGCCATGGAAACTTTTTTTTTTTTATTTTGAGTGACAGCAGGTGGATTCTTTGGGTTTCTGTCTCCGCCGTGTCTTTACTTCTTCCTTAGACGCTGCCACGGTGCCCGGCTGACCCCTCTGGTAGGCTGTGCTGTTTTTTCCACCGCACAAGTATGCAACTTTAATTAGAACGTATGACCGCGTAGTAGCCGGGCCATGATACAGTACTGCAGAGGGAAGCTCTCTGCTGTGGGTGTTTGTGAGCGTTTGGGGGAAAAAGGGAATCTACAGTATAATCCAGAGGGTCACGTGAAAGGCTCCCATCCTGCACAAACGAGCGATGAGCGAGATGTCTGTGTCGGGGACTGACGTCTCTGTTTCCTGGCCATCTCTGGTCGGCGTAGAGAATTCTGGCTGCCTCACTCGCTCAATTTAAGGTTTGAGAAGTGAAACATTCTCTCTGGCTTTACTCTTACGTTTCTCTTACTGCTCGTTACTAACTGGTGGCTGTGCTGGGAAACAACCACCATCCCTTGCGAGCGTCACTGGTGACCAGGCCCATTTGTGTCTCTGCCTTCCTCTTCCCATGGCGCTCATATCTGTTTTTTTTTTGTTTTTGTTAACAGGAGACTCCACGTTTGCTGATGACCATGACCCTTCTACACCCAGGGTAAGACCCCCCCCCCACCCCAAGGAGCTCCATACTAACAGTATGTCCCTATGATCACATGAGTAGGGGACTCTTCCAGCCCAGAGCTCAGACAGAGACCTTGAAAGAGCCCCGAGCTCTGTGTGAGTCTGCGTGAGTCTCTGCGTGAGTCTCTGCGTGAGTCTCTGCGTGAGTCTTTCTTGTGGTGAATTTATCGTCTTATTTACTTTAACGTACTGCTTAGCCTTTGGGGGGAGGATGCTGAGGGGGTTTATCTTTTCGGTGGAATCCACTGGGAGCCGTCTTCATTTGGCTGGCCGTGAGCTAGCGTCTCTGCCTTGATAAGTAAACACCCCAGTGTTCTTTCTCTGCTATGTTTATTTAGTTATAGATCACAGACCCGAGTCGTATTTGGAGCGCAAGTCCTCTGCATTGCGCTGCCTGTTTATGTAGATTAGAAGTGTTTGACTTGGCAGAAATGAAAAGCCTTGAATAAGGAGTGGAACCTGCTCTGAGGCCTGCAGGGTTTTTAATTATTCTTAATGAAACCATTGTTTTCGGTGACTATTTGTATGGGACCCATAATTTTTACCGCCTACCTTTCATTTTGGCATAGAAAATTTGAGGTTTCCCACTCCAACATGCAAAGGCCACGCCAACCTGTCTGCTAATGTGTGCACTGCAGGCTAGTTGTCGCCCTGTGCAGGTCACAGTCTCGTTGTCACTCTACAGGCCACAGGCTCGTTGTCGCCCTGTGCAGGCCATGGCTTCCTCAGGTGACGTAGCACATGTAGAGGCGACTGCTAGTAGCCCTGTAGTCACCTGGCTAATGATAGATTATGCCTCAGAGCAATGAAAGGGACTGTGACTTGTGTCATTAGGGTGCAATTCAAGATTCGAAACTTTATTGTCATTTGTACAAGTTTGAGTACAAGTACACTGAAATTTGTTTTGTTGCACGTTCTGAACTGCAAGTAATGTAATCGACAGGCACTCGACGAATATGTGAACCATATTTGTATGAGGGTCTATAACCTCTTGTTTCTGCCAGGTATTTGTTCCAGCTGGGCTCTTATTTACTCTTAGTAGAGATAAACCCAACAAGGATGAAGTTTAATTTTCAGTTACCTTTGTTGTTAATATATTTGTTACTAAAGACTAAATTAATACGAAAAAGTTTAATGCTAATTCTCTATGCTAAACACGTGATAAAGTAAAGCGATCATAGGCCATTTCATGAAAACTATTCATAGATGGATGAAAAAGAGGTACATAGTACGTGGGTGGAATACATGTAGATCTTGATGACTTACTTTTGATGACATATACAGTTTTGAGCCCATGGTCTTCTCGAATGTCGATACACAAGTTTGTGTTGCGACTGCATTTTCGGGAAGGACCTGAAGGCATCAGAGTGAGGCGTGTGAAGGGCCGCTTTATCAAAAGCGCTCACCCATCTGCTTGTTTATTGCTTGACAGATGTTATGTAGAATCTTGCTGCACCTTACGGCTAATAAAATAATAACGGTTGTCAATTGATCTGCTCCTGGGGCTAATGTGCCCTATTCTAACCCTAATGCTGTTTTTTTCAGGGCTTTGTTCTTTGAGCATATGGTAAGTCCCTCCTCCGAGGGTATATATGGTTACCGCGAGGTCTCGTAAAATTTTCCCGAGTTTCTCGTAACCAGGAAATGCTTGTCTCCCACTTTACGTCCCTAATAGAGCAGTAAAAGCCATCATTAAAGTACGTAAATCTGCTCTATCCGCAAAGATACTTCAGGATACTTCAGGTCACAGAGGTGAGAGCCCCGCAGGAGCTTAAAGCGGAACGACGTCAGTCTGGCCTCGGAAGACGTTCAACTTTCTCCAGAGTTCAGCAGAACTTCCTCTGCAGGCTCTGTGTCGTTTCACTCACAAAATATATCTTATCTGGTCCTTTGCAGTTGTTGCCAAAATATGTTTCTCTCTGCCTTTTTGGTGCAAAGGACTGAGTTGTTTACTTTCACTGAGGGCATCCTGTTCTCTCTCAGAGGAAATAATGGGGAGAACATTGCTGAGATAGTGATGACTTCCTGTTCTGCGCTAGTGTCTGTCTGCTCCACCTGTGTGGTTTTCCGACTGGGAATCTGCAAAGGGCACAGTCTAGGACACGCATAGCCAGAGCAGTGATTGGCTAAAAAGCAGAGGACCATCAGGTTTATAGATCTGCCCTGGCTGTAAACTCTCAGGCTACTATTAACTGGACATGTGTGCTTCATATTGTCCATCTTGCAGGTCTTCACAGCTCCTCCAAAAGGCCGTGTCTGTCAACGGGTCTGTGTGAGCTTTTATCAGAGTGAGGGGGACGGGTGACAGACAAGTAGTACCTATCAGAGTGAGTGACAGTTGATGGCTGGACTGTTGACAGCACCTATTGGGACCTGTGAGTGGGCAAGGTGTCAAGACCTCCTGTCAGCCTGGGGCTGACGAAAGTCAGAGCACTTCCCTAAGGAAGAGGTCTCAAGCACAGATAACTAAGCCACCAACATGCTGGTGCACTGAGCTTCCTAAATGGTTGGATGCATTTCTTTATCAAAGCCTGTCGCTTGGGTCCAGTAGTGCTACGTATAAGTATGACTCCTCATACTTAATTGATCCCCATGGGGAAAATTCTCCTTATGCCTCCCCTAACTTGTTCTCCACAGCAAGCTAGCTGCGATGCGCAGCCACTCATAGCAGCACCCAGGGAGCTGGGTGTTAAGGGCCTTGCTCAAGGCCCCACAGACGTGCCGAGGCCGGGCTTGAACCAGTGACCTTAAGGATCAACATCTGTTTTTCGGTCTTCACTATAGATTAGGCATACTTAAATGGCAGACCCCGGTGGGCATCCGGACCGAAACACAATATAATCTGGACCGCACGACTGATTCATTTGATGAAATCTACTGAGGGAATCCAACCCCCCCAATGGAATTTGGACCTTGGGAAACACAATTGAGTACTCCAGCTATAGATAAATAACTCAGAAATGTTTTGAACTTTAGCCATCTTGTCCCGCACGCTAACTTGGATGCCTGGACAACAATGTGGATGCTCCTCTGAGACTCTTTGCAAGATGGCAGCTTCTTTTACATGCTACCTGTGACAGTGCTGTGCTAGAGAGGGGTGCCTCTGACTCAGGGAACAGCAGGACTACCATGTGTTGTACCTGACAGGTTTCCTGGAGAACTTTCCATGATTATTTTTCCTGCAATCAGAAGGAGAAGAGATCGGGTTTGATCAGCAGTCTGTAATGACGATTGCTTGCCAAGGCGTAGGACAGGTTTCTGCGGAGAGGAGAGGAGAGGAGAGGGAAGGAGGCCTTGTGTGTCTCCTTGGGGACTCCTGCCCACAGAGAGGCCACACAATCCCTGATCGATGCGTTTTTGTCAAAGGATGCAGTTGGAATCTCTCTCAGAATACACAAAGGCCGAACAATGTACGAGTCACAAAGGAGCAGGACCGTAAGTGGATCTGGCAACTGCTCAGTGGTCTATATCCCCTGGGCAGTCTCTGATACGGTCATGCTCATTACGTGTTTTTGGCTGCGCGTCAGAGTTCCTGCTTCTGCAGAACTGCATTATTATTCCTTGTTTTGTGACATGACCATAACCAGGATAAGCTGTTAGAAGATGGATGATTGACCAAATGTTCTTATTAGCCTTAAAAAAGCACAGTGT
>JAAGVU020000105.1:1061530-1075173 GCA_011763525.2 Mormyrus iriodes | reverse complement strand
GAGCGGGGGAGGGGGGGATGGGGGGGGGGCTTGTTTCCTGAGCTTTGTTTGTTTCAGTCTTGCATAATTGTTTCCCTTTCCCCACCATTTGTGCAACTTGTGATTGATGCTTCTTTATGGGGTTGACTGTTTCCCTTTTAATTGAAATGGCATGTTTTCCACGGACCTCTGATTTGCAAAAGCTCCCCCCCCATGATGTTCCCCATGACCCTGTCTCCTAGGTGCTGCCCTTCCCCAGTCAGGTGGTGTATAACCGGGTCGGTAAGTGTGGTAGCCGCACCGTGGTCCTGCTGCTGCGGATCCTTGGTGAGAGGCACCGGTTCAACCTGGTCTCCTCTGACATCCACAACAAGACCCGGCTCACTGAACAGGAGCAGGTAAGCCGGAGGCGATTTGGAGGTTATCATTTGGGGAGATGGAGCCATCTGTCATTTAGTGGGGGGAAATGGCACCTCCCACCCAAAATACCTAAAAAGAAGGACGCCTGAGTTTGGTGCATCCTTTGCCCTTACAGCGGCGTGTATGTGTGCACACTCAATCCCACCTCAGATTTTACGGGAATTTTAAAAATGACAAGAATCTTATCTGTAACTTTTACATTCACAGAGTAAGCCATCCAGAGGGAACTGTAGCTGAATTTAATTAAAAGCTTTTGAGATATATTTCAAAGTAGCATTTTTAACAAACCCCGGGTTTTTTTTCACCCTTTTTGAGCTGAACTGGAGCCCGCCGTCATTTAAGTTTTAAGGTGTGGTGTAGCGGATAGGCCGTGACTTTTTATTTCTGTATGACCTATGGCGTCTGTCTTGATTCTATGCTGGAAGTCATCTGTGATGAACTAACCACTCCTTTCTGAACATGAATGAATCATGGAACGTTTTCACAGTGCAGGAACTTTTTTCAAGAACCAGAACCTTTTTCCTGAACCAGGAAACCTTATTCACACCGCAGGAACTCGGCCCGATTGTAGATCCTCAGAGGAAATTCTGGAACCCTTTTTTAGTGCCTACTCCAGACTAGGTATTTTTTGCTCGAACATGGAGTGCTGGGGAGGGATTTGCAGTGATAGCTTGCTGATTGTTTGACCACAAGCACCGGCGCTAACTTGAAAGTTACACAGCAGTGCAAAGAAAAGAGATGGAAGTAGTGGAGCAAGAATTGAACAGATTCAGTTGCATTTAATGCATCAATGCATACTTTTTCCTTTCGTCTCCATATTTCTGCATCAGAAAATTTGATCGATAACCGATATACTTTTGTCTGATATCACCAGTGCTGGCGGTGAAACTTGCCAGTACTTATTACAATAACGTTACATCGTTATTTTAGTCTGTGGAAAACGAAAGATCGACCTGCTTGCCAGATTTAGTGATGAATTATAAACTGGATGCAGGTCGTATAATTAATATATAAATAAAAGGTCGAGTCCTATTTTGATCGCAGTCGATCCTCCTAATAACTAACAAGAGGACTTATTCATCCTCCACTCTCACCCTTTGCCTGCGGTGGGTGTTGTGCACCTTGTGAAATGCTTGCACTCACGTAAGAGTGGTTGCCTGAAGACTGAGATTAACAGCATGGGAATGGGGGGTGGGGGTGGCTGCGAGCAGCTCACAGGGGAGTAGAGGTGACACTTGTGTTCTTCTAGCCAAATCAGTCGACCCTTTGTGGTACAGAGATTGCTGGAAACGCCTCTCTGTTGAATTATCATGCACCATCTCTAAAGTCACAGTGAAGCAAACCTAGAAAATGGCAGCGGGAGGGGGGTGCATTTCTTGATACTTTCCTAAAACTATTTTCGTTTTTTGTAGTCGCATGCAGTCTGATATTTGACCGTATGTAAGTGCAAAGCCGAAACACCAGATCATCTAAAGTGCACGACCACAAAGCCACAAGGCAGTGGAAGCGTCGATATGTTTCCGCTTCACGGAAATCAGGTGACACTGGAGCCTTGCATCTGTCCCAGAAGCAAGGAGCGCCTGCCACATGAAAGCCGGCCTCTCTGTCTTCCTGCGTTATAAACCTTCAAAGCGCAAACCTGTACCAGCGTCCGCGTGGGCTGTCGACACCCACAGAGATAATTTCAATGGTCAGGGGGCCCCCCACACGTGGTCTGGGGGACTTCATACAGTCACACACATGTTCTGTCTAAAGTCTTTTATTTGTCATGTGCATGATAACTGGATTCAACCATACACTGAAATGCTTCTGAAAAGGCTCGTATAAACATTATTCGCATATAACCTTATAAGCTGTGCTTAATTTGTAAACTCTGAGATGTCGGAGCTCATGAAGACCACGACGACGTCATGCACAAAAATTGGTCTTTAAAATGATAAAGAACTATTAATTTTTTTAACACATAACAATGCAATATTTTCTATGTTACCTTCGACCTGTTAGTTACATTAAACTTTTCACCTGCCTCCTACTTTCCCTGCTTCTTTTTGCAGTCCCCCTCATTAGCATTAGCATCCACAGGCACTTCTGACTCCATTTATGCTGAGACATTACAGCTCCAATAACTAACAAGTGTGTAGTGTCTCAAAAGTGTAGTGTTTAAAGATCTTGACTTGAAACCTGGTTCTGGTCTCTGGAGGGTGCTGTACTGTAGTTTCCCTGAGTAACCTGAAGTATTCCAGGAGGGTAATGTACTACGTGTCAGTGTGTGACGTGGAAAGTTATTTTGCCCCAATGCTGACCGGGCTTTTCCTGTTTCAGGTGGACCTGATGAAAAACATTAGCATCACCCCCCAGCCCTTCCTCTACACCCGTCATGTGCATTTCCTCAACTTCACCAGGTACCTGTCATTCACGTCCCTTACCTTTGCCCCCCTCCCAGCAACCCCCATCACGCTGGGGAAACTCACCAAAGGGGACAATTTTTTTTTTCTTCCAGGTTCAGGATAGAACAGCCTGTATACATCAACATTATAAGAGACCCAATTAACCGGTTCCTGTCCAACTATTTCTTCCGGCGTTTTGGAGACTGGAGAGGGGAACAGAACCACCTGATTCGCACGCCGGGGATGAAGGATGACGAGCGATATCTGGTGAGACCCTAGCTCGTTGATTGGCCTTTGATGTTACGTACAGTGTCCCACAGCAGTCTGCTAACGCCCCATGACCACGTCACCATGTAGACAGCCAACAGATTACAGAAAGTCCCGCCTCAAGCTGCGGTGGCTGCTAACATCAGTGATCTTCTCTAGATGACAGGGCGTCCTATCGCTTTGAAGTGGGCAGTATCGCCGAGACGGCCCATGGTGGAGGGAGTGTGTGATGAATTTCTCAGAGTTTAAGGCTCAGTGTCAGCTGTATGAGCTGCGAGGATACGCTGATACACTGAGGAAACACTGATTACAGTAAGTCCCTGAGGAAAGGGGAAACGCTGTCTGATCGAAAGATGCGCGGATCAGAATTTCCTCACACTGTAATTAACGAGCTAGTCACACAGATGCAGGGAGTACCTACCCAGGGATGGGGTAGAAGGAGTTAGCCAACAGGGCCAGTGATGCTTTTAGTGTGTGCCGGACGGTCTTTGATGACCGCATTACGCACCAGAGTTCCGTGTTCTCTCATGCAGAAGGACACTGGACCCATCCCAGTTCTGATGCTCCATCTGGTGGCCAGTCGAGCTCCGGGGCTCGTAGTATTGGCTGACACGTGTCACAGTGTGTATTGGTACTGGTTTCACATGTCATTTTCCAGAGGCTTGAGACTCAGGGGTGGTGGTCAGGGTTGGGGGGAGGGGGACGCAGGTTTTCAGCAGATGGAGAAGCTCCTGCTTTAGTTTAGTCATCCCATGGCTCCAGTTTCACTTGCCTACCTTCCCAGTGCCACATGGGACATGTGCTGTGCAAATAAGTGCAGAGGATGTACATAATTTGGATCATTGAAAAGAAAAACACATGCATTTAAATCCCCCCCCCCAATAAGGAATTTCTCCCTCCCACTGGTGGGGAGGTAAACTCTAACAAGGGGTGTCTGGTGCCACAGCGCATCTATGGGAGCAGGGCCAGAACGTTCAAGAATGTTCTCTGCACAAGGCCAGCTCTATCTGAGTAACATGGAGTGCGACTCCCCCCCCCCCTCCCCCAGTCCCACATAGAACAAACCGTTACAATCTACAAGGTGCCAGCGCCCTGGCAGGAAGTAACACAGAATTGTCTATTCAGCACTTTTTACGCACAGGAAGGTGCACTCTCATCAACCTGTCGGCTTTGAATTCTGATAATTTGGGTGACTCTCCAGCAATTGGTTCACCAACTGTCCGCCCACGTTTCCTGGGCAGTGACAACGCTGAGGTGGTGCTCATTCAACAGACACGTGGCTGGGCGGCACCAGGGGGCTGGCAGTTCAGTCAGAACGACCAACTGTGGTACGGTCTCCATAGGTTTAAATGTATCTGAGGCGGGGCTAATGCCTGTCAATGCTGTCGATGCCCTTCGAAGGAATGACTGAAACTTGCAGTTAAACTGATGATTGACCAATACTAGAGTAACACAGCATGTGATGCAACACAATGATGGTGATGATGATGTGATGATGATGGTGGTGGTGGTGATGATGTCATGATAGTGATGATGATGATGGTGAAGATGGTGATGGTGATGATGATGTGATAGGGATGGTGATAACGATGGTGATGGTGATGGTGATGGTGGTGGTGGTAGTGGTGATGGTGATGGTGGTGGTGATGGTGATGATGGTGGTGGTGGTGGTGATGGTGATGGTGATGATGCCCCATCTTCCATTATGGGCAGATAAAAAAGGTAAACAAACACGTCCATTGTTTCCTTGTGAACTTGCACCATGGGGCCAGAAATCTCTGGCTGGAGGGAAGGAAGGCCGTCGTAGCTCCTGGAGGAGTAAGAGGCAGTTAATCAGGAGCGGTATTAGCTCCCAAGCAGTGACTACGTGCAGGATGACAGGCTCTGAGAAACGGGTGAGGTGTGTTTGTGGGCAGCAGCGAGGGGCTGTTCCGTTCCGAGGGTCACTGTTTTTCAGAACGGTTGGTGTAAATCTGCGTGCTGAGCTGAATCTCGGCTCTTATTTGATTTACTTGCACAGTTAGCTTGCCATTTTTCTTTCTTAACCCCATATCTTAAAAACTTTTTTATCCCTTCAAAATTACAGTTTCTTTTTGCCCTCCTTATTCTCCCTGGTCTTGTCAGTTGGGGCATTGGTGTTTTAGTGTACGGTCATATATCGGTTCAGATGAATGAGTACATTTTCGAAATTAATGTAAAACAAAGAGGGCAATGCAGACTTGTGGTGTCTTCAGATTGGCGCCTCTGTGCGTACAGGCAGAGATAAAGAAAGATTATTACAGCCTGTGTAGCCTAATCTATAGACAGAGTTTTTGTAGATGTTCTCGTCCACATGCTAACAAACAACGACACCACAGTGATAGCACAGGAGTTCAGTTTGGGCCTTGTGGCTTCCTGCTTTTGAGTGTTCGTATCAGTTGTGCTTTTACCAAGGCCTTGTCTTCCAACGCAAGCTTCCACACAGCGGCCGTTTGTACGGAGGGCTTCTAGGTGCCGAGGAAACCCTGTGAGGTCCTGCCACCGTAGGGGATGGAGATCTCGAAAGGGCCTCACGGCCTCCACACGCCTAAAAGTAAAAGTGATCATCAGCAGCAGAGATATTAAGATGATATCCACGCGGGTTAGGAGAGAATTTCAGCATGAAATGTTAATGAATATTTTCTAATGGAAAATACAGGTCTAGGAGTAGTAATAATGTCTTCCATATTGTAATATGGATTTGTGAACGCTGTTAGTCGTCTGGCTAACCTCACTGGGAGGTTGTCGGTTGGCAGGAGTGTCGCTGTGTCTGGGAAGAGAAGGTCTTGAGATCCAAGCCCCCTTTGCCCATGCTGGCTGGCTCCCTGCCTCGCTCCCTAACCACACTCACCATGCTTGCTGCTGTTTGGCGTTCCGAAAGGAATCGATGAAATCCACACTCAGCTCCTGAAAGCGGCTCTGTCACGGGCCCAGCCTTGGGAATTACTGTCCTCCATCACAAGCCACTTCCCCGTCTCTGTGGCTATTTTGTTCTGATTTTTGTGGTGGCTTTGAAGCCTCTTCCAGCCATTCAGCCCATCCGTAAACTCGGTAAACCCAAAGGCAAGAGCCGACATCGTGAACAAATGAAGCTCACTGCAGGGAAATGCCCAGGCCTTGAGTCGGCCACAGGGAGAATGGAGGCAATAACCACTGCGCACAACCACCATCTCCGGTACACCACATCCGCTAGCGGCCTGCCGAAACGGGCCATCTGTATGGACCTGGAGAACCTCCACGCTCCTGGGTTTTCTACCTGCTAAACGGCTTCTTGTTTGACGTCGGCGATCTCGCGCTCCCCGCGTGTCTGCTTGGCTTTGCATTATGCTATCGGCTGACCAAGAGAGAATTTCTGCATAAAAATTTCCACAGAAAATTTCTTATGCTCAAATTTCCTCTCAAGCATCTTAAGGATGGTTGTTGTGTTTACCCCCTTTTTCCCTTTGGCTGTTATATACATGTCCCACATATTGCCTTTTGGGGGTGGTGCGTGGTTCTGCGGGTAGGACATTGTGCCTGTGATCAGAAGGTTGCCAGCTCAATTCCCAGAGTTAGCAGAATGATTTCACTGTTGGGCCTTTGAGCAAGGCCCTTAACTCCCAGTTGCTCCAGGGACTGTTAGACCCTACTTTCAATTATTTGTCACTTTGGATAAAAGCTTCTGCTGTATAAAGTAATTGTGATATTTGTGTCTAAAATACTATGGTCAATGCACAACATAAATACAGAGGAATGACCTGATCTGAAATCACTGGCAGTCTGTTCATGCTCCTGCTATTTTTCCCCAATTGTACGTTTCTTTCCTGCATGTTTCCAGGTGTTAATAGGGTCTTCACCGTCCATATAATGGTGTTAAGTGTAATTCCGAAGGCTTTTGTCTTACACAAAGCGTTCATTGTCTGCCTTTGGATGGCCAATATTTCTAAGATTTGAATGGCATTTTTTATGTTTCATGTACTCTCTGAGGGGGAAATAAACACAGTGCACCTGCAGTGATCAGAAAGTAAAAATATTCTGATCCAGGCCACTGTGGTTTACATACAGCGGTTTGCTAGATGAGTTGTTGCTTGGTCACAGCCTCTTGAAAGCAGTGTTTCCTCAGCACAGAAGGAAATTCTTTCATAGTGAAATCGAGGTTCAGTTCCATCATGGACTGCTTGCATTATGCAAGCATGCAATGAAAATGGGCAAGATGTCACGCTGCCATTTGGTAGGAATCCTACCACTTCTGCTTTACCGTTACTGTTTTTGGATGTGGTACATGGCTACTTTTAAGTAGGTGTGGTATATAACCTAGCAAATTCTACACATTAGAGCCTGTTGCCCTTGTTTAATCTGCCAGGATGTGGCTTCAAGCTGAAAGACAAACTTTCCGAAACTTGTGGGCCCACCTGGGAAAACTATAGGGAAGGTCTGCCCTCTAGTGATGGGAGCGTACAATTACATGCATGTCAGACTTGGTTAAATTTAGTCCAGCATCCTTGGTGACGTCGTTTTAATCTGGGTAACTGACTTCAGGATCCTGTGTTATTTCAGTTTTAAAACTTGTCATTTTGGAAGATGAAGTCAGAGGTTTTAGGAGTTGCTGGCGGTGGGTTCCGCTGCCTCGGCCTCTGCTGGTGCCTCTCTCCCCCGTGGTTGCTACCTGCCAGCGCCCGACATGGAGACCCTCCGTCTTTCCATCATCTGTGTGTGCTTTTGTGTGCCACTCCCATTTTCTCTCTAAACACTGTCCAGCATGTATTTTGGGCTGATGGTCCCCCCCCCCCCAGGACATCAATGTGTGCATCCTGGAGAGCTACCCTGAGTGCTCAAACCCCCGGCTGTTCTACATCATTCCCTATTTCTGTGGCCAGCATCCCCAGTGCAGGTGAGTGTACCCCTCCCAGTGACTTCAGTATTCTCCAGCTGTGCAGTGCTCATTCCCCTGTTTGCGGTGTCATGTGTAACTTATAGAACTTTCTAGAATCTGTGTGTGAAGGGGGACAGGTTATATGTGATTGCGGTGAGGGACCAGTGCTGTATGACTACTTCCTCGTCCTCTCCCGTCAATGTGGGAACAGGGAGCCAGGACTCTGGGCTCTGGAGCGGGCCAAAAAGAACATGCTGGAGAACTTCCTGCTGGTGGGGGTGCTGGAGGAGCTGGAGGACACATTGCTGCTGCTGGAGCGCCTCCTGCCTCACTACTTCACCGGGGTTCTGAGCATCTACAAAAGCCCAGGTAAAACTGCTGCTACTGGCCGTGGTCTTGGCCCCGCCTCCTCCAGGCTAGCCCCGCCTCCTCCCAGCTAGCCCCGCCTCTTGTTGCCTGGCCTTATTTATTTTACTGTTCTTTTAAGCATCTACAAAGAAAATGTAACCCCTACTCTCACCATAGCTATATAAAAGAATTTCCTTCCTCTTGTACTGGACCTGCAACATTCTGGCACCAAAATCTATTAATAAAAGCTGTAAGTACTATATTTTTATTTAACCACATGCTACCATCAGATATATATTATGTACTCTTTTTTGCTGCCTGGTTCAATGCACTTCCCAATGGATAAACTTAGCTGTGATTGTCAGCACACTGTAAATCTTGTCGTTTTTTACTATCAGTAGTATTCCCACTACAGGCCAGCAAGTGGTGCTGTTGTCGTTGAGTGAGAATTGCAGGTTTGGCATTTTGTCAGTTCATGTGTATTATGAGATGAGAGCTTACTGGACCCCCCTGGCCTTACATAATGGCTGAAGCGGATAGGGTGACCCTGAGTGGCTAAGAAGTAGGTCAGACCATGAACGCTCTCTCTTTCTGCTGCCTGTACTCTACAGTTTTATTGAAGCCACATGCATTGTGTCGTTATGGCAACTTTTTTTTTGGAACAATGAAGAATTTCCCCACGTCGACCTTCTGAAGTAATGGCACACGTGTGTCAAGTCTGTGTTATGCTTGCTGATGTTCGGTTGTTGCCTAGAAACCCCATTTTTGCCCTTTAGAGGACATTATGATACTGAGTCAGTCTGGGGTGAGGGTCGTATTCCTGGGTTTATCTAAACAGTGGGATGTCGTGCAACAAAATTGACAGAGCAAGGAGGGCAGACAGGAAGTCCTTGCAGAAACGAACATCATGTGTTGCACTGACACGTTTGTAACGTCACGTGTGTGTGGTTTTTGTTCCTGGCTCAGATTACAAGAAGCTTGGCAATTTGACGGTTACGGTACGGAAACAGACGCCGACTGTGGAGGCCTTACAGGTGCTGTACAAGCGCATGAAGTACGAGTACGACTTCTACAACTTCATACGGGAGCAGTTCCATCTACTGAAGAAGAAGATCGGCCTCCGGTCAGCGGCACCACCTGTGCACCTGCACAGCTTCCTCCAGGACAATGTCCCCAAGACCCAGGAGCCAGTGGAGGTGGACCAGGAGGAGGAGGAGCCAGAGCAGGAGGATACCAGTTTGTGGTTGGTGCATCCCTGAGCGTTGTCGTGGAGAAGGGGTTATGGCGTCCAGCCAGGTTGAACATGGGGAAGCGAGATCTCATTGGAACAATGCAGAAGCAGGCAGCCCTTCCTCTTGGAACGGTGCAGTTCTGTAAGTGACGTGAGGTCTTCGTTATTCCTAAGCCGCCGTGAGCGTTTGTAGCATGGCAGTCCATCACCAGTCTGGTTCCGGAAAAGCGATTATGTCGAAAGTCGTGACTTCTAAAGAGATTCAGTTGTGGTGCTCGAAGTCCACCTGACATCAACATCAAACCCCACTACAGCTGCTGGGGGTCTGCTTTCTACAGCTGTACCCCCCCTCCATTCACAGACCAACTTTTTTTCCCCGCTAGATCAAGCTTCTACCACGTTTGTGTTCCATCAGCTGGTTCACCAGTAAACCGCCTTTGTTCTGTGTCCCACCCTGTGGATTTTCTGGTTACTGACACACCAGCACTTACCCCATAATATAAAGCTATCCTCTGGGGCTACACCCTTGGGCGTGTGCTGATGGAAGTGCTGATTCAGCGGGATTGCGGCCGTAAAGATCTGAGATGCAGGTTGAGATGACTGAGCTGTTTCCAGCCAGCAGTAAAAAATTTTAAATGATTATGGAGCTTCCTCTGAAAGTGCAATGCTCTCAATAAAAGGCGCATGGACCAATCATTAACTTCACATCTTTTAGCAATGCAGTAAATATCTAAATCAAGTGTAAATGATCTGCTCTGATTTTGCCCTGTATGCCTAATAATGATACAATCAATCGAAACATGATTTTAGCTGTCAAATCTATGGTAAGGAGACAAATAAAATTTTAGGGTGCCTAAAAAGTGTGGAGGTCATTCTATTTGAATATTTTCTCTCTCGTAATTTGAGGTTTACTTTGAACAGATCATTAAATCATGGGTACCAGCCTTTTTTTGCCATTTTAGATGACTCTGCAGGTGAATCTACCCCTCAGATAACCCGATCCACTTGGCCTTGCACACTGTGGTCAGCAGATAGCCCCCAACCCAACGTCTGAAGTGAAGCATAAACAGTGCTGCACACTGACTGGTCAGTGCAGACTGCCATGTGACTGGATACGGGCACGTGATACGTGCCATCCTGCCACAAATAACTCTGCCACACTCTACCCAAGTTTAACATGCAAGCTACTTGTATTTCAGAAATGAACTGTGTTTTGGAGCTATATTTTAATTTATTTATGCATTCCAGATACATTTCTCAGGAAAAAAAACTGCTTGTTTTTTATTAAAAATAAGGGAGTCTGCTTTGAAATTTTTAGATCCAACCACAGTTGCCAGTGACTAGAGTCTATGGGAATTTAGTCTTCGAATGGAACTTCACTGCTTAAAGGCCTGTTTCTGTGGGGCAACTGCAGAATTAGTTGTCATTTAATGGAAACCTCCACTGTCTTGTAATGCTTTCAAAATAAAATTATTCTGTTTTTAATGCATAATTTGCTTCTCATTCATTTTCTTGTCAACTTTTTTTCTGTTCTATGGTGAAAGAGAATGCTTAAAATGTTTTTGTTATGGAGCTGTTTTATTTGATACTTATGCAGTCTATCACTTGTGCTGTTTTATCTACAGGAAAGTATGCAATTTGTATGCGTATATCTACACAACAGATGATACCCTCCTCTGGACTGTTACAATTTGGTTGGTTCACTTTTTCACCATCACCCCTCCCCTGCGTGTTTATACAGTGGTCAAGGGAGGTCGGCTGGTACGAAGCCACGTGACTCAGCTGACTGTTTAAAATCCAAAGCAAGTAAGGTTTTATCTGTTTTTTTTATAGCTTGCCTTTAGTAACCCATATAGCCGACACCAACAACTTTTGGGTTGTAAGTTATTGTCCTTCTACAACACCCCACTGTTAATCTCTACCAGCTCCAGCCAGAATCCTACAAATCCAGTTTTGGCCAGCTGATCGTGTCACAGAGTTACTGACCCTTAAAATTTCTTCCACCTTGAGGAGAATCTTTGACAAAGGAATTATCATTAACACGACTGACACATTTTAACTGGGAAACTTGATGAGCCTTGTCACAAAAATGGGGCACAGGCCACATCACTTCCTGTCTGAACAGGAAGCAGAGCGACATCTGTGGTTTTCATGTTCAGGAATGACCGTTTGTAGGCATGTCGGGGCACCAGGTGCTAGAGTGTGGCCTGAACTTATCTGAACTTCAGCAACATGGTGATTTGTTTTTCAAACCTTAAATGTGCAGCGAGGCTCTCGCATTTCGCTCGTTGGATTTTTCAGTAACTGGCCAACTGAAACATTACCAGGGTAACTTGTCCATGTTGGCCAACAGTTGGGCCTGAAGAGTTTCCCTTTACCCTCACAGTTTATCCATCTCTGCTAAAAAAAAAAAAAAAAAAGTGCCCTGGGCTATCAATAACCCGGATTGGCAGCCCCCCCCCCCACACCGGAGCTGCCGTGCCTTGCCTGTTTTGACCCTTCTTGTCTTTCCACATCCATCTCCAACTTCCACATTGTTTTGCTCTTCCCGTTATTTTGGCAGCTGCTCTCATCCAGACCTTCTGGTAGCTTCAAGTTGACCCTGTCTGCACATGTGGCCTCTGGTGGAATCCATTGAGAAACCTTTAGATCAGCCTCCCCCCCAACCTGCTTGGAGCTTTTGGCTCAGAAGTCGAACGCAGTAATAGATTACCCTGCTTATTGCTATGAACGTCACCTGTTACCATGTTTACAAAGGATGTTGTGTCAGTGATTCTGACCTGGGGGCACGTGGACTGACAAAAACACCCCATAGAAAATGCCTGTCGGCCTGAGTGAGGCTCCCGGTTGGTGGCAGCTCAAAAAAACTCGTCCTGGTGCAGTGACAGGATGCCACCTGGGGACTTTCTCATCAGGCAGGCTGATTTCTCTGCCTTCTGGTGGCATTTCTGCCGTGAGAAAGCGGCAGCTGATGTAAGAAATGGGTCAAGGCCTTCCAAACCCTTTGCCCCAGCGGGTTAATGTACCTGAGCCTCTCTGGACCATGTTCCTATAATCTACACACCCCAAGGAAGTCGGTCTTTGAAGGTTTTCCAAGGGAGAAATCGCAGGCGTGGTGTGTTTTTTTGTTGTTGTTTTTCCAGTTTGAAAGTGGGAGTGAAAGCCTTGGGGTGAGGTCTGGTTCTGCTCCAGCGCCTCCTCCACTCCTTGTGGATGGGTGTAGTGTCACAAGAAAGGATCCTACTTACTCCCTCTGATGGGTACTGATGGATGGGTCCACAAAGAGATCCCGCTCAGAGGTGAGGGCAGTCCATGGCAGGAGAGAACAGTTATCTTTAAGCGTTTGTGTGTTCCGCATATATACATAGTCACCTCAATTGTCATTTAAACCCTTGTAGTCGTTCTGTTCTCTTAGGTCAGTTTATAGAACTTTCCGGTGAGAATTCTCTAAGGCGGAATGTTGTCATCAGTATCTTTGATCTCTGTTCATGGATCTCTTCAGTTCTAAGCTACCAGATTCAAGTCTAGGCTTCTGTGATTCTGTGGTTGGTCAATTATATCTTAGCTGATCCTGATTTGTATGAAGGATAAATGTGTAGCAGGCAGGACATTTCCAGCTGTTTTGGCAATTTCCAGGTGTTTGGCTGATCTATGTTGCTACTTGGACTTTGTGACTCCACCTGTTAACATGGATGCCAAACAGCCCCACAAATCCCTGTCCCAAATAACCATCAGTCCATCTTCTAGCCTATCTCGGAAAGGCTCTCTCCTCACTGATGTCATCATATGCAGTATTGTGCAAAAGTCTTAGGCAGTCAGAGAAAATGTGTGAATGATCTTCATGTTCATATAAAACTATGATATTATGTCTGTGAAAGTGTATCAGCTTAGCCATTTCCAAACCCTGGTATTCACAGCAACCATCCAATACACATCCAATATTTTTTGTTCAAGCATACCTAATACGGCAAATGAATACCTCACTGACTGGTTTACACTTATTAAGTAAGAAAGTATGTAAATAAGTGAGCTGGTGGTGAAGTTTAACAAATACATGGAATGGTTGGGGTGCCCTGAGGAGAGGTTTGGGAACTGAAGCGGTGCTCATCTAGCCATCCAGCAAGATATCAGTGACTTTTTG
>JAAGVU020000105.1:1007620-1046476 GCA_011763525.2 Mormyrus iriodes | reverse complement strand
ATCAAGCGGCATGAAAAAATCATGAACATTGTTGAGGACAATGCTGAGCAACTGTACCAAAGGATAAGGGGAAGGCTATCAAAAAAGGCACACCAAAGCCTTCAGGTGGAGGACATGGTGTGGAGGAGGAATGTGTGCAGAGAGCAGCACAAAGGGGGAAAATTGGACCCAGATTATTTTGATCCCTATATGGTAACCAAAATAGAAGGGAAGAGTGTTGATCTTGTGGATTCAGCGGGTCAATACCTAAGCAAGGCCAACACTGACCACCTCAAGCACCTCCATGAGGAGTCCCAAAGGATACCTCAAAAATTGAGGAAAGATCAACAATTTCACCCCCTCTCCCTCCAGCTGGGGAATTATTTTCTAATGTGACTAACTTTTACGAAAAGTGTATGCCACCTGCATGAACTAACTCTGAAACACTTCAGTCAGTGTTTTAGTGAACATTGTGTAGTTCTTGTACTTAAGTGTAAGATATATTTTTTCACGTTCAACCAGAGGTAAATTACATATACCTAAATGTGCATGTACATATACACCTCATCTAAGTTGTTTTAATTATTATTTTATGTCACGCAGGCATCAAAGACACCTTGGGAAGGCAAAAAATCATAAATGTATCATTATGAATGCTTGGTTTTGCTGAGACACACTAATCTGTGCCAGTACAGCCTGATTCATTTGCAAATTAATACAGTTTTTACTTTATAATTTTAGTTATAAACATGGACAGCTTTAAGGCCACCATAAGAGGCCAGGAGCTGTGTGTTAGAACCCTAGGAGTGGGGTATTCCGACTTGCAGGACAGGTGTCCTGACTTAGCTCTACAGATCTAAAAATGCTGCCCTATCGTTCAATTGGCTCGTGTTCCAATCTGTCTGTGGTTACGACTGTGCTATGTTTAGCTGGTTTGGCCTGTGTGTTTACTGCTATCCTGTCTCTTCTCGCCGTGCAGTTACACTGCTGTCAGAACCTTGAATCATAATAATAATAATAATAATAATAATAATAATGCGTGATAAATGAAAACGAGCTTGTGTCTTAACTCATCCGTGAAGTTGTAATGAATCTGATAAAAATGCATGGAAGACCCCAGAAAGCCAGACTTACGCAAACATTTATCAGAAACATTTTCGTATGTTTGGATATTACATTCATGTTAAATAGTGTATCTCATTAAGTCTATACGAATGAGTTGCAATGTTACCCATGAAGTTGCTGCACTGCTGCCTTAAATGTGTCCAGTAGGCGGCGCCGTTTTGCCACTCGTTGAGTTCAGATTGTCTTTCATTCACAGGCCTGTGTTTCGTTCGAGTTTGTTGCATGATTAACATAGTGAGGAAATATTGTACAGATCTTCGTTTAAATATATTACCGCTGCCATATCAGACGGAAAAAGCTGTACTGCCAACAACAGGTGGGTATAATGGCAGACAGTGAGTAAGTGGATACTTTGGTGTTACTGTGGCTGGAAGCACATCGGGCTCCAGAGCCCACTCATATATGCTACGAGGGGTAAATTACCCCATCGGTGCCAATGTAGCTCACCCTGGGCTGTTATTAAGCCACGGGAAGTCGAAAATGCCATGTGACGTACATGTTATTTACTATACTAATGGACAACACAGTGACACCCGAGAACGCGAGTGTCGGATACAACTGCACAACGGGCACCATTAGGACTGCAACCTTCTTTATAAAACTGGATCTCGTATTATATGGGACGGGTGGCAACCGTAGGCATCATGCGGGCTGTCAGTATGCGCTATCTGAAGGGGGCCAACGCAAGGACGACCGGGGCTGGACACGGGGATCCATAGCATTTGCGCCTTTCTTATTTCGTAGTCCAGCAAAACGAACCAACTGCGCCATCGTTTTTCCATCTGGAAATTCAGGCAAGGCGACCTTTGCTTTCCGCATCTGCGTGCCATTTCTAAAAGGACCAGCTGGGGGCAGTGTTGTATCTCCTTTTGCCTTCCCTCGCAAATCTCTTTCTGACTGCCGCTGACTTTCACGCGAACTCTCTTTTCTTATTAGGTCTAAGTCAGCTCATCCGGGTATCGGTGCAATTTATTTACTTAATTTTGCTTGCTTGCAAGCAAGCATTAGTCAAACAAGATACTTGTTTTTGTGCTACACATTATCACACTGAATAATTATATTAACGGGCTTAGGTTCTGCGGTAGGGGTTATGATAATAACCATACATTTGGAGTAAGTCAACTATTCTTATGACAAAACGCTGCAAACTAATGTTTCTGGAGCACTGTATTTACATTGTTCAATTTAAATAAAATGCGACATGAGTGAAACTAGAAAACTTCAATATATTTAGCTCTTGGTAACTTAAAATTTTTTATTTTTATGCAATAATGGTTTCATTTGTTTAGATTTGTGGTCAAAGCATTTTACAGAGGTAGGATAGCTTGTAGCATTCGTATCATTTTCTGGGCACTTGTAGAAAAAAAGTAATCAGTACAACATGTTCTCTGAGATTTAGCAGAGGTTGTGTAGCGTTGGTGATGTATGTGTTATAATCCACTATGACCCCCTCCCATTCTGATCTCTGCCACGTCTCCCAGCCCCCCCCCCCTTTAGCCTCTGCCTTCTCTGTCCTTTATTTGCTTCCCCACTTCATGTCCGCTCCGCCTTTTCCAGGTCGATCTGCTTCTACTCCACAAAGCTGCATGTCTGACTGCCAGGCCTCCAGTTCCCCTGGGGGAGGGGGGGGTGTGTAATCATGGGTGGGTTTTAAGTTACAATGAAACCCAAATGGCGGGATGAGAAGAGGGTGGGAATGGGGCTGTGTTTGGGGGAGGTGCTGGAGGCGGAGGATCGGAGGAGAGGAGCGAAAAGGAGTTCCTGGAGCGAGGAGCAGCACATTGGCCTGCTCTCTCATCCTGGATCGGCAGCGATGCTGAGCCGCCAGCAGGGGGCGCTTGCCAAGGAGAGCTCCTCCACCGGACCTGAGCGCGGGGCGGCCGGATGCTGAGGGTGTTCTCCGTCGGCGGCATGGCCAGGGAGAGGCTGCACAGGGGCCTGGTGCTGAGGGGCTGCATGCTGCTGGCCGCTCTCTGCCTCCTTGTCCACATCTACCTGCAGCTCAGCAGGCAGCCCTGGCCCACTCGCCCTCCCCCAGGTGGGCGAGCTGATCCAAATGGCTCACCAGCACGGGAACCAGCGGGCAGGAGGACCCCATTGCCGTGGAGACCGACCTCCCACCCAGCCTTGGTGAAGGGCAAAGGCACCAGGAGCACCGTTCTGGCCTCCAGCTGCTGCCCGCTGGCAGAGCCACGCAGAAAGGTCAGTGCCGGCCAGGGTGGGTGTCCCTCAAACAGCCTGATTGCCAAAACAGGACCCCTTCCATGGGGGTCAGCAAGAGCCAGTGCCAAAGACACCAGGGATAAACAGCAGATGGCGAAGTAGCGAAGGAAGCAGGGTTCGAGCAAAGGGGGGCGTGTCCAAACCGCAGGCGGGTGCCTGCTGGTTCACGTGACAACACGCTGCTTAGATTACCAAACGCTGGGTGCATAATTTACCAACAGTATCCAGCTGTAGGAAGGAATGGAGCTGCTTTTGATTAAACCTTCCTTGTTTCAGTGTTGTTTTGTTCTGCAGGGCTCAGCTGACCCATTCAGTGTTTTTCATTTTTTTATTTGGTTGTTTAATCAAGCAGAGTTCTAGGTAGCCCCTCGCAGTGGTTGCGGAATGTCTGGCTGAGGTTCCTGCAGATGGGGTACGATGACTGGTTTCCACACGTACTGTCTGGCTGGCACACATAGAGTTTTCCAGTTGTGACAGGAGTCCTCAGCACTGAGCCCTTTTTAACTCCAAATAGTGATGGAAAATTAACCTTGAAGGAATATATTGCCTTTGGCGGGGTTCTTTAGTGCTGGGGGGGGGGGGTGGAAGATGGAAGTTAGTCCTGTATTTCGTATCTGTCCTTTGTGGCCTTATCTGTCTGTGCGAGAGCTTTGTGGCCAGCGGGTGGCGCAGCGGTTAGGAAATGTCACCAAAGGTCACAGACAGGTCGCTATTCCTGAGCTGCTTCAAGATTCAAGAGAGTTTATGGTCATATGCACAGTAAACAGTTAGTTCCTGCAATCTCTCAAAATTGGAAGTGTTTCCACAATTTTGGCCACTATTGTCAATAAATTCAACTATAGCAAGAAATATATAGATAAGGTGCAATGTAACACATAGTGCTGTGGCGCCTGATGAGGATTTTTCCAGCTGTAAGAGTGGATTAAAAACACATTTGACTAAAGCTGAATTGAATCTATTGGCAGTGTGTGCTTATTTACACTCAGCCGCCACCTGGGAGCACCTGCTTGTCATTGCAAACCATCTGCTCCCCTCAAATGGCGACTCGCATGGCTCCAACTGAGTATATAAACCATAGAAGCAGGGTCAGGAGGCTCGCTAACTGTTTGGCTGAGCGTTAGGATGCCTGAAATGCTTGATCTAAGTCATTTTGGAGGCGGTTTCATTGTTGGTGCCAGATTTGTTGCTTCCAGAGACGGCAGCCTTTGTGGGAGCGCGCAGAGAATGCAGTAATGAACAAAAAGACATTCGGCCAGTGACAGGTCTACTGAAAACATCTAGTTAATGAGAGAGGTCAGAGGAGAATGATTGGACTCGGAAAAGCTAACAGGTAGGCAAGTGCAATAATATCAGCTAAGTAAAATAGCGGCGCCCAGAATGGTTTTTCTGCATGAGTTCATTTATCTTTGAAACGGTTCTGGAGGTTAAAGTTTGTCTTACCCAGTCCTCGCTAAGTGTACCTAATAAAGTGGCCAATGTGTGTGCATCTAGTGTTTTCAGGCATTAATGAAAACCGGCTCTCTGATTAATGCAAAGATGATTGCCAAGATGATTTGCACTATTGTTATTGTGAGGCTTTTTTAAAATAAAAAATTAGCTACTTATATGTAATGTAAAAAATGTAACCTAATATTAATGAATTATGAAGGCAACCAATATGGAATGGTTGGAGCAATCACTTAACCACCAAGGGGCATTTTCCCATTCTTTTAGAGAGTAGCTGGTCCTGAGACTGACCTTTGACCCCTGTGAAAGGGCAGGAAGATGTAAACAGATGTACACATACAGCAGAATAAATATTTATCCCAAATCAAAACAGTGACTTTGTGTGTATTTAAGGTTGTGGTTGCGATGCCTTTATGACTATTGAGAACCTTGCACATCTGCTGCGGTCAGTGTAATTCATACTGGCTGAGTGAGTCAGTTAACTGAGATTCATGCTGAGTACTTGGTTTTACCGACCTGGCAGTTAACGCGAACTGCTTGGGGTGTGTGATTAGGCTCTCTCAGTTGGGAGGCAGGGCCAGGCTGCAGCTTGTGTCAAACCAGGTGGCTATCCTGTTGTTGAAGATCAAACGTCTTTTTTTTTATTTTGATAGCTGGTATGAGGTTGCAGTCTTTGGGTTGAAAAGGGGCCAGAACAGAGAATGAGATCCTGTAAACAAAGCATCCTTTGTCAGGCTGCCCTGTGTACTTGATGACTCATCAGTTGGGTCCACACATCAGCTTCTGGTCCCACCTGTTAGTCTTCTGGGCCAGGATGGGTTCTGACAGGACAGGCTGACAGCCCTGGCTTTGACATGCCCTATCCATACCCCCCCCCGGGCCAATCCCTGGCTCATATCGACCTCTCAGCACGGCTGTCGGGTGCGATAACATTGTGCAGGGAAGCGAGGTGGTACCCACTGCCAGGATGTGTCATGTGACCACAGGGATGGGGGGGGGCTCTGTTCTGAATCAATGGTCCCAGAAAATTGCCTGATTGGCTGACACGCTTTAGCTGCACCCATCAGCCCAAGTCCTTGTGCATTTAGCATGCAAAATCCAACACGCGCCTGCATTCATGCCTGCATCACTCGGCTGTGCTCCGAGTGCGTGCCTTGAATGCTTAGCCATCGCCGGACCCTCACAAACAAAAGGAGCTTCTGTTTGCTCCTTATGGAGGAAAATGAAAAGTTCGGCAGATAGTGAGTCAAAAGTCAGTCAGCATCATGTCCTTGTCTTGATAACGTTTGGCTTTTTAGACCCAGTTATGAAAAGGAAATTTCTTTGCACTTTTACACTTTCGTTTATACTTGCATTCGTTTACAGATGTGTTGTACAGCTGGTTGTTGTAGCAGGAGTCCATTAAATCCACCAAGCACCTTTTCAAAGGTACAAGAGCATGCCCTCTCCTGTCAGCGGAACACAACCCTTTAGTCACAGGACTGGTTCGTCTTGCTGATTCTCCCCAATGTTTCTTTTTCATTCTCACTCCTGCTCCTGGGCCTCTGGGGGGTGTTGATCTTGTGATGTGTAGCGTATGGGTCCAGGGCCATCGTTAGGGGGCAAATGGGTATGATTCCGTGGAATGGAGGTGGCCCCGGTTGGCAAAATCCTCATCCCCCCAATTAAGGGACCTGGGATACCATATATGGTCCAGTTGGAGTGCGGAACAGGTCTCTCTGTCACTGACCTGCTTTCGTTTGAGAAACGGCCTTCTCTGCACTGTGTGTAAATGTCATCTCGACCACCCTCCCCCCTTCCCGTAAGGCTTTCATAAATGGGTCTCTTGTGAGCCACTGTGGTATCTAGCCCCTCCCCTCCAGGACCTGAGGGAGGCAGAATCACGTTGCAGATTTCGGCTACTATTGCGCGGCCTGTTTTGACCTGAGCCTTGTCGTAGTGACAGTCAGGCCTGACCCGCGAATGAGATGCTCCATCTGTCACTTCGCCTTAACTTTAGAAGCCCACAAAGTGTTGGGGTGGGGTTCGGGGACCTCTGCCTGTCACCGCTGCTCTCGTCCCATGATGAGATATTGACTGCAGTCGGCCTTGTGTGACTGGGCACGTTTCCTGACTGATGGAGCGCGGCCTTTAGCAGATTAACCGGGGGGGAGGGGTGCTTTATCAAAAGGGCAGGACAGGAGGAGGCATGTGGCTTCGGGGTGGGCTCTCGGATGTGGGGGTGTAGTTTATGGTCTCTGTGGTTTGACCTCTGCGATTCCTGTCAGCCGTCTTGGCAGCTGCTGTGTAACGGGTGAACCGTTGCCCCCCCCGTTTCCATAAGCCTTGTTATTGTGAGGGCCCAGCCCAGCATCATTTGAGATTCCACCTTGTGTGAAATATCATTGTTGGGCAACATGCCCCCCCCCCATACACAGCTACTCACTTAGAAGAGAGACTCAAAGCTGGTGTGCTTCATGCCTGTGGTGTTTCTCACCACAGGAGACAGTCCTGTCCTCAGCCCTGTGCTGTGCTCACCTTCGGCTTCATCTCCAAACCTCTTTGGAGTGCTGGAAGCAGGGCCCTTCACTCTGAGGAAACCCGTACTGTCACTCTTACTCATTAATTCCATCCGGCCGCTCTGCCGACTTGCCTAATTAATTTGCCCGAGAAACATTTTTGTTTGTCAGCAGTGATATTTTTGTGCAGCTGGGGCTTATCAACTGGCCATCGAAGAACAGACCCACCCTGAAAAATGGAAATATCTGAATATGTTTTCGAATCCACCGGATCAAACCATGACAGCGTCTACACACATGACTACCCTCATCGCTGAAAACCCTGTGTGTGTCTCGCAGTACAGGATGCCGTGTGGAGCCTATGGAACGTGAAATGAGAGCAGAGAAGGTACTCTTTCTGTCAGAGGGTGATTGGACTTGTGAGGAGTAGTTTCTACGGCAACCAGCATGCTGTGAGTTGAAAGATTTGGGTTAATGATAAACAGTGTGGTTCTTCTGCCGTCTGCCGTGGGCCGTGAAGCGAGGAAAGGGCGCCATCGGCCTGTCATGCCAGCAGGGGGCGTCGTTGAGTGATAATAAGTATGATAGCAGCCATACCACTTACAGTCCAAGTAATCCACCTGAAGCTAAGCAGGTTTGGGCCTGGCCAGTACTTGGATGGGAGACCAACTAGGAAAGCTGAGTTGCTGCTGGAAGAGGCCAACAGGGGAGCCCATCCTGTGGTCTGTGTGGATCCCAATGCCCCATTGGAGTGATGGTGACACTGTGCTATAAGAAAGTACTGTCCTTTGGATGAGAGGTAAAACTGAGGTCCTGACGCTCTGGGGTCATAAAAGACCCCTGGGCATCTTTTGAAAGAGTAGGGGCGGTACCCCAATGTCCTGGCTAAAATTGCTCACTGTGAAGCATTCAAATCTGGCCCCCTAAGCATCCACTGTCTCTAACTGGTGAATTCTGTCCTGCCCCTTCGCCACCTTAGCTACTGTGTGGTGAGCATACTGGCACAGAATGGCTGCCGTCGCATCATCCTGGTGGGGGCGACACGGTGGTGGTGGTTGAAGTGGCTCCCCATTGGTTCTGTAAAGTGCTTTGGGTGTCTTGAAAAGCGCTATACAAATGTAACATTCATTCATTCATAACATGTTACTTCCTGGGGGTGTGGTGAGAGAGAGAGAGAGAGAGAGAGACCGTATGACCTTTCGACTCTCTATCTGGAAGATGACAGTACATTTATCTGTGAACATCCTTTTCTCCAGTTAATTGTTGGCTTTTTACTTAACAGTTCATTCTAATTGCCTGACATTTTTTTCCTGTAGGCATTATATAAAATAATGGCTTTAACCTTATGGTATGGCACTTCTAAATGTAATAAATTAACCCCAGAATCTGATGGAACTATTTAAGTATAATTCTGTAACACGCAATGTTAGCTTATGACTACACAACTCCTGCAGGGTAAAAGGGTAGGATTCATATTTTATTAATGTGCAGGATAAAAATCAAACCAGATTTTATCAAGCATTGTTAATCCATCTTCCAACTGCTTATCCTGGTCAGGGTTACAGTGGGGGCCTGGAGCCTATCCCAGGCAGCACGGCATACAAGGCTGGGGTACAGCTGAAACAGGATGCCAGTCCTTCATAGTGCACATACTCTCACAATCATGTATTACAGGTGATTAAGAGACATCCATCCATCCATTTTCTGTATCCGCTTATCCCATTTGGGGTCACGGGGGGTCTGGAGCCTATCCCAGAGGCTACAGGCGCAAGGCAGGGAACAACCCAGGATGGGGCGCCAACCCATTGCAGATTAAGAGACAGACACCAATCAGTCTAAATACATGTCTTTGGACTGCAGGAGGAAATTCAAACAACACAGGGAGGATTTGCAATGTTCACTCACATAGTAGAGGCAGGATTCAAACCCCGTAATGCTGGTAAGGATTTGCAGCGGACTTGGTTTGCACCAGAGGGCTCCCACCAGTGTAGTTATGGAATGTTTAATGATTATGGATTAATAACATGCCAGTAATATCCATCTGGTGAGAGCCCTTGCATATGAACCTTAATTACGAGCATGAAGGATTGCTCTTCATGTTAATAGGCTAATAACAATTGTTTGTGTGACTTTACTTGATATATTGTTTGTGTGTCTTGGGGCTGGGGCCTTCTGATTTATTTAACCCCTGTGTTATTTTGGGGGTTGAAGTGACCCCAGTCCATTTTCAAAATGAGGTTAAATTCTATAGATTCTACAATTTAAGAATTTTAGAAGTAAAATACACAAGGGTTAAAGCAGTAGATGGATGTTTCTGCCAGTCTGGTCTGATGTCCAGTATCTCACCTTGCTTTTATGTTTCTTGTTGGTTTTTTGTTGCTGTTTCTAAATGCTCCTAAAATCTGGAAACTTCTCACTCCTATCTCTGAGCCTCTGTTCAGTGGCGGGATGCCCAGATACGTCCTGACTTTGATGGAGATGTTCTGGTGTGACGTCACAAGTCCGTGACTTCTGCCACACGTCAGACACCCGACCGGAGAGTCACGTGATCATGCAGGTGACCGAGAGGGACGATGGAGCAGCTCCATCCCCACACCACCTGCGTTTGTTTCCAGGGCAGGCAGAATGTCATTTCGTGTGGGGATCGGCCTGGCCAGGCGGGCTCAGGGCCAGGGGGAAACCACCTGTGCAAACACGGGGAATTCCAGCACAGCGCAGGAGTCCAGCTGGCAAATCGGGCTGGAGCCCAGATGTCACTGCTGAAGCTCTGTGCCCATTGGCCGAGGGCAGGTATTACTGGGAAGATCACACAGAGATGCCAGATGGTCCCCTGAACAGCAGACTCCATTACTATGGCGCTCTCTCAGTCTCTCTCCAGTCCTCTTTCATCGCAGCATCACTGGGGCTTTTTCATGGTGCCCGGCAAATTGCTCACGAGCGCTTTAGGGAATTATTTTCAGCATTACCCATAGTGACCAATTGCCCCGCCCCTTCCTGTAACATGTTTGCAAAAAAATAGGCTCTGTCAAATTCATCTTGATTGGTTTGATGAATGATGCTCCTGATACTTTGGCTATGAATCCTGTTTTTAGGGGCGTTTGTGCCGATGTGCAGACTGACACTGTTGAACTGTACTGTTAACCGCCTCCTGGGAACCTGGCTCTGTCTGTTTCCATGGATGACAGCTGTATGACATCCTGTCAGAGATATGAAAGCACTGATTGTGCTGAGTGCTTTTGGAGAAGAAAGGGAATTCCATTTGGGCTGAGGTGTGCTGCTGATTGGTTATGTGGGAGTGTACCCGGAACCTTGGGGCTGCGGCTGATTGGCTGTGTGGGAGTGTTCCTGGAACCTTGGGGCTGCGGCTGATTGGCTGTGTGGGAGTGTGCCTGGATCCTTAAGGCTGTGGCTGATTGGCTGTGTGGGAGTGTGCCTGGAAGCTTGGGGCTATGGCTGATTGGCTCAGAAGGGTTAGCAGCATAAACATTCACAGGAGCTTCTCCCGCCTCCTACTGCAGAGCCCTCCTCCTCACCCATCTGTTACGAGTGATGTGGAGATGCAGAACCTGCTGACTCAGCATTTTGAGCATAGCCGCCCAGGTCCCCAGGGCACTTAGAACCAACTGGGCTGAGGCTGCAGCTAATGGTGGCTGGCTGTGTCAGGCCTGGAGTCCACTGTTGGGCTGGTAGGTGTGTTTATACAGCGTGTAAAATGTGTCTCTGCGCAGAACTTTGTGTTGGTTCCCCAGAACAGGGTCAAACAACAATAGCAGCCTAACGATGATAGTCCAAGGTCAGAGAAGCAGCGGCCAAAGGCCATTTCTCTCTCTCATTCTCTCACTCTGGCTTTCTCTGGATTTTATTTAACATTGCCTGATATCCCACAATGCCTTTGTGTCGCCAGCTAATTCCCACCCCTGGCACTGCCTGAGCCTGGCCGTCACCCTGTTTTTCCTGGCCTGGTTAACACCCCCGCTCCGGTGCCTGTTTGGAGTGCGTAGCAAAGGGTACGAACCGACCCAAAGCCAGCATCCCACCCCCGCCAGCTGACCCTGTTCGATTTATGTACATAGATCTGTCTGTCCACAGACCCAGCTCATCATATTCTGTGTTAGGTCGTGGTACGTGGTGAGATCCATCAGTGTGTCAGCCCATACTGGATCCATACACCCCGGTCAGAGTGCTCAGTACTTTTGTAAAATGTGTATATTTGCATCAGTTATAGTTTGTGACTTTGTAGCAGCAGGTACCGTGGCAGCCTGGATACGGACCTGCAGCCTAACGTTCAAGCTCGGTTCCTGGAGAGTGACACGGCGCTGTTTCTGCCAGTAACTTCCTTCAGCTCCGCCAAAGCATCCAGTTGGAGGGAAAAGTCATTTATTCTGGCCGGCAGCATCAGCGAAGTAATAAATCGCTAGCAGGTCGCCGTGTGAACCAGGGTCGCCGTCTGTGTCCGCTTTACGGAGCCCCCTGGCTGCCCTGCGCCAAAAATCTTACCCGGCTCTTGCCTTTTCCGCAACTCTTTCTGGTCGTGCTCCGGAGTCCCAGCTGCAAGGTCCTGGTACCGTAATTTTAGATTCTGCTCAGGGCCGAGCCTCTGAACTAAGGATCAAATCTTTTCCTGCTGTGAAAAAAAGGGTTTAAGCGAGACAGATGTGCTGCAGCAGCGTTAAGCGTGAAGCTCTGCCATCCTCAGAGACCCGGCTGATGGATCGTCAGGAGCCAGCTTGGCCGGGCCCTGGGGGCCACTGCTGAAGTCATTTTATTGTGCTGGGGCTGCTATGTAGATTAAAGGGGGGGGGATGGAAGATGGACAACAGGTGGTGCTGTTGAGAGAGTCAGGCCTGTCACTCCTCTGGAGGCCATGGTGGTCGGCACCCTTCGCTACCACTGTGGGAACTGACTGCGAACTTGTGGCAGTGACTGTACTTATTACGCAAGAAGATCTACCACAGCTACGAGCCATTGGCTGGTCTTTGTCATCAGGCACAAGTGATCAGCTACAGGGCAGTTGTCAAAATGCCACCAATGACTTAATGACTTTGGTGACATCCTGTTGATAGGGGTTGGGCGGCTTGAATGCCTTGCTGCAGGATGCTGACCTCACCTTGGGGTCTGGTTTGATTTCTACAAAACAAACGTGGTATCACATGAATGCACATTGTTTATCTGAATGAATATGAGTTGTGTCTGTGGCAAAGCTCCTTCAGTCTACGTGTGAGCTCACTGCAATGGTGCCGGAGTCCAGGTTAGGTTTGAGACGTTGGTCAACTGATAGATTGGTGAAGTACAGAAACTGCAAGTAGACAGCTGAGCTGTCCAAAAACAGATTTAAAGCTATTTGGAATGGTTCTGGAAAGTTCTGATGGAATCAGGTGACATTAAAAAAAACATCAAGTGTATCATATGCAGAAATACTGTAAATCTTACACTTCAGACTCAAAATGGTGGTTTGATGGGAACCAGACCCTCGGCTGCAGTAAACAGCCTTTTCTGAGGCCCCTTCTTACTGACGTGAAACAGCAGCAGTGCTTTCCAGTCCTGGCATGGACCAGGTTTCTTTAAAAGTGTAAACATGTGACCTTCAGCCAGGAATGAAATCATGCTACTCGTGTGATGTACCCATGTGGTCCCGCTGCGAAAGACATAGACCAGCACTCCCGAACGTCGGGGATCTGAGGTCTCCTCAGAAATCTGTGTGTGTATGTAGGGGTACATTACAGCTGCTGGATCGCAGACTCCCACTATTTGCCCTGGGGAAGACCTCATCTCTCTTGCTGAGGATTGTGGGAAATGGGGGGTGGGGGCTGTACAGTGTCTGCTGTGGGAGGGGCTGCAGCCATACTCCTTGAAACTCCCCACTGAGAAGAATGGCTCTGGTTGGCCAGGTTTGCTGTTTGAGCATTTGTTTTATTGATGTCCTGCTCAAGGCTTTGTGTGGTGATTCTGAACTTCAGGAACAGTAGGGTGGTGCTTCAGTGTTAAACCTAGAACTAATATTTAACAGCCGACGGTGAGCGACATAAGCCTCCGCCATGGCTGCCTGCTAATCGATTACTGATCTGCACTGTTTGATTGCCTGCAAGACCAGCCAGCTCTATGTTTTATCTGGAGCACCAGAGAGGGCTGGAGACGAACCTTGTCATTTGCATAATTCTATAAAAGGAGAGAACATGGTAGCATTCCCGGGTAGGAGCGTTTAAATGCTGATGTCACGACTTCCAGCGGGGAGAACGCTTATGTTAATAGAGTCCAGCGATGCTTTATTGCCAGAATTACAGAGGAAGCCTTTGTTATGGCCAGAGGGGAAAAACAAAATCGGATAAAAAAAATTGTCAAGAATCTACATTTTATATAAAAACCACAAGAGCTCGGGCTTTGAAGGTGGCCGTGTCTTGGCGCTTGTTCAGAACCGGGGTGGCTGGAGGATCAAGTAGAGGGTTAAAGCTGTTTGATGAGACCTGTATGTTCTGCTTTGTCTCCAGATCCCACGCTGGCACATCGAGCTGCAGCCCTGGGCTGCTCCCCAGCACACATTTCAGGAAGAAGCCCTGCGATTCTTAACCTACATAAAGACCCCGCAGGTGAGCCAGTCACCACGTACAGCTGTGAGGCGTCCATGAGCCTGCCATGAGCCTCCCTACATTGATTTTATTTCCTGAAATGTGTTTTTCAGATGCCGTCAGTGTGTGCGTGTTCTCAGCAGTCCTCAGTGTTGAGATCTCCCAAACTCATGCATAGACCTGGTTCTGCTGCAAATCGCTTCTCCTCATGTCTGGTCTTGTGGTTTTCTTTCTCATTGGGGGAGGAGCCAAAGTTTTATCGCCAAAGTAGAGAATGAAATATAATCACATGGAAAGTATCAAATTCATCCATTTTCTGTAACCGCTCATCCTCTTCTGGGTCATGGGGGGTCCAGAGCCTATCCCCAAAGCTATGGGCGCAGGGCTGGGACACCAGCCCGTTGCAGCGCACACTCCCACCTATGGACAATTAGGTGACTCTAATTAACTTCAGCATGTTTTTGGACTGTGGGGGGGAAATTAGAGTACTTGAAGTAACCCCCTCCAAGACATGGGGAAAACATGCAAACGCCACACGGATGGATCCCTGGCAGAGACTTGAACCCTGGTCCCAGAGGTGTGAGGCAACAGTGTTAACCACTGCACCACCGTGCCACCCCTGCAAGCATTGAATCTTCCTCAGTTTCCTCCCCCTACATAATCCCGATGGCATCTCGTCCATGGTGAACTCCAGCCCTGAGCTGCCTGGGATAAGCTCCAGGCCCCCCTGGATCAGGATAAGTGGTTGGAAGTCGGATGGATTTGTTTCGTCTCCCTCTGAAGTGGGCAGAAAGCATAATCGTACGTATCATATGAATATGTTATGGAAGCCAGTCAGAGATGAGGAAGCAGAGATGTTTGACATGCTTGTATAACCAACAATCGATAAGAGGTTCTGTCAGATGCTTGGCTCTTCTCCCAGACGTGATCGATCCATCGTTTGATAGAAACAGCAAAGTCATACACAGACACATATTTGTCTGTTTCGCCGCGGTGGCTGAGCGCCAGAGCAGGAGCGAGTCGGCTTGGTCTGAGAGGATCTGGAGATATTGATCTTGTTCTTCAGGCTCGGGATCCAGCTTCAGGGGAATGCATCTGAAGGGTGCTAACGGAGTCCGAGGATTAAGGCACAGAGGCCGGACGCCTGAAAGCGCAAAGGCGGCCATGTTTTCAGAATGATGCCTCTGATGTCTATCTGGTGGGGGTTCAACTGAGAAACGCACTCCCTGCGTTTGGGGGCCCTGCTCAGCGGAGAATCAAGAGTGATGCCATGTCTCAGACTGCAGGACAGGTAGTATTTTGCAGCGAGTTTGGACCTCCCTAACGGATCCAGTGGTCCAAGCAAATTGCGTCCCCCTAGTGAACACCCATTTTTGTCATCTAACAAACCTGCCCAGAAGGCAAAGCAATATTTCGGTCCATAAGGTTGGTTAGACAGCTGCTTTTCCCATGTAGCTCATGTCTCTACCGCGGTGTCTACAGCCACGTGAGTGCTTACCAGATTGTGTCCATCGAACAACAAGCACCGTGCTGAGAGAATGATGGGGGAAGTGAAATATTCTTTCCTGCCCCGGGCTGCACTGCATGAGTGGTTATGGAAGGCAGATGACCGTATTGTGCCAGGCTGACTGTTTGTGTGCCCCAGCCCTCTTTGGACTGTAATGAATAGTGCCAAGGTGTCAGTGAAGAGCTATGGAGTTGCGCCCCCCTCGCAGCTGGCACGAAACACTGCTTCACTGCTGGGGAAGCAAACCACGATCATACAGCTCTGCAGTGGCTGCCGCAGGGCTGGTTCGGGTCCTGGGCAGCTGCTGGACCAGTGCCATTTGTCCAGGCCAGCGAGCGGTGCGGTGATTGACGATGGGCCTTGGGGTTCAGGTTCCCGAAAAAAAACGGGCTGAAAATACGTAGCGAATACGCAGCCTGTCGTAAGTCACCGCGGCAGGAGTGTCCCGTCAATGAGGATCAAACAACGGTGTCTCACCGAAATACAGACATTTTTGTAAAGTATCTGTAATTTATATGGCTGGTGTTGGCTGGGAGTGCAGGCCCTGGAATCCCCAGGGTCCTAAAACCACCCCAGCCCTACATAGCCATGCCCATTAACTATAACCCCGCCCCAGTAAAAATGACAGAGGAATTCAGTTACACATCATTTTTGAAACTCATGGTTGAGAAGCGCCGGCTGGTTCCTCTTTAAAATGATGTAATGCAGCCTCACTCTGGAATGATCGAGTACCTCGTGTCCATTCCTCCCCCCCCCACACAGGTGTCCTGTGCCTCCCCGATTGGACGTGGACCAGCCACGGACCTGGTGCAGCTAGGAGGGCCCTGGCGGGTGTGTCTGGATGCACATTACAGGCTGGCACAGCGAATCAGGGACAAGCAGTGCCGTGTCTACTCCCTGGGGTGAGAGGGCCGTCACGGCGGGGGGGGCATCTTAAACCTCAGTAAATTCAACTTATATTTTCCTTGCTGGAACAAATGTAGCTCTGTGAAGGATCAGAAACCTCCACTTCCAGATGGCAATTTTCACTTTTTCAAAGAGAAGTATCTGACTTTAAATTCTTTTAAATTTAACAAGCTTCTTTTTTTGGGTGCCGTGATACAGCGCTGTGAGATTACTCAGTGCGGCGGGACTGTTTTTAAACACCCCGTTGTCCTGATCCATGTACTGTAATATGTAATTGTTGATAATTGTAATGAGAGAGCCAGCTGTGGCCTTTTTTCACTCATTACCGGGCATTATTTTGAAAATTAATACATGAATGCTGTTATTTCAGGTCACACCCTGACCGCGGTGGGTGACGGGCCTGGGCAGGGCCCGGCGGGGTGGGTCAAGGACAGTATGGGCTGGTGCAGATGATTGGAAATGGCACAGGTGCATTAGCTGTGAATGGTAACAGTGGGTGCAGTGATGCTTTGAAACTCATGGGGGGGTGGCAGGATTAACTGTAAACTGTCCATCACTGCATGGTGTAACCCAATGGGGATTAAACAAGCAGTAAGCAGGTGGTGGGCCAGGCCTCTTTGTGACAGTGCAAGCTGATTTCGCTTTGGGTGGAGCCCGATTTCCACGCCAATAAATGAGGGCGGAGGTATGAGGCAGGGGGATTAGTCCTGCCAGCGCTGGGTAACCATCTCTTTCCCATGGACTGGGATGTTCTGCAGAATGTCCTCATGCCCTCTCAGATGTCTCTGACGGTGAATGGGGCTTCCTGCCTTCTTTCAGCTGCAATATCAGAGCCGCTCATGTCCTCTTCGCTCCATGTGTCCCATTTCCCCTTTGGGACTCATTTTTTGAGAAGCTGTTGTGCTCTTTCTAAATGTCTCTGGTCACGCCCTGAAAAGATCGCTCTAATGCATCCAGTGCTTTGAAAACTGTATTTCAGTGTTGGATTCACAATGGCTCAGATCAGTCTAAATGTCAAGGTCCCGCTTCACGGCGAGGCCGGCCTGCGAGGGTACGTAGGTGCAAAGGTCGAACACTCAAGAGGTATGTTCACAACATTTTCCCGTCATGGTACCAAAGTCATTTGCAAACATGATTGTCTTGTTTCAAGTTTATGTAAAGCACGTCTCTAGTCGGAATAGCCTTGTGATGTGGGGCCCAGGCAGGGATCGGGATCTGCTTTTGGGGAAAGTGTTTAGGGCAGAGGCAGTGTTTGGTAGAGGTGGGGACTGAGAAGAGAACCAATCAAATGAGAGGGGTGGGGCTTGTGAGGCTTTGTGGGTTGTGGCTTAGGGAATTCCTTCTGCTCAGTCACAGAGCTGAAAAAACAGACCATACCAATTTGCACATATCACAGCATAGGGGGTGGAATTAATTAGCACACTGAACTCCTGTCACTGGACTCTCCCTCTTGAGACTCCCCCCCCACATTGCATAATTCATATTAAAACAGAGAATTAGTTCAGACAAAAAGACTTGGAGTATATCAGCTATTCTCCTGGCACGCTGTAGATCAGCATACTGTGATTCACTCCCCCGAAAGCTGGTGCCCGTACAGTTTCTCTCTTTTCCAACACAGACGTCCCAGACACTTTTCTGCCGGCCTTCTGACACCCTAAGGCACTTGTTTAAAATGCTCCCTGACAGAATGAACACGACGGCATTGACACCTCCACCAGTCTGAGGGATGATGGATGACGTTTTTTGCTCCTTTGGAGATGCGTGGTGCTGGCGTGTGGACGTTTTACTGCCATAACCTGTTGATGTAGAGCACTGGCTCTTTTGGTAGCACTCCTCCCTCCTTCAGGGTGGGGATTTGAATCTGGCCCCTGCTCTGTGTGTATGGACCCTGCATGTTC
Organism: Mormyrus iriodes; assembly: GCA_011763525.2. Classification (NCBI taxonomy): domain Eukaryota; kingdom Metazoa; phylum Chordata; class Actinopteri; order Osteoglossiformes; family Mormyridae; genus Mormyrus; species Mormyrus iriodes. The sequence goes on along the minus strand of JAAGVU020000105.1, from coordinate 1,028,331 downwards.
TTCCTGTGGTACATGAGCGCACATATATCCATGCACAGTCCAAAGACATGTGGTTAAACCAATTGGATAAATTTTATAAATTGCCCATAGTGGGTGTGCCCTGTAGGGGGTGCTGTCACCTGCCATGCCTGGCATAGGCATCAGGCTGTCTGCCACTGTTGTACTGAATATGCAGATGGACGATGGATGGATGGATTTTGGCACTTCCTCTTTACTCCAACCATCAGAGCTACTTCGAGGTGTTTTATCTCGTCCTATCGAGGGTCTGCTTGCGTTACGATCTTGCCAAGCTTTTCTCTTCCGATTGGCAGTTGGCGCCGGTCCTGCGATGGCGAATTAATTAACAACAGCCCCAGAAACGTGTGTCTGCTGGGAACGAGAACACGCCATCCGCGGATAATCGCTATGCGGGACGCATCCCAGGGCTGTGATTAAAACAAGGCAGCAAACATTTCACTCAAAAACAAGCGACAAAACCTGTTTTGTCCCTCCTCCCTGATGGGGGGCTTATTGTGGAGGTTTACTGTTGTCTCGAGGGAGTCCTGTTGTTCCTCTGAATGTCATCTCTCAGGCCTGCTGCGTAGACTGTGTTGCTGACACTTAGCCTGTCCCAGAATGTCCCCGCATTAGCAGAGCCACTGTGTGGAAGCAATTGGGAAGGTTAAAACAGGAACAGCCTCCCCAGGGGCACTGTTGAACCCCAAATGGGGTAAACAGGAAGTGGCTGTTACCCCTAGGAAAGTGAAAAATCTTGCGTTAATACAGTGGTATTCAAACATTTTTTGATAGGGCCCCCTAGGGTTAATATATTTGTCCTGATCCCCACCCCACACACACTGACCCCAAATTATCTTTATTAGATAAAATAAAATGGAAATCAATTATTTTAATTTGTTAGCAATATATAATGTGTACAGGCATATAACGTGCTCACATTATGTCTGATATTTCTAAAGGTTGCAGTTATGATGTCAGTCTGTCCCCACCTGTTCTCAGCTTTTTTTGTTTCCTCACCTGTACCCCTCCTTGAAATTTCTTCACTCCCCACGGTTTGAATACCTCTGTAGTAATATGAGATGAATTAAGCTGAGAGTAGCACATTGGGTGAGGGCCTTGTAAAGACACTCAGTAATGTGGTTCAATATATTCATGGACTGAATCTTTACTGCGGTCTTAAGGCAAAGTCACCTGTGTGTGTGTGTGCATGTTTGTGTCTGTGTGTATGTCTGTGATTGTGTCTGTGTGTGTGTGTCTCCGTGTGTCTGTTTGTGTGTGTGTGTATGTGAGCTCACTTGTTCTGTGTGCTGCCCCCTTCAGGCTGGGTGCAGACGCCCGTCAGCTGGAGCTGGGCCTGGCGCGATCTGGGTGCGAGGTGCATCGCTTCGACCCCAGCGGTCCCCGGGGCCACCAGCACGACTCCACCATGTGGCACCACAGCCTCTCAGTGGGCTGGCGGGACCCCAACCCCGCCGTGCCCCCCCCACAGCAGCGTGGCACCGCCAAGAAGCTGGCCACTATCCTCAGCGACTTCGGCCACAGGACGGTGAGGCGGCCTGGAGGTGGTGGTGTGGGGCGGGGAGGGTGGTAACCCCATGGGGTGGAAACAGCAGGCCATCCACTCCGGAGGCTGCACTCGTCTTGAGGGAATAAACAACTTTTCATTGCGTTTGAATTATTCACTTGGCAGAACAGCTCGCTCAGTTTACAGTGTTTTTCCACCTATAACTGATATTTTTTACGGGAAAGCGATTTTGCTGAAGGATTTCACTCAGGCACTCGGCGGTGACAGCTCTGCGGGAGAGCTGCCAGACAAATGGTGTCGTAAAAACGGCTTACAAACACTTCTCCTTTCCTGTTTTTTGCCTTTTAAAAGGCGAGTAATAGTTTTTAAACAAAGGCATTCAAACTCATACAACACAGCTCAAGTTATATTTAAACAGTCATATATATTCTTGCTTTGGTTTCTGCAGATACTTAATAATTGGAGTCGTTATCCTTCAGCCTAAATCAAAGCCGGAGCAGATTCTTTCACAGCCACTGGCAGATTTAGGTGATTTAGGGAGGGAGGCTTTCAGGCAGTGCTTTTATTTTTCAAAAAAACCTACATTCTGGCATGGCTGGGTGCCCCCCACTCTGTGCGCATGAATCACTTTCACGTCATTGAGAGGAAATCTGTAATAGCAAGAACGGGAGGCCAGTGAAAAGACGGGAGATGTAGTGTGATGTGATGCGTACCTTCTGGTCGGACCTGTCTTCCCCACCCCCCCACATCATCTGCAGAGCAGAAGGGGGGGGGGATTTGTGCTCCCTGAAATTCTCTATTTGCGAATTAAGGTGGATACAGCTGTAACAATCATATTCGTTAATCCCGAACGTCAACAACCTTAATATGTCTGTTAACATCTGATTATTATATATACAAAACTAAGAGCTTAATTCCCGATATATTTTAATATATTTTAATGTAAAATGCAACATTTGTCACATGGTATTATCACATCAACAAGCATTCATTTTGTCACTTGTCAGTGTATTTTTCATTGTGTCCGCATTCGATGACAGTTGAAGTTCAAGATACTCTTAATGAAAACAAACAACACGTGTTACGTTTTGCTCCAAACCTAAGACTGACATCTTCCTGCCCTCAGAAGTACTGTTGTCTATTTTTTCCTGTAACATTTAAACACGAATAATTCTTAATCATATTTTGAACTTCTTCATTTCAAATTGTCAAGGAGTCAGTGGGGATGAGTTCTGCTTTGTGGGTATATTTCCTGTTTGTGTAGAAATGAAAATTATGCTTATTTTTTAGGAGGTGTGAATATATATACAGTACTCACAGAAAGTCTTGGGATGCTTGCTTAATTCAGTGAAAATATTGCAAATTTGTTGGTTTTATAACAAAAATCACTATTTTTTTCATTTACCAAAATATATTTCACATGAGAAACAATAAGTAGTAAAACATTCACTTTTTTTTGACTAGCAATCAAATTATAGTTCTAAAAGAGCTGTACTGAGTTAAAAAGGCCATTAACAAGTAGTCTCTTTGGGTGCCTTTTAATTAGTAACACCTTTGAAATATCATAAAACACCAAATATCTGTGTTTAGTGTCCCTTTGGCAGCCTGTGACCACAATTGCAATTAATAGCAAAATAGCAAGAACAGAAATAAATCAGTCAAAAAAATCATGGCACTTAATAAAAAGAAAATGTCAAGTGCAGATCTGTTACACACTGCTTGTCAGTGGGCTTCTGTTATGAAAACAATAAATTTGTAACATTTTTACAGAACTAAGCAAGTGTCCCAAGACTTTGTGTGTGTGTGTGTGTGTGCGTGTGTACACAGAGAATGAGAGTCAGAGAGCAGTACTGGTCCATGCAGAACCCCATGATTAAACTCGATGACCATACTCCGGGGAACAGAAGGTGTGTAGTGACAAGTCTAATATAGCAACACAAATAGCATTATTATTATTACATTAACAGTGCACGTCTGGTTAAGCCGTTTTCAGGCTTTAGCCAGATGGAAGCCAGACTGGAATTTTTACGAGTGAATTTTAAGTATCTGCATATGTGAATTGTGACACTGCATTTTTCCCATGACTTTATAAATGGGAGCTTTTTGTATGGCCCATGTATAGGAGGGAATCTAGTATAGTTGTAAACAGGATTTGATGTATGTTGGCTTTTGACGGGAACATGTTAGCATTTGTGAAAACCTCTGGGAGGGAAAACAAATATGTTGCTATGTTTTTGTCATTTTAAAATCCTTGAATTTGCTCCCCTTGCATGTAAAGGGTCTCAAATTCCTGTCTTTGTGGGAGCAGCAGATTGTGCTGGGGTGGGCTGCTGCCTTTCAGAAGAAGCCATCTTTCACGTTTATAAACCACATCACCTAATTAATCATCTCCCTGACCCAGAGCAGCTCGCATAGCTCAAATATGTGACTGCTTACTTGCTTTTGTTGAGTCTAGTTCTTTAACCACAGTGCCATCTACCTGCCAAAGGTGAAAGTGCAAAAAAGGGCCAGAGTGGAAGATTGGGGTGTTGTACCTCTGCCATCTCAACGTGTTGAGGTTTCCCAGCATACGTCAGCAGCAGGGAAACTTGCAAGCATCTATATAGCTAAGCAAATGGGAAAGAAATAACTGGCTTCATTGGTGATTTTTTTCCGCCTGCTAAACAGGGGTCCAGAACCCTCAGAAGTGTTAGTATGCATTTCCTCTGGTGTCTTACCAGGGCTCTGTGTGACTCCTGTCTGCTGGTCAGCGTTCAGTCTTACAGCCCCGGGGGTCTTTGTAGACACAGTAGAGCCAGTTCATCGGTCTCCTGGACTTGTTTGAAGTATTAATTACGATCGTGCAATTAGTCTCCGCGTTTACAGGAGCCGCAAGTACATGTACAAGCCCGTGAACTGCGTGAACCTGTGTTGACATGTGACCAGATGCTCCAGAAAAGTGACTGTACACCTGTCTAATTCTGCCCGCCTGCAGCGTGTTTGATTAATCCTACAGAGTCTCGGCTCACATTCGCCATGTCTCCCCCTTATTTGGAAGCTTGCACAGCCTCTGGTGTCCCTGTGGCATGATGGGAGATTCCTGCACGTCTATTTGCCTGATAAATATATATTACAAATAACGTTTCTCCCGCTGAATAAAAAGCAGTACAGGCTCTGTGGAAATAAACATTTACCAAAGAGTTTTTTGCAGGAATAAAGAAAAGTCACGCAGCCTTCATGGACAAGAACTGCAGATGTATATAAACAGATTTCTTTGCTTCTGTACATTGGCAGTATAGCTAGGTTGTCCTTCCTAAAAAATTTTAAAAGTAATTTTTAGTTAAATATACCTGATGATATGTAATAATATAATCTAACAACACAAAACAAAATACTGGCCTTGTGTTAGTCAAAAAATATAGAATGAATAGGTGTCACTGAATACAGGTATAGAACAGATTTTAGGGCTAAGGGTGATTGAGGGTTTTGTTGTAGTTAGAATTTAAATGGTTAAATGGCCGAGGCTGTGAGGCTGGTGTGAGTGGATATGGACAGCGGTACCGAGCCCTCGTCCAGGGCTGCGTCGGCTGCTTTTAGCTGCCACTGAACAGATTAATGAGATGTGACTGAGCCGTCGGTCAAATCGTCACCCTGTCCTGACCCGTATCACATTCCCACAGCCTTTGTTGATGTTTTCAAGAGGAATTTGAGCTGATAAGGCTAAAAGACAATATTGCTAATTACTCAAATCCCTAAACAATTAAATATGGGTGAGCTGTTCCCTTTTGTTATGTAGGCTGAGCAGGATTTTTGTCAAATCGGTTTAAGGTCACGTATCATACACATTCAGCGACTTATCTGCATAAATGTACCAGGAACACTCATCTTGTAGGCAGGGCAGGGTTGTCGTTTTGGGGGCTCACTCAAAAAGTCGCCTTCTCCCTCTCCAGATGTTCCAAAAACTAAAGGAGCTAATGAGTTGAGTGTGAAGATCGTTGCTAGCTAGCTGGTTAGCAGAACTTGCTGCTTCTCGATCTTCTAAATAAAGAACACATTTATCTTTTAGTGTAGCGACTGTTTGTGGCCAGAACCTTTGGGGCCCCACACAAGTGCATTGTTTGAGTGGTGGTAGACACCACCACTGCTTGTGAAGAACCTTTTGGACCAATGAAACAATCCAGAACCTCTGGCTCTTATGAAACTATAAACAGCGTTGCAGGAAGTTAAACTACCGTGTGACAGCAGCAGAGACGTACAGGGTGTGATGTCAGCGCTGCAGGTACCACGCGTTCCCTCCCATCAATCTCCCTGCGTCTCTTTCTTATTCGCGCATGTCCGGGTTGGCAGACCCCTCGGCGTCGTTTAATGCGAGCGTCAACCCAACATCAGCTGCCAGGCCAGTGACCTTGACCCGAAACATGGCTCCGCAGGCTGGCCGGCTGGCTAACCGCCACTAGCCCCATATAGGTAAGGGCTCTATGTAAAAGTAATGTTTGGCAACAGATCTCCCTCATTGGTGCCTCTGTGCAGCTCTGGTCCAATGGGGAGTTGTAAAGCATGACCTTATAAAGAAGCTCATGGTTCAGTGGGTTAGTGTGCTGGTCTTGTGACTCAAAGGTCATAGGCTCAGATCCTAGGGTTGACAGGATGGTTTCACTGTTGGGTCCATGCACATGGCCCTTACCCCCCAGTTACTCCAGAGATTTTTTTGACCCTGCTTTTTCAGAAAGGTACATCTCTTTGGATAAAATCGTCAGCTAAATAAATCCAATGTGCCAAAGCTGTAAGTTGGAGGACATCTACAGATACTTCTTCCATCCCTGTTCTTTAAACATTATCTCAGAAAATATTTTAATGAACTAATTTCATGAATGCAGACGTAGTTCTGTTCCGCACTGATTAGTTGAACACAAATAATGCGCCAGGGAATTGGTGAAAATTTAATATTGACCAGAAATGGTAAATTTTTCATTTTTTCTGTTTAACCATCATAATTCATTAGTCTTGTTTTACTAATGTTGGGTCTGTTGTGTTCAGTTTCGTTTGCAGTGTTAGCGTGTTGCTTGTTCGATTTCTGTTTACTTCATGCTTTGTTTGTATTTAAATTGTTTATTTCGTATACCGTTGTTTTCATCTTTCTTCGGGGGGGGCTGCTACAAGGGCACAGATTTGGGTTTGGATGGTAGGACGCGTCCCTGCTAGCATCGTGGGAGTACCGTGTGTGTGTGTTTAGGGAGGTGGGGGGTTTGAAGCTGATTTGCTCCCTACTGCTATTGAAACCAAACCTAAGCCCTCGGGCTGGAACCTGTCATTGGCAACGCAGCCGTAGGCACAAGGCAGATATCAGAAATGCTGTAAATTTTACAGTAGGGGTGGCCAATCTTATCCAGAAACCGCCGCTGTGTGTGTGGGTTTTCACTGCAACTCCCTAATTTGATTATTAATTACAGGACTGATTCGCTGAAGAGTCCTCACACCTGGGTTTGAACAGCTGACCTGAAGGTTATCCCAAAAACCTGCATATACACAGGCCCCTTGCAGAAAAGATTGACCACCCCTGCTTTAAAATTTCCTTTTAACTAGGTCACGGCCATTTTCTGGCATCATCTTCAGCTCTCCTCTCTCCATCCTCTACAATCTACACATTCTACCTCGTAGCTCAGTGGTTTCCTAAATCATTCCCCCTTTAATGTGTACAGGCTGTAAACTATCTTGTAAACGATGGACTTGTTGATCAGGCTGTCTTCTCCGTTCACGTGTCATAGCTACCGACCGATTACCGGTTGTTTGTTTGCAGCCCCGCCCACAAATATCTTTAATGTGGATAAATGACAACCCCCCCCCCCATGAAGAGACTGAAAGGGCTGGTTTCACTGGTACCCGGCATCTGGCTCAGCCCCAGTGCTGTTTATTTCTCATTTAGCACGTAAAGGCCCCTACCTGTTCACCCGCCGACGGGTATGGCACTGTGCTTGGTTCATTAAAACAGGATTAATTTATAATGATTGTCAGTCATGAGAGGCAAGGGCCATGATATCTGCATGCAGATTCTCCTGTCTGAGGCTTTGTTATGTCACACATGCCGATCATATTCCTTTTCAGTGCTGGCTTTCTCTGTAATTTCTATGTCTTTTTGACATTTTATGGCTTAGGTTGGGAATTGTGTGTCGCACAATTTAAACAGCCCTTTGTAATCAATCAGTTCTCTTGGGAACAAGCACTTTACTGCATAGACCCCTCGGTGTGACTTGGTGGTTCTGAGAGAAACTAACAAAAGATCAGCTTGAAAAACAGTCACCTGCTCTATGGGGAGGATGGTGCTTGAGTTCAGCTCTCAGAATATAAACTAATGTTTATGGAATTTAATATACAGCCATTTTGATTTTGTTAAAACATCTCACAAAGTTGATTTTGTCCTAATCCACTGATAACCAGCCTCTGCGCGAGTTGAATGTTAAAGGTTATGAGAATTTATTAAACAATATGGATTGTGTCTACAGAAGAAACACAACACTTGAGATGACTGGCTGGTCTCCTCTGTTGATGTTCATGTCAACGTGTCTATATTCCTCATTCTCCTCCACAAAGCAACTGCGCTATGACCAAACACAATGAACGCAACACTCCAGAGGGTGCCTCATTAGTTTTAGGTTTCGTTGTTTCCGGAAGGCTCTCATTGACATCATTTCTGCATGCTTGATACATATGCATTGTCATTGATTTAAACTATAAGATGAACCCTGGCAGCATTTTAGCAGGAATTATTGTGACGTAACACAATATGAAAACCTTTCCCCATAGTTGCAAAATGACAAGAAGTATAACCTCATAATTAAAATTGAATTCTGAAAGAACTGCCGATTCATATTTTTCTAAAATATAGTGAACAGCCTCAAAATAGCATCAAAACTGAATCAGAGATCACGTGGTCACTTTGTGCTGATTAATATTTGCGCTGAGCTGTGCTTCCGAGTTATCAGATGTTCCGTCTCTGTGAGCCGAGATGATGATGAATGGATCAGGCAGGAGATCCCTTCGTATTCCAGAGGGTCGCAGTGGTTTGTGTGTCACAGCTGGTGAACCAGTGACTTTCAGGGGCCTCTATGGTGCCTTTTAGGATGGAGTGTGATGGAGATCCTGTCGTTATGAAAAAGTCTGTCGACTAGTTTTCCCAGCCATCCGTTCAAACTCTGCTGCTCACATATTATTATGCAAATTTCCCCGAATGTGTTTAATATATAGTCATGAATGTGACCTTCACACAAGCTCCACCCCCCACCCAGGTTATTTGCGGTCACGGGCAGTGAGAAATGCCGGCCTAAACCCGGTAAATCATCATTTCAACAGAACAACATAAAAAGCCTTGTTCCCCTCTTTACGATGCCAGTCATGCTTGAAATATGGCTGACGCTTACCCTGATATTATTTTTGAGTCAAGTCACCTCTGCTGAAGGTTCTTGACATGAATAGCATCAGTCAGCTGCATGAAGATACTGCAAATTGCCTTGTGCTAGTAGTCAAATATATACCCCCTTGACAAATTAGTGAATTTGATTGTATAATGATTTACTTTACCGTAAGATTGAGGGTGAAAGGTAGGTGTGTTTGTGTGTGTGCTGATACACCAGCTAAAGACATAGATAAACAGTGGGCTTGCTGTGTTTGTATTGAAATGCTTCATTGTTCCTTGATATAATAAACAGTATTACTGTATGATTAGCTGTTTAACCAGAGATGAAAATTTGTTGATGCTCCATTGAAAGATGGGATGCATTGTTATGGAAGGATCTGCTGGGATTTGTTATATCTGTGGAGATGATTATCTGTTGTTTGATCTGCAAGGAGTCTTAATTCATCTCAAAACAGATATAGGACCAAGGGTGACTTTGGAGCATTCGTCTGCCTGTAAACACACTGAATGTTGTTCAGAGTAACAAATTTGCACTGCATTGGTAATTTTTCTCCTGGACAGGTCATGTGATGGTAGATCTGGCCTCCAGCTTGCAGAGAGAATGAATTTTCAGTTGTAACTGCCAGTGGCTCAGTGTATGCCATGGCCAAAACTGTTTCTGCATAGCGGCAGTGGGGGCTGTATATCCTCTTCTACTCCCAGGTGGGTGAAGGACTGATTTTTGTCGGGAACACCTGCACTGCTCGGGGTCAATCACAAGAGCACTATAATGACCTTTATGGGCTGCACAGAGGGAACCTCTGTCTCTCTCTGACAAAGTGAAGTGAGCCAACGGTATGCAAAACGATCCCGTTCAGTTATGGGGGCCGGAGGTGCTTGTTTTTTCCCTCACTTGAAATTCTGGAAGTTTATCGCTCCGACACTGTAACAGCTTCGCTATAGCTACAAATTATTTCCCAGAAGAGCAGTCCTGCAGGAAATGTGCGAGTAAACAAAGTTATTTTGCTTATACTAAAACCTAAATTAACGAAGCATCAACACATTAAATATTCACTGTTGCCATTGTAGACAGTCATGAAGAGATAGGAACACAGCACCGTACTGATGTAGACCAATTATGGGCCTGTGTTTGGCAAACTATTGCTCTGTGCTCTCAAGAGCCCCCTTGTGTAATTACAGTGCTTAAACTAAATTGCTTCCATGAAAAAATAAATCTATATTAATGTGGGGGAAAAGGATATTAAATGTCACACTCTGCGACTTGCTGTGGATAAAAAAGCCGCTTGTTTGTGTATCAAAGCAAATGAAAGCAGCATATGGTGTAGACGCAAACATCTGCTCATCTCCCCGCATGCAGATCGACGTGCTGAAGGCCGACATGGAAAGTGCGGAGTGGAAGATCCTGGAGAACCTGATTCTGGACAACGTCCTCCCTGAGATCGGGCAGCTCCTGCTGGAGGTGCACCTGCACTGGCCCGGCTTCGAGGTGGGCGGGGATGATGCCACTGTGGTACGCTATTGGTTCAGCCTGTTGAAGGAGCTGGAGCGCAGCCACTTCCACCTGTTCTACAGCCAGAGTGATGGTGGGAGGCCACGCCTCTTCCTGCACCAAGACGTGTTCAACACCAGCAGTGTCTACATCCTGGCCTGGGTCAACTCCAGATGGAGGCCACGCTAAAGCACCACACAGGCACCTGACAAAGAAACTGGTCTGTCTTTATGTAAAATCCATGTTGTTTGACAATGTGCCGAAGTCACTCCCTGCAACCTCTGACATATGGTGCTTCCATGACTTCACAACACCTTCTGGTTTCCAATCACCCAAAAAAAAAAAAAAGCTGGGCCATTTTCCCCTGAGTAGCAAGGGTGCTGTAGTCTGTCTTTGTGTGGCCCATTTAGATAGAACTCTAGATGGCTCAATGCCTCCCCAGGATTGGAGTAACTCAGCTGCCCTGGTTACTCTTCTGAACATGGTCAAAGGGGGCGCCAGTGAGCTGAAACAGGCCAGAAGCCTGCAGAAAATGTTTAATTGAACTGAAGGAAAATCAATGCTGTGGCGTTCTTACCTTGATACTTTTTTAAAAATAGAGTTTTTGGGTACTTTTGATTGCTTGAACTTTAAAGGGCAAACATGAGGAAAAAAATTAATTTGTGTCCTCTGCTGTCTGGCACAGAAAAGTGACCCAGTCCCACATTTCCGCATCAAAGAAGTCAGTGGGGTCTTTCGAAACATTTTTGCCTCCAACGAACCATGACACAGCCGACGTCTGAGTTACAGGAACGTTCTGAAATTGCAGACCTTTTTTGTTTCTTCGAAATTCGCTTTGTCTAAAAGTGTTTTAATTGCTATGCAGCATTCAGGGGTGGGAAGGGGCAATGGTTCCTTTCCTGCAGGGCATTCAGGTGCCAGTTAAACATGGTGATTGACGTCGGACTTTGTGATCCGGTGTACGGAAGTTGCTGTGGGACGCCTGTGCTCAACCCCGGCTGCAAGCTGGCCTTCTAGTTTAAGGTGCACAGCGAAATCAAAAAACAAAGCCGGTGGAGGTACGATTATGGGCAGGGGAACTAGCATCTCAGCATGTTCCCAGGTCTGGGGAGAGAAAATGGGTTTGACCGAATTATGCCTTTGAATATTAAAATGTCAAGCTGACAGCAGTTAGAATTAGCTCATTTCCGTCGCCCCCACTTCACCCACGCCTTTGCTGCTAATTCTGAAGTAATGAAAACCTTTACAACATTTTTTATTTCATAGAGCGAGGCGTAAGGCCACAGTCTACAGCCAAACACCTAATTAGTTTTTTTTGATGGGTGAAAAAAAAATTCCATGAGAGAACTAGGGGGGCACTGACAGCCCTGTTAAGTTGATTTAATGGAAAGTGAGACTCTTAAAAATAAAATTCCCATATTCAAAGTGAAACACAAAGTCAAACTGCTATACGAGCTATATCAGACCGTAACAGCCCCAGTCGAAATCAAAGCCGCAGTAATATTTACAGCCCTACAGACACCACACACATACACAGTTCTTCACGCAGACATCGGAGGGCGCCATCATCAGCGGAAGCTCAAGTCAAGCTAAAATAGCAGCTCTTGCTAGCAGCGGAAGTGAATTAAACAGGAGTGACAGGCTGGTATCAATGCCGTCAGACCAAATAAAGCGCACACCCTACAGGGCACAAACGAAGAGGAGACGTTTCTGGAAATCATTTAATGGAAATGTACAAAATTTTATTGTCGTCCTGGCATGGGTGGTACGTTAAAACCCAAACAGCATCAGCAGCCATTAAAAGCAAGCGAGCTGCAGGTCACGAGGAGAGTAGGTCCCCAACCGCCACGGCACCCAGAACGTGGCACTCCCGCAGAAGCCAGCGGTACAAACGAGCGATGGCAGGACTGGATGCCAGTCCCACACGCAACGGGACGCGGGCAGCAGTGCGGGGGAGCACCCTGCCGCCCGGGCCCAGCCCCACAGTCCTAATCCCACAGCTTGATCTGGCCATCCCATCCGCAGGTGACGACCTTGGAGGTCTCGTGGGGGTGCCAGAGGGCGCTGATGCACACCTTGTCGTGCGCCTTGATGCGGTGGTAAAGCTTGGTCGTCTTCCAGTCCCAGATGTTCAGCTTGCCGTCAGCATCCCCCGACACCACATAGCTGGGGGGGGGATGAGTGGCAGAGGGGTAGGATCAGGTTCACAGACACTTCAGCACTACATCCTATTTCACTACTCCTGTTGGGCCTATTTTCAATTTAGGGCAGCCTCAATAACACTGTCCGCCTGGCTGCCCCCACATGAGCTCCACAGGTACCTGTCTGGAGAAAGTGGAGGCATCTGAACTGCAAGCACCCCCCCAGCCCCCCCCCCATAAAGAAAATGGGCCAAGCGTGATGGGCCACCAGGCTGGGGGGGTCCTTCTGGGCTGCTTGAAATTTAGAGCACGAACACCATAACCACACATGACCCCCTGCCTTGTGGGTGTGTCGCTTTGGATGTGACTGCTAGATAATCATGAATAGCCACGTGCCTAACAAATATGCACGTGTAGAGATACAGAGGAGGAGAGTGGATCTTTCTGAAAGTTACAATCACATTTTCTTCAACGAGGCACAAAAGTAAAGGAGCAGGTTTGAGTTTAATTTTCAAAGAAAGTGCCCAGTCCTGAGGCACACTATTCGATTCACCTCCATGTTAAGGATTTTTCAGGTTTTATTTAATGCATAATTTTGCAGAAGCTCTCATTTGAAGGAACTAGAGAGGTTTCATAAAAGTGGTTTAAACCAGCCCACCACACATCCATGCAGCGTGTGTCCTGGATACTGCATGGAGAGAGGGAGGGAATGAGGGAGAGTGTTATACCTCATATCCGGGGAGAAATCCACCTGGCAGGCATAGCCAGCTACCATGTGACCCTTGAAGATCTTTTTCTTGTTCAGACGAAACCGGTTCTGTGCTCCAAAGATGAGGATCTGGTTGTCCATGGACTGGCAAGCCAGCCACTTGCCTGCAGTCCGAACAGAACAGTCAGTCTCCATAGATGCTTTGATCCCACACAAGCTCTACCAGTTCAAGTGGCTGCTGAAGAAACCAAGATTAAAATGGTCTAACAGCCAAAACCCTCCTGGGATCATGATCTAAGAGCACAAGACTGGCTTGAGCAGTCTCCCACTTACTGACAAATTTGTCTGCAGGACTAATGTTAGTAAATAATCCGTATGAATCCTGAGATAAGCCATTAAAAAGGAGGACAATTCCAGGCACATAAAATCACAGCAAATCATCTAAATATTCTGAACAATCCACTCGCATGCAGCTATTATCTGTCCTGTAAATACATTTTTTTATGTTGAGTTGTCAAATTAATCACATGGGGAAAGCAAGGGGGGGCATAGTAACAGCAGCGGAACGGTGGGGGGTTTGGGGACTGAACACAAAGCAGAAGCACGGGGCCGACGGGGACGGAAGACTGCACACGTACCGTTGGGCGACAGCGTTACGGCCGGCATGGAATGCATACTGGGCTCGGCGATGTACTTGAAGTCCACTGGTATGTCCCTGCGATAGAGAGAGAGCGCGTGAGGGTGGCAGGGTGGGGTTCCGAGGCGCTCTCAGGAACAGCCCCGCCCCCATCCGCACTGACTGATACGTGGACCCCGAAGTGTGACCCGGCAGCAGACGGATTGCCCAAGTGAGTCATACATCAGGCTCATTCGTCCCTCAGGAAGATCATCAGAGTCCTCAGTTGTGACAGAGCCAATCAGTTCTGCTGCCCATACTGGGACATGACACTCGCTGAACACCAATAGTGCTCCATTTCTCCTTCAGAAGGCCGTCTGGGGGTGAGGCGATGCAGGTGAGGGGGGAGCTGAACCGGCACCCCCACTAACCCAGCCGAAAACATTATCGAGGCAAGCAGAGAAAGCAGCCTTTTGTAAGCTATTCTGCCTACACAGTGAGAGGGAGGGAGGGGAACACACCACTCTGTTCTGTGCCTGCAAATCAATACACAAACAGGCTCTCCCATCTCCCTGGCGGTCTATCCCCCTGGAAACCTAGCAAATAAATGTAATCAGAGATGCGACCCTGAGAACGCTAAGCAGCAGTCAGCTATCCTGAAACACTGGGAAAAGGCTTCTAAAAATATCTGCATTGTAACTGTGGCTATTTGCAGAGGACGCAGTGCAGCTGCAGACACCGAGCTGCCCACCCCCATCGCCCTTCACTGCCCCCTCTGTGAGCCTCCCGCTAATGACGGACTAAGCAGGCCAAGGTAACTGCATCTGACAGGGGACACAGAACATCCTGCGGCTTTGAGAAGCCCCTCCTCCAGGCTGCCATCGGGACACGCGAGAGTCAGCGACCGGGAATATAAACCGGGAGGCAAAGCAGGCCACAAGTCACATCTCCACAAGGCCTGCCTCCACCAGGTGCCCCACAGAAAACCTGGGGCTCCTTCGAGCCCCAGCGAAAAAAAAAATTAAATTAGCTTTAAATGAAAACCACGTGCAGATTTGACAGAATGGTGAGGCAGAATGAAACTGCAGTCACTCCCCGAGCTGCTCCATCACAGTGTGGAGCCCCTTTCCAGCTGCGCGCTCTGCAAACCGTCACAGGCTCCTGAAAAGCTGACAGGTCGTCTGTGGGTTTGGTCTGCAGCCAAGGTGAGTCCCAAGTTTGTGTGCTTACGTTTTCTCTGCTAATGGCTGTGTGTGTCCACCTAGACCATCGCAAGCCACGTCACTTTCACGCCTCCTGCCGTTTTCTGTCCGAATGGGCCGTCTGGGTCCCCGCAGGGATGACCAGGAACCCCCACAGAACTCACCATTCCCACACACGTAGGCTCTTGTCGTCCGACGTGCTGACGAAGCGCCGGTTCTCGTCTACGAACGTGATGGTGTTGACAGCCCCCAGGTGCCTGTC
Source organism: Mormyrus iriodes (assembly GCA_011763525.2). Classification (NCBI taxonomy): domain Eukaryota; kingdom Metazoa; phylum Chordata; class Actinopteri; order Osteoglossiformes; family Mormyridae; genus Mormyrus; species Mormyrus iriodes. The sequence goes on along the minus strand of JAAGVU020000105.1, from coordinate 1,013,000 downwards.
GTACTCCTGGACCACCTCCCCTGAGCGGATGTCCCACTGCAAGGCCAGCGACAGGGAGGTGAGTGCTACCTTGCACTGCTTTGCAGTAGGTTGAGGGACATATCACACACTACTAAATCCATGCGATCTTACATCAGACTTTAAACTGCAAAAAGTACCACCACACCAGCAACATTTTTTTACCTTGCTTATCCACAATATCTCCCCTTTTAAAAGATGACGTGGCTGTTGAGCTGTCCCTTTGTCGACATAAGGATACGCTGAATTTATACAGATCACTAACTTTTGGGTGTCACAAAACACCTGTAATATTTGAGGTGCATAGTACCGAAGAGCTGGTGTCAGGACAGGATTTTTACGCTCATTATTAAAGCCCCGATTAAAAGAAACATTTAACAAACATGGTGGCAAAGGGATTACGTTCATCTAAAACGGAGGTGCAGCGTTTGCTGGAAATTTGGGCTGACAAGAATATCCAGGAACAACTGGGTGCAACACACAAAAAAACAGACGCTGGGTAAAATACAGGACCATCTTATACATGCAGCACGATTAAATGAAAATCACCTGCGTTGCAAACTCAAATCTATGACAGGGCCATGTGGCATCGTGCCCAAAATGACTCCATATAAGCCACAAAACAAGGACATTAAATCATTAACTCCACTGATCTCTGTGATAGTGCTTTTCTTCCTATGTTTTCTTCAACACAAAAAGTCGCACGGTGATGATGAAAGCGTGCTCGGGCCCTGAAAGTTAAGCATGATGTGAGAACAGACCAGGGGGTGTGTGTGAAAGGGGGACAATCATGCTCAGGCACAGTACAAGGTACTCGGCATAAATGTGAGTACGCCCTAACTCAGCTCTTGGTAATGGCATTCAGAGGGTGTGAAACGTTACCTGCACAATTTTCTTATCAGACATCCCAGCCACAAAGAGATTCTGCTTGTCTTCATCAGGGTTGAACTTGACGCAGTAAGGCACCTTCCGGTTGGTGAACCTGGAGATGCACTTTCCTGAGGAAGAGGGCAGGACACGTCAATATACCACATCATTCACATAAACCACTCCCACATCAGAACAGGCCACTCCCACTTCCACAGACCACTCCCTCAAAAAAGGCGGGCAGCCAGCTGAAGATCTCTGCGCAAGATGTTAAAGTGCCCAAAATCAGGTGCTGGAGAAAAGGTCTCCTCCCAAACTGAGAGTGGATCTTAATTAGAACTGCTTGTGCCAAAAGCTAGCTCCTGTCATGTTATCTACATTCAGTTCGTCCAATTAAATATAAGGCGGCTTCAGCCATGTGGTACAGTACAAGACAGATATCTGGTGAGGCAAACAGAACAATGCACTACTGAGGGGACAGCGGGAAATGAATATTATTTCTGGGAAAAGGCAAATATCACTCATTTTAAAGACAGAAGCATAAGAGATACGCAAAGCTATGTACCATATCCAATGTAAGAGCAAACAGCACCAGAGAAACCACAATATCGGTCATACATACATACTTGGGTAACATGATAACAACGATGATGGGGAGCACATGGTGAAAAGCCCCTTCGCTGGGGGGGGGGGGGGGGTCTGATCTTAACACAACAACCTTCAGGGATTGGAGCGGCAAGTCATGACTAATTTACTGTGCCCCGAGAACAGCACAATCAACTCAACACACTACATGCTGCTATGACGACTACCAGTAAATACTAGACAGGCCAGTGACTGTACAGTGTTGATACTGTGCTGCACATGATCTTGCGAAGGGCAGCATGACATTGAAATTCAGGCCAAATTAGTACAGAGGATTTGCTCATTTGCTGCCACCTGGTGGTATAAATTGGACAGAGGGTCACTGAAGTGTGGCCGGCTGTGCCCAAATACCCTCCCAGCCCTCCCTAAGCAGCACAACTACGCCAGCAAGCTTTCTGTGTGAGCACTGTCCCACAGCATCAACGCTGTCTCTGTGGTCACATGACTCACAGCTGCGGGACAGGTGTGACATTAGCTAGAGCAGCCTCTCTCTCTTCCTGGTCCTCGGGGACCCCCAGACGGTCCACATTTTTGTTCCCTTCCAGCTCTGGGTAGCAAAAATGTGGACTGTCAGGGGGTCCCCGAGGAACAGTTTCAAAAACATTGAGCTAATGGGTGCAGCACAGGGCTCAGTACTCACCAGTCTCTGTGTCCCACAGCTTAAGGTAACGATCGTAGGCAGCACTGAGGAACTGCGTCCCCGTGTTGTTGTAGCAGATGTCACGCACCGCTTTGCTGTGGCCTGGGAGAGACAGACGGATGCGGGGGAGACTGTCACGTGCACACAGAACTCATCCATAACAACGACAAGCGACATGCCTATTCAGGGCACACGGACAACAGCCCTGGAGCCGATCCCAGGAAACACAGGGTCGGGGGCAGGGCAAACCCTGGACGGGATGCCGGTCCAGCCGATAGCCCACACTCCCACACACTGTTACACACCATGGGCAATTAACACACACCACTTCACAGAATAACACGTTTTCTATCTGAGGCAGGAAGGAACGTGGGACAGCCTTGGGACATTGGTTCCTCTGTGTGGAGTTTACACTAACGCACAAGGTGAGCCACCTGCCATCTGGTCATGGGATGAGTTACCCGTAAATCAGATAAACGCCTCACAAAACATCGAATGAAACAAGCGTATCCAGCGGGATTAGCCCACCGCGTTCCGCAGTAAAGTATCCAGATCAGACCTAATTAACCCAGTGAGCTCCCTGCTCAGCTCCCTTTATGATGTCACAAAGCAGACCACATTATCCAGCAGGAAGGTAACAGGCTCTTCCCGGATGGTACGCGATAAATCACAGATAAGTGACAAGCCCATCCCCCAGAAGGGCAAGTCAAATCGCAGTCGAACCCAGCACTCGATAAGGGCCATCTTCTTCAGGCTCTAGCGAGAGCCCAAGGAGCCTGCTGCCGACTCCAACAATGCCCCCTCCCCCCCCAAGCCCACAGACCGGAACTTAGCTCCAGACGGCGCTTCATTTCCCCGCCGTCTCTCTCATCAGAAGCCGGAGGGAAAACATTCCTCAAATCAAGAGGAACAGGGGTTTCTACAAAGGTAATCATGAAGCAGCCAGCGGCGCCAATTACGGAAGCCGAGCAAGTCCGTCGCGGCACCTGCTGTCATCCTAACGGCAGTAATTGTGTAAAGCAGCAACACGCAACTGGCCTCTCCCGCTATCCCCAGCAGCCACTTATCCTATTAGGGAGCAAGTGACCTAGAACCTACCCGGGAAGCCCCAAGAATCAAACAGCACACAGACAAAGAGGAATTTGGGGTGAGAACATGCAAATTAGGGTCATACTGACACATGCAACATTGCAATTGCACAGGTTTTTGCCTGCAGTTCAAAAACTGACAAAACAGACTAGTAGATGAATTGGTGTCCCTAACCAGGCTGCATGGCTTTTTACATGCAACGGGGAGGGTCACAGTTTTTACACAGAGAGGAAGCCCTCCTCTGACCGATTAACAGATACTGAAGCTATGGTTCCTCACCAAAAAAATAAATAAATAAAATTCTCTATCCATCAGGTCAAGGTGAACCAGTAAGCCACACTGACAAGGGCAATTTAGAGACACAAATTCACCTAACTGCACATTTAGCCAGTGGGGTGGGGCAATGAACTGTGGGAGGAAACCTTACGAACATGCGAAGTCCAAACACTTTTTCAACCTAAAACCATTAAGTCTATAGCGCCCCCTACTGACCAACCCACATTCTTTGAAAAATGAGGGAAAAAGGCACACTTACCAATAAACGTGCGTATGCATCTCCTTTCCCCATACACCTCCCACAGCTGAAAGCAGATAAAAGGCTCATGAGTGTGGCTTGGCCTCAGGTTCAGCTGCGTAAGCGGTTTTAGTGTATCTGTATACAGCGGGCTCAGGGTTTTCAGTGAGTCCCTATTCAGAATCCTAACCGCCCTCGTTAAGCACAGGCCTCCTAATTAAACCCAAGACAGAGGCCAACTGGGTCCGGTTTGGCTCAGGGACCAAAACATCAAAACCTCGCATGCAGGCTTGATCTTTCTACAAGGCAATGAGTTTTCATTAGTACAAAGCAAGCCATTTAAGATGGCATTTGCTGGCAGAGGGCAGGATGTGACATTAACAGAGCCCCGTTTGCTCTCATCCAGAGAAAATAGATGAGAAAATTCCCTCTGTACAGAATCTGTCCAAAGTTAATCGCAAAATGCATTACAAGCAGCATGGTAATACATTTTCTTTAACATTTCCAGAGATATGGATAAACATACAGCCAAAATGAAATCTCTCCACCATTAAAATATACATGAGTGTGACCAGACAGAACTAACAGTTATAGCATAAACCATTTTGAAAATGCCTTTCAAACTCTCGCATGTGAAACTTTCACTGTCTTAAGGTGATATTATTATGGGACCTTCAGATACACAGAGCAGACCAAGTTCTGGGTGACTCACATGAATCACCGGTAGGGGATATGCTGATTTGAAGAATGAGCTATCAAAGTGAGTGCGATTAAGTTTAAAAAGTTGTATTTTAATAAAACAAAAGAGACTGGCACGAGAGGTAGGGACAGACTTACCTTGATCTTGCAGTCCATGGAGCACGAGAGCAGCAGGTGGCCTGAAACAGGGAAGAGCCGGATGGCGCTGACACCCTAAAGAGAGGGGTGAGAGGGTAAGCCGAGTCGGCAGCCATGCTGCTTGCCGCAGAAAGCCCGCCCCTACGTGACAGCAAACAAACGTCCGTCATTAAGACTGGACGGCCGGGGAGCAAGATGTGGATAGTGCAAATAGAGTACAGAGCAAATAACTGGACACTCCGCAGACACGTCACACAGCCTGAAGGTGGGGGAGCATTGCACTACCACAGCTGCTCTTTCACTCAGAGGCTGTTAGGAGTGAAAAGCAAACCCAAACTGAACTGCCTTAAATCCCGGAAGCAGAGGGAAGGCAAAGCAACATGGTCAGAAATAAGATTTAAAAAAAGAGGGGGGTTCGTTTGGCCTCTGGTGTCGATTAGCACAAAGCAGGTGATCGGGATTCTGGTTTCATATTAGGAGACCATTACGATGGAAGTCTGAAAGTATGGTCAGATTTCACGGCCCTGCCACTACAGGGAAAGCAGTGATGACAACAACAACAACAACCAGTTGATTGACAGGAGAGGCGCGGAGCCACGGCATCTGAAGAGTGATTCCCCAGACCTTCCTCCATCATCCAACAAGCAGCCAATCAGTTACCGCACTGTCACCTCAACACTGCCGTCAAACAAGAAACACCAGTCAAACAGCTCACCATAATTCACAGAGGGTCAAAATACGGGGGGGGGGGGGGGGGGGGGGGGGGGGGG
>JAAGVU020000105.1:996734-1007328 GCA_011763525.2 Mormyrus iriodes | reverse complement strand
GGGGGGGCGAGGGGACCTGCAGGTGTGGTGGGGGGGAGTGCCGGCTAGGGACACAGTCATCAGAGAGTATGTGCCAAGTGTGAGATTCTGCTTCCCTGCAGGACAGAATTGTGTCAGAGGCGTGTCAGGGGTTCAGAAGACAGACGGGGTGTCACGTTCCAGCTGCACGCAACTTAAAAGCCTCACTGCTCTGCCAAACCCAGTGCTGTGCCAACGGCAGCAGTTGGTGCGTGAAAGCGTGCCCTTCTCTGACTGGCTGAGGCTGCACTGGGCCTACAGCCAGCTAGCTGTCATCTCCAGCACTGGTTCCGCTGAGCCTGATGGCCTTTTAATGGGTCTATTTGCTGAAAGTTTCTTAACCTTCGAACACTGTCAGGCTGAAGCAACCTCGTTTCACTCGACATGCTCTCGCTCAGCCCAGCACAGGGAGCACATGGCTAAAAAGCACACTCCCGGTATTTCAGAAAAGAGCAACACAACATGAAAAATAAACTTGAGAAGAGACTCGTTTCGGTGTAGAGCCATCACACTCCCCCAGCACAATAACAAAGTTAATGCCTGTATTCTCAAAGCAGGCAGCACAAATCACGGGGCAGCTGCTGAGCAGAGAAGGGTGTGGAATGACGTAAACGGACCTTTGTGTGTCCAGTCCACACATGGATCTGCTTCTTCGGCAGGTAGCACTTGTCAGGAACCTCTGCGCAGCGCAGGTTGACGCCAACGTCCTGGGGGATGTGCAGGTACGAGCGACCCTGGTAGTCGTACGCATCTTTGACTGTGGGGACAGAGTGTGCACATGCTTACAGGGCGGACAGGACAGAGAGGCAGGGCGGTTCCACGAGGAGGCTTTCACACATGCAAAGAAAACTCTGAAAAATTCTCAAAAGGCTGAATGCTCATGGCAGGAAAATAAGGGCAGGCTGAGCAAAGGACCCCAGTGTTACAGAAGCTGGAACACAGAAAAAGAGCAGATTTTGATGCTAGAGAAAAGTCGTGACCCACAGAGACCTCTTACTATCGAAAAGGGGACACACCACAGGACACCAGGGTGCAGCAAGGTGCCCAATCAGGCACTGAATGGGTGTATCGAGTGTGAAGCGTTAACTCGACAGAGGTTAAGCCTGCAGTCAAAGTAATGTGACAGTCCGCACAGAAATCCACAATCTGCCCTGTTCAGTGAGCCATTGACGCTAAAAAGCACAAGACTGACAAAAGATAGACTCTACATAACATTCTTTAACTAAAAAAAAGGGTTTATACTGCCTTGATGTTTATCAGGAGGCAGAGCAGTATGTGTGTCCGGCGATGTAGGCTGATCACCACTGCCCCTTAACTGAACTTACACCTTCCCTTAAATCCCAGCCTGAGATTAAGGACTGCACTGCCAAAACCACCGAGTGCTTTATATTCAAAAAGGATCCCCATGTTACACACTAATCACACCTGCGGTTACCGTGCTCTTCCCCTCACGCTCCCGCGGGCATGCCGCTCTCCATCTGCATTTCAGTACCATGTGCAGCCCTGCCCCCATCACTATTCTCTATGCTTGAGCTCCCATGGATCCAGCCACTACCAACACATCTCCTTCGTTCAAAAGCTTGACACACAAAACACCACTCTGGAAGGTCAGCAGGGTGCCTCCACTCCAGGAAGGGTGGGGAGGACCCACCGAGTTGAGCCAAAGGCAAACTAGCCATCTCTGATCTACGCCTCAGTGTAGACCCCCATTTACCATGAAGAATGGTCTTTTCCTCCGCAGGAGCTTCCTCCTCATTCTTCCCCTTCTTCTGCCTCTTAGCGGTGATCTCATCCAGCTCCTTCTGCTGTTCCTGTTAGGAGACCAAGGGGACAGGGAACCCTGTAAATGACCACCTAGAGCTGCACTCCCGCTGATGCCCCCCTGTGGACTACTATAAATGTCACCCTGCAAATTAACGAGGACCTTATGGAATGACATGTTGGAGCTACGAGAAGCAGCGGCGTATTTTAAAAAGTGATTATGGATCACAGCTGCCCGTTAAAAGACTCTGTTAGACTCGGTTACAAATCCTTAGGAGAGGTCATTTAACAAGAACAAAAGAATTTGCCTGAAGATGTAACGTGCAGCCAGAACATGCACATTCCAGGCCAAGGTTAAGGCGAGAACATGGATGGATGGCAGCGGCTGGCAACACAGGAGAAATACAGAAGAAGATAAAGCACTACCTCTACACCTTGTCATGTAAAGGGACAGGAATGCCCCGTTTTTATTGAAGATACAGGCAAGTTGTCTTTTTTCATAAAAGACTTCAAACAAACAATCAATAAAAACTGAACCAACCGCCTCGTCTTTTAAAATCCTTCATAGCGATGCCTCTCTAATTTAATGCCAATTTCCTGCTCTGATCCCCTCATTCCTTTTACCCCAAATGCAATCCCGAGAGAATGAATAACAAAGAGCTGGTGGAGCAGGGGCCACAAAAGGAAAGGGCGGAGCTTACAGAACAAGGCACTCACCTCTGATGGCTTGGCCACATCCTTCTCGTCCACATATTTTGCCCACGGTCCAAGGAAACCATCGATTTCAGATGCATCGCCACCTTTGACCTTCTTCCTCTTGTCTGCCTTTTTGGCACCTGACTCAAATACCGTTAGGCCTGGGGAAGAGAAAATGTGCATGATATTACAAAGAATCAGGGACTCATATGAAGCCCCTGCTGGCTGAAGGGTGAGAAGCCTCCAGTGCAGGGCCTGTCACCAAGCATTACAGTACTGTTACTTAAACTACGAGCATTAATTTTAAACGTATCTACTGAAGAAACATTGCTTCCCCCGCTGAAATGAAATACCTTTGTTTTTCTCAGCTTCCTCGACAGCGCCGATGAAACTGCTGGATGAAACTTGGCTGTTGTCCACAGATGGATCGAGCGCGTACCCTAGGAAAAGAAACACGCCTCTTATCATTGAGTTCCATCAACAAAACCCTTTAAACGCACTGGGGCTATTTTCTGCTATAATTCCACCGATATGCTCCCATAAAACATCGCATTACATAAAAACCACACAATAAAAATAACAGGGCTTACGCAAAACCCAACTGACCCACACATATCAAGTCGAAATTTCATCAGAACACTTTCTAGAGCAATGAGGTAGACTTTGTGTACAATGACACAAGTACCAAATGTATTCCTCTGTGGACTGGCAGGTTCATGCACGTCAATCCCCAAAATAAAAGGATATCGCTTTAAACCAATGAGAGACCCGCGCTATAGAGACATCGTTCTCTGACTATCCAAAAGGAGATGTCGTCAAAATGACATACCGAAGGTGGAGAAGGTCCTCCTCTGCTGCTCAAACATGAAGTCATTAACGTGTGCTGGTTCTGCATACCCAGATAACATATTCCTGGGGGCTGCCATCTGCTGAGTTTTAAATGGGTTGACTGGACCAAACTGTAATAAAAAGAAAGTCTTTTTAACAATGGATGTCAGTGTAATGGACAGGTTCTTTTAACACAGTTCAACACAGTTCTTTCAACAGACAATAGTCTTATACAACTATTAGAACACACTCACAGTGTTGGGATTGCAACATAATGTCCATTTCCCCTCTCTAGAGAGGTAAATAACCAACCTTTGTGGACTAGAAAGATGCTTACCTCAGGGGCAAACATGGTTTCGTATGTTGGGTTATAGGTGACCTCCTTAAGGGAAGGATCCAGATGAGTTCCCGTCTCCACATCCTCCTGTAATAAAAGGAGTTATTAGGGAGTTTTTTTAAAAAAAGGTTTCTCCACTACTTCAACAGATCTGTTGATTCATCGAGGGAAATACGAGACGCAAAAACCTTACTGATTACAGCCAATTCTTTATAGGTAAGCACAACTGTTTTAAGGTCTGGTAACTATTTCGCTACTTCAGATTATAACGTTTAGCTAGCCAATACTGCTATACAGAAAACTAGTCATTCGTTTATTTGATGTAATGATGGTAGAATCACGCATTTAATCACAGACTTCCTTAATTATGAAGTAAGGAAAACGCATCCCGAATGAGACCACATCACGCAGTTACCCACAGGCGGCTAGCAAGCCTATACCCGCGCAGACACGTGACGGCATATAAATCGCGACTACAGAAACACTCCGATATAATTCAGATGCCACTTCAACACAAATATTGGTTAAACGTTTCTGATATACTGTCTTCAGCCCTAGTAATGTTTTAACTTCAGCGATAATTAGTTAACGTTAGCCGGTTTCATAACAAACCGAGCTTCGTCTGCGTAGCATCTTACCTTTACTGCGACCTCGGGTGCTGAATTTAGGTTTAACGAATTGCTCTTCCCAGATTTTAAAGGAAGAAGATGAGCTATTGCATCGTGATCTGTTTTTTCGGGACTCGAGTTAGACTGCGTCTCATTATCCGAATCAGAATCAGTCTCGTAAGACACAAGCGAACCCACAACGGCCGACATCTTGAATTCAGTAAATATCCGGCAAGGAAAGTCTTAACAGTTGACGATTAAGTTAAATAGTATCCTGCAAATAAAATCATTGCTAATATTTAAAATCTTCCCAGGGTGATCCATATTAGATTATCAAATATAAAATACTCATAGTTTCAATTATATGCATTCAGTGAAATAAATGCATAGTCTGTCTCTCGGAATTTTTTATGTATCTTTTAGGACGTTGTAGGCGGAAAATGCTTCTGACTTGATACACAACGCGGACTCAACTGTGATTGACCTGAACGGTTCGTCGAGAGCGTATAAGCCATTCAAAAAAAGTGCGAAGAGAAAATACAAGGTTCTCTCTTTTCCAGTTGGTTCACTCGTAAAACCGTTATCCTTAACGATAACTGTTGTATATTCATAGAGATTGGTGGTAAAACAAGTTACATTTATCCCTTTCGCAAACGATGTTACACGTTAGGTCTATCACAAAAATAATGAATGAATCTAAAACTGAAATACCAAGGGCATTATCTTATGTAACGTATATGTGCATGTATACCATTTAAAGTTCAAAATGTTGCACGTGCAACGAGCATTGCAATGCTTACCCTTTCAACCACACCTAATACTCAGCAAATACTCATATACTCGTATAAGCCTCTTCTCTTACTGTAAGTGTTTTTTTTCTTTTATCCTCTTTGTATCTGTATACCTGCTGCTGGACCAAACGAATCACCTCCCCGTTCCAAGGGGATCAAAAAAGACTAATCTAATACAAAGAACTAATAGTATACAAATAAATAAACAATTGTGCAATATGCGCAATAGTGCAATGAGATCAATTAACATACGTTATAAGTTTAATTTGGACATTGACACTAAGACGAAAAGTAAACTTGTAATAAATTATGCACTAATAGAACGCTGCATTATAAATAGCATGTTACCATATATAATGTACTATATATAGTGTACTATAGTTATACCGTAATCAATGCTTGCGAAAACGTATGCATATATACACGAAAGCACTTGTCAGACAATATATGCACTACCACAGATTTAGGTATTGTTCCTATGTATTGCGATGGGAACAATCAAAGTTCCATGGATTTCATTTTTATTTTATTTAAATTTTATTAACAACAATAATCACAATAAACACCTACAACCCCTAGTGTTCACCGCCTCTTTACCTGCGATTGGACACCCATGGGCGTCTGTATCCAGAAATTGTCCAATGAGAAAGTATTATGCAATTAGGGGGCGATGCGTCTGATTTTGGTTGGGTTGTGCTGGGCAGTTCTCCAATAATAAAGCGTGGCACGTACCATCGTGAAGAATGAGAGGTTAATACATAAATAAAAACGACTAATATTTTGTAACCGTGAAAAAAAGCAATATTTCATTTACGAAGCCTGTATTGTATCAATATAATCTCAAACTCCTAGCTGCAAGCCAATGAGCAGCATTGTCACTTTAGTGTTATTTTTCATTCACTTCACACCTTTTTGGTCCCTTCTTAGACGCGGATTGTGACTTGATCCATTGCTGTTATCCCGAACGAGGTTCATATTATTCTAGTATTGACAATACAACGGTGTGGGATGGGGTTGGATATCTGAACAGGAGAGGACAACGGCGATCGAGGTTTTTGCAAGTTGTGCGAAATGGCCAGAATATAAAAGCACGAAGACAAAAGAGAAAGTCTCAGGTACAGCCTTCTGCAAAGCGATACACTGTCTCTAGTAATATATTATTGGAAATAGCGGCTTAGCGAAGTTACTTCTATTTTTCTGTCGAATGAAGTTTTATGTCCTTGGTGGATTTAATTACCTTGGCATTTTGGAGACATGCCTGGAATATATGTGGGAATATAAACCATGATTTGATGTACAGATAGATTGGATGTGCCCCGGGCGACGAGTGAGAAATTATGGCATTAACGCGGTTTTCTCTTTGTCACAGAAGTAATTATTTGATGAAGTTTTTTTTTCTTGTTTGGCAAGCTGCAAGCTAGGCAACTAGCATTTTCCCCTCGTCGAAAAAGTACTCACTTAGGTACCATTCGCGTTCAGAATGATCATACGTAGTTGCGGGGGAAGGGGTTTCTCACATCTGTATGCTGGGTTTACCGCCTCCTAATTATGATTAGCTCGTAGTTGCTAACGAAGCTATCTAGCCAGTAGGAAAGCGCACCGCATCGCCATGGGGCTGCGATAAGTGTATTTAGTACTGTTTAATACAAGGCGTTTCTGCAATAATGCTGGCACAGCGTTGCATTCAGCAATAATCATTTTGAGGACAACCGAAGTGGAAAAAAATGCAAGAAAATTTGTATATGACAGCACAATTAAATATAAGCGTAAAACAGCACCAACCAAGCCTCGATATGCAATATGTGTTCTTTCATGTTATTTTTTTTTACAGTTTTTACTGCTAGCGAACTAGTGAAAAGGGGGCAGGAGATACAATTATCCAACAGCAAAGAAAAAAAAAACATTTTGGAAGATGGCTTTGTGAAATATGAAACCTGGATGGCGTGTTCTTTAATGCAATGGAAGAAAACAAAGCATCCTTTTCATTTTTCAGTTCATATTTCAGTGCCATTACCAGACACGCCGTGTTTTGTGTAGCATTTATCACATTTAAGGCATTGTCTTTTGCAACTACCAAGTTATATAATAGCTCGCATTGGCACATTTGATAGATGAACTACGTAGCTACAACCAATTTTCAGTTTTTTTGAGTACTCTTGTGTGTAGTCATTTGATGGACACATTTTTAAAATAAAAGAATAAAACTTACGCCTCGGGTTGTCCAATTAGAACGAGAGGATGCAAACAGTTAAAGGCGAAAGTGGACTGTTGTGTAAGTGTTTTGGGACAACGTTTGTTTGTCCGAAATGTATCACCGATACAACGTGTATCGTAAAAATCTCTACTAGCGGAGAAGGAGGCGTGCGCGTTCACGGCGCTTCTGCTACAGTACTTTGTGCGTGAACGCGGAGATCCATTAATTGAACTGGTCATCACAGGTTAGTAAAATATACAATAAGCTTGGATAACCTGCTTCGCGAAATTATCCACTTAATCCAAGTTGGCGGAGTCTCTTTCAAATTATTTACAAGAAATATGACACTGAAGTATTTATTTTTGAGTTCGCTGGATATTCTGTCTTTTATTTTATCCATGCATCAGGAACCTGTACTTATTTTTTTTCGTTCAGTACGCGGCAATGAAATTGACCTGATTTCTTGGTAAAGCGGAATATGTAGGGTAATGCAATGTGACTGCGCTGTAATCCCAATCTAATGAAGGTTTTTATTTTCTTACAAAAGACAAATGGAAGGTTTGTTATGCCGCGGTTACAAATTGAGACACGATCGCTGCAGATGCACGGTTCCTATTAAATGTGAATATGAATTGTACCTTACTGGATCGTATAAGCCAGTACATTTAATTATAATTGACATAACCTGTTTTAAAAACTGTATAAAGAACAACTGCTTTATTGTCAAATGTTATTGACCTACGAGGCAACACATAATATGAAAGGCTTATTTAAAAAGACACGATAGTGTCAGTGCCGTTCGCGTTATATCACGTTTTTCATCGAACATCAGATTTAAAAGGGCTGCGGCAGTAAAGAAAAATATTCTGTGCCTTTCATGTCCATTCACTTTTTCACACTGTAAATTTGCAAATTAAAAAAGGAACTAGAAATCGGCTTGATTTTCTTTGCACTTTAAACGACAATGAGGTCGGCTGTTGCTTCTCACCTTCATTACGACACACGTGACATTGAGGAATCGCCCCAATTTGCGCTTTTTTATTTTTAAATTGTTAGTATTTTCCCCGATACCCACAGGTCACCCCCGTGGCTGGACCTAGTCGCCGATACATTACGGGGACTAGGAACCTGCAAAGCGTTAATTTGTACTTTTTTCGTTGCAAAAAAGATTCACTGACAAAAATACAGATAAATGAGCAGCGATATTACGTGTGATTTCATTTGCATTAAATTAGGCCATTACTACTCCTTTCACTTAAATGGGTAAGTGGAGGAGGAGAGGGAGGGATGGATGGATGGATGGATGGCTGCTGATGCAGGGGTACTGTGTATTTCACCGCCCTCGGGTTAGAGGCCGTGAACAGTACGGTACCTGCTAAGGTCTAAATTCACTAGCTTTGATGGAGATGATGTCTGAATAAATTTGCATAAATAATGCAGAAATGAAATATATTATAGGGGATTTGATTTTTTTTAGCTGTAAAAAAAGAGCTGCCTGTGGGATTTTTTAAATGGCCTGTCACATTTTTTTGTGTCCTATTAAAATATTTTTCTCATTCTTCATTCCTAGTGAAACCTAAACAGAGTGAAACACGTTTTCTTTGTCTAATTTTTTAATGAAGTGAAAGGGATAAAGTGGTTATTCATAATTTAAAAGAGTAAATAAAGAATATTCCCTATAACCCTGACTAGGATAAGTGGCTGGAAGATAAATGAAAATACACAGTGTTCTTTACAAAGCAAAGAAAATATATAAACCTGCACATATATATCTTTATTGATCATTATAACATATATTCTTGAATCGTAAGTTTGGTTTAATACAAATATAGCCTGTAGCTTTAGCAAACACCTTTAGTTTAATCTGATTTATTAATTCACTGGACCAGAGGGGTCTCCCACTTCTCCCATTAATCGCAGTCCTGTTTGGTGTTTTTATGCGTGTTTTCAGTTCGCCAGAGTGCAGAATCACCCGACTGAACTAATTATTACGCCATTTGAGCCAATTTAGCCTTTCTCTTAGTACCAGGGCTGTTAGACACTTAAAGATAGCTGGGAGCCCTGTGGCCTGGCAGCAGTAGGCCAGGGAATCGTTGCGTTAGCACAAATAAATGAGCTTCCAGATTTGTTACACTTTGCTGCCATCACATACTTATATTGGTCACTTAAAGGCTTGTTGAGTAGTGCTGGGCAGCATGTTGCTTATCCATTATAAGGGCAGTGATTTGGCCTTAACACTCTATCAGATCAGCATTCACAGCATGTATTTAAGGGAAACCGTGAATGAAGTAGTGTTTCACAGTATGCTAATATGTTTCAGCTTCATCTCCCTGATGCAGGGGCACCTCTAGAAATTTTGGGCCTCCTGACAAAATGTTAACTTGGGACCAGGGCAAGGGCATAACGTTGGGTTGAGCATTGGGGCAGTTGAGGTCTCCACCCATTTAAGGGGGTCCAAGGGGTTGTATTAGCTAGTTTTGAGTATTGGGGGGGTTACAACTTCCCCAATACCCCCCATAATTTACATCCATGGGCCATGGGGTCTCCCACAGTACAAATGGCTGAGCCAGGCGGGGGGGGATCCCTCACTGTAGAATTTGCAGAGCGGAGGTATGATGTTTCCTGAGGCGATAAATCATAGTTGGTCATATTCAGAGGCCCCTATGAAGTGTGGGACCCCCTGAATCTGCCAGGGTATTCGTGCCCCTTCGATGCCCCTGCCCTGATGCGTGAGAGGGCCGTGGAGCCAGCGTTACACGATTTGACCGGTCCTCATTTAGGCTGAGGTGCCAAAATTATACACATTTTATACTCAGGATCTAATTACAGTCTTCATATCCAGTTGTTCCCTGTAATTCTTCTGGAGTTTCATTTGCTGTATAATTCACTCTGTTATTTACATTTGGACATGTACTTTCAAGCTTGTGGCTCTGGGTTAAAAAAAAAACATTGTTATAAGCTTTATGGAGACATGCAAAACGGAAAAATCATTTTGATTTCCTTAGTTTCGTGTAATACTAAGGAAATTAAAGTACAACTTAGAGTTTCAGTTATATAGTTAAAAGTCTGACAGGAATTTGGTCATATACATTGTTTTTTGTGCATTATAAATGGGGAAAAACTGTAGGGTGGATAGCAGTGTACGTAGCGTATTGTCCTTTAGTGTGTGTATGTAGTGGACGGGGTTCTGTGGCGTGGATATAGCGTATTGTCCTTTAGTGTGTGTATGTAGTGGACGGGGTTCTGTGGCGTGGATATAGCGTATTGTCCTTTAGTGTGTGTATGTAGTGGACGGGGTTCTGTGGCGTGGATATAGCGTATTGTCCTTTAGTGTGTGTATGTAGTGGACGGGGTTCTGTGG
>JAAGVU020000105.1:984694-996634 GCA_011763525.2 Mormyrus iriodes | reverse complement strand
TGTGTGTATGTAGTGGACGGGGTTCTGTGGCGTGGATATAGCGTATTGTGCTTTAGTGTGTGTATGTAGTGGACGGGGTTCTGTGGTGTGGATATAGCGTATTGTCCTTTAGTGTGTGTATGTAGTGGACGGGGTTCTGTGGCGTGGATATAGCGTATTGTGCTTTAGTGTGTGTATGTAGTGGACGGGACTCTGTGGCGTGGATGTACACTGTGTTCCAAATTATGCAAATGCAATTTTCATGTTTTTCCTAAACAGTCACTTTGAATAAAGATTCCCTATTTGTGTTACATTTGTCTTATGAATGTTTGTAGAAGCCAAACCACTGACAGTGACAATAACTGTTTTAATATTTTAGAAAAAAAAAACAAAAAATGCATTGATCCAAACTATTCTGCAAAATACAGTTTGGTAAGATTCAGTTGGTCATAGTGAACATATACATAATGAATTCGCTGTATTACGAGGCCCTTTTACAAATATAAAGCACAATTTAAAGTAAAAACAAAAATACAGGTGAAATTATATATTGATATAGGAGCCTATCTTTGACATGACATTAATATCTTTCATCCATCGAGCTTGTAAGGCCATGTGCAGTTTCTGCCTGTATGTCATTTGAGGACGTCAGCGATGCCTCCCAGAGCTGCTGCTTTGAGCTGTACTGCTGCCCACCCTCACAGATCTCTCTGTTAAGGATGCTCCACAGGTTCTCAATAGGGTTGAGGTCAGGGGATGATGGTGGCCACACCATGATATTTTCTCGCTTTATCTCCGTAACAATCAAAGGATCAATGGTGTTTTTTTGCAGCATGTAATGGTGCATTGTCCTGCATGAAAATAATTTTTTTTCTGGAATGCATGGTTCTTTTTTTGTACAATGGCAGGAAATGGTCAGTATGGAACTCCACGTTTTGCAGAAGTGAGTTTTACACTTTCAGGCAGCATAAAAGACCTACCATCTTATTTCCAAGTCGATCATCCCAAGTCATCACTCTGCCGCCTCCTTGCTGATGTTGCACTCTAGTTGGAACAGGATGGCCATTCACCAACCACCCTGAACTCCATCCGTCTGGACCATGCAGTGTTTCATGGCATTCATCTGTGAACACAACTGTTTGGTAATTTGTCTTAATGTATTTTTTAGCCAAACCAAACATTTCTCCTTGTGAGCTTTTGTTAGAGGTGGTCGAAATACAGCTTTGTGCACAACTATGAACCTCTGCCGGATCTTGCATCGAGAACTTCTTGGGATTCCAGAGACACTGGCAGCTTCAAATACCTGTTTGCTGCTTAATAATGTTTTTTTTAGACCTGCCCTTTTAAAGGCATTCATTTGTCTGGCTGAAACTTTCCTCAACTTGCTTTAATCTGACCGGATTTGTTTGTGCTCTGAATCACTCACAAATCTTTTAACAGTTCGACGATCTCCCCTCAGTTTTCTTGAAGTATCACTCGTCCTGCCTTTTGCAAGCTGTTGCACTATTTCACGCTTTTCAGCCTCAGAAAGGTCTTTCTTCCTCCCCGTACTACTTGAAAACTGTGACTTGCATAATAATGTGGAACACTCTTTTTAAGCAGATTCCCCTTCACCTGACGAACTAATTCGTAAACCTCTTTGAGCTTGACACCAGTTATTTAAAATGACATGAAGAATAATACAGGCAAAAACTGAAATGTTTATTTTGATGAAATCCTACTGAAATGTCATTTACATAATCATTTGGAATGCAGTGTAGATGATCAGGTCTCTATTTTTTTGCACACGGAGACTGTTCTGTATGTTCTGCTGCATGTCTTTGACGTCATGCGTGTCTGCCGGGGCTACTGGTCAGCAGCAGTGTTGTCTTTATGTCGCTGCTGATGAGTAATGCAAAAAAAGGCACTGCAATTTATTCTGAATGATACCCCTCATCGCCATTCATTCGGATGAAGGAGCGGCCTGCTGGAGCACATAAATCAACAAGCAGTAAAACTGAAAACAAAAGGCTGAAAAACCAAACTTTTCCTGCATTCCCGATGGCCGTTTCTGACACATGGATTTTTTTGACGAAGGCGAGTTATGTGTGTAATGTGACATTTTATTCAGAACAGCCTCTGTGAACTGAGAATAGCATCGTGGTAATCATGTTCTGAATATGCTCAGCACAGCCTAACGATGGAGCCCAAAGAAATGGCAGCATATTACCTGAGATTTCCTGACGATGGTAGCAGCTCAGTCCCTGATAGCTAGACGAATGGTGTGAAACGCTGGAGGGCGTGGCTGTTTAAGGAGAGGGGCGTGGTCTGGCAAGACGCCCATCTGCATCCCTGCAACTAATCAATAGTCTTATAAATCAAGTAGGCTTGGGCAGTATCTCCCTTTTCATACATCATATCATCCAGGCTTAATCTGTGTGTTTTATTTTAATGGTATTTTCAAAGACGACTCTATTTTGAAATTTTGGTGATAAAGTTCACCAGAAAGGGGGGGGTGGGGGTGGTCTTCAATGATATATTTCTATATTCTCCAAACGGCAAAATGCTAGGCTAATTTTGTCGCCATGATTCCAAAATACCACAGTATACCCAAAATATATACCATATTACCTTAATACTGGCTAAGCCTAAATGCACGTTTGCTGTATGGCAGAGAGGGGGAATAGTCGCCCTGGCTTGTTTCTCAGTGTTTTTACTGGGTATCTGCTATGTATTTGTAAGTAATTCTGTTCACATGTTGACTACGTAAGGATGCCCAATAAATGTCCCTGTTCTTCCCTCCAAACAGCCCTGCTTCTCTGAGATCTGTTCACCACAGTGGAAATCTTTCCTGTCGTTCAGAAAAGTCCCCGGCTTGCCTTTTTTAAAATTCAACTCAGATTGCCTGTTTTTTTTTCATGTTCTGCTGTAAGGAACTATAAAATAACACAAACAACAGCCGTGGATCTGTTCCTAATTTTCTATATTTAACCATCGAAAACCAAAAACACCATGTCCACAATTGGGGGGAAAAAAAAGTTTATTATCCGTGTTTCAGAAAACAAAAACACGACTGGCAGAAAGTACAAGCCCTGGTAGCGAGCTGCGGGTGCTCCTCTAACCTACAGCGCACTGTAAGACCGTGACCTTGTTAAGGGCAGAACTTATTCTTTGATTGGAGCGGGTCGATTCGTACGGCACCTGTGCAGCGGTGGACACATGCAGCTGGCCATCAGCCTGCGGCTCCGCAGAAATGCACGCTCCACATCTCCGGGGAAACCTCTCTGAAGCAGATATAGACCAAATCAAACCGAATAATTCCTCTTGTTTACATCCCGATGTCCAAAGCCCATCGTGGAGAAGGATAGCCTTTCTATAAAAAGTCAGCTGCAGCTGTTGGACCCGTCAGTCCTTAGGAGTGAGATCAGAAACCTGGCATGACTCCTGAGACCAGATGTCCCCGCCCCTTTAAGCTTTAAAGGGGCGTCTCGTACACACCAGCCCACTCCGATATGGGACTGACTTTCAATCAGACTAAAGGCCCCAGAGTGAAACAGAAGAGCAAAGCTAGCAAACCTAGACTGGAATCAGACAGTGAGCCATTCTTTCAGAAAAAGAAAATACTAGATACAGAAAACGGGGGAATGTTATGAAGCCACCCTCGACTTGCAGTGCTCGCGCTTCCCATATTGATAAAAGGTGCTCCAGTGAAAACTGTAGTTTGTTGTCACATGTGCCATATTTGATCAGCTGGTCGGTACGATGCTGTATATCAGAGAAATGTACAAACAAGTGGACTAAAAACACACGGTAAAGCCGGGCAGTGGGAGGGCCATTAATCCTGAAATAAGAGTGATGGGAGGGGTAGAAGTCCTTTAGTGTGTTCGGAATGCGATTGCTGCATGGGCTGTGATGCAGACACACAGCCCGAGAAGTTTGCGTTACTTGATCTGGCTGTAGGTTCGGACCTGTTTGTAAATTATTCAGAGACCCCTCTGTATTTGTATTACACCGGTGCGTGTCTTTTTAAAATTTCGGCTGAGGGTTGCAGGGAAAGCATGGCGGGGGGGGGTGGAGGACACTTTGCTGAAATGAAGCAAGCGAAGGAATGTCCTGGTGGCCATTTGAAGATGTATGAAGCACTTTATCCACCGGCCGCGTCGGCATAGTGGGGGTCTTTGTTTTACAGCTCCTCCCTCTGCAGAGGGAGTGGGTGAATAATGGGGCCTCTGTGCCTGCGGGGTGGGGGGGAGTCTCCATGCAGGGGTTCCTGGTGGCCCCAGCACCAGCCTGGGGCTGAGGTGTGCCCCCCACCGTCACTGTCAGGGCATATGGACAGCCGCATAGAGGGAGAAATGTGCCCTCTAAACCTGTGTGGTTGTGTTGCTGTGTCCTCAGGACACACAAACACATAGGGGTCAGATGGACATGCAGCTTTTGTGTGTGTATGTCTAGAGAAGGCATTTTTTGCCATGGTGTGTGTGTGTGTGTGTGTGCACAGGTACAGCGGCCTGCTTGGAAACAGACATGCACGTTATGCAGTTTCATTAAACTGGGGTACAGCAGGAGGGTTCTGCTGGATATTGTGACGTTTGCTTAGATATCATGGCCATTATTTTAGCCTCCTGGGCTGCGTCACATTTCAAAGGCAGCGTGATTAAAATATAAAAAGCTAAGAGAGACGGTCTCCCGTCTGGAAGGTCTGGAACGTCTTGTTTTGCTGGAACCGGCCTTCTCTCTGATCCGCTACAGAAGCGGATCGGCGGCTCGCTATCGTCTGGGATGGGCCGGATGCCGATGCCTGCAGTTCTTTTATTTACTCTCTGTTTTGATTAAATACATTTTCTTTTCTAAACACAGAAGTTAAACTGCGGTGCAGATTCATCTGAACGTCCCCTGTTGGAATTTGCAGGGGGAGAAAAATGCCCAAATTCATTGTGGGCTTAAACAGGTCTGCATGCAGACCTTATTGACACTACGCTTGAAACTTACACAATACGCACCATTCTGCTTCATAGAAGAAGGAGGCCGGCTTAGTTAAATGAGATGGCTGTACACCTGCAGACAGGGGTGCTGACAGGCACCTTACATGGTTGCTATAGCTCTCCTGCTGCATCGGCCTCTAGTTTGGAATCCAGTCGATAATTCCTTTACCTCAAGGATAATTTGTGTTTAATACTCTTAAAAACTGTTTTTGATGTTGTTGAGCTATTACAAACAGCTCAGTCTGGATTCTTTACACCTTGCTTTAGTTATTCTCAGGCATCGCCATTCCCGGTCATACTGCAGTAAGTATATTAAAAGTACGCACATATTTATATCGTCTGAAGTAGCTTTTAATTCCATGTACTTATGTGTAAAATTTTAGATCTACATAACGGGATCCTGGTCTGCTTTCGTCCCGGCTGAATTGTGGCCATGTTATTTATAGATTGGCCTGTCACTCATTCGAAGGGTGATCTGGTGTAATACTGATGTAATGTTCTTCTGTGATACAGTATATTACAGTACAGTTCACATATAGGCTAGGACTGTCTTCTTGCCATTGCTTAAATGCACCATTGGATTTTTAATAAAGAAGAATTTGAGCGAATCCTTGCCTTCATTTCGCAGCGTTGCAGTCTTTTGAGATGTGCTTCACGGCGGTTTTGTTGTGACGCGGTTTCTGTGCCCTGTATGTTTTGCGTATCAGGTTTCTGTATCTGCCCTTTGCCGGTTTACGCCTCTGGAAGAGCTTCCTCGTCTCAGTCAGATTTTCATAGTCAAATATCGTTTACATGAGCACCACGCCTGGTGCACCAAGGACACCGTCAAGCTCAGTCTCCTGCGGAGGAGTGATACTCAACAGGCATAGGGGATATTGCTCTGCGGAGATATGGAATGATACTCAAGTATTATTACTCTGTATGGAGAGGGAACGTTACTCCATAGAGATATGGAGTGATACTCAAGTATTATTACTCTGTACGGAGAGGGAACGTTACTCCGTAGAGATATGGAGTGATACTCAAGGATTATTACTCTGTACGGAGACGGAATGTTACTCCGTAGAGATATTAATTGGGAGGGATTAAATTTCAATGAACGTTTCTGACGACAGGGTTGCATCTGAGGTTGAGTAATGTGGGAAGTCACCATCCAGCAGCTGGTGGGGGGGCGGGTTTGGCTCCAAGTGTAGAATCTATGATTAAAATGTCTGCCATTCAGTTTAATGAAAAAATGTAATGAAATGGCTCAGCATAGGGGCTGGGGAAGGGGTGTTTACTCCACACCCCCCCTGCTCAGAGCTCCTTTGCCACTGGCCAGTGGTGTGTGGTCATAGTCCTGGTGTTGCTTCTGGGAGTTAGTTTAATGCTCTGTTCCTCTGGAAGCACAGGGCCTTTACTCTATTAGAAATTATTTTGTCATCGAGCTGGAAAATCCATAAATAGTTTGTTAAATCTATATTTAAAGCAAAACTCCATTGGAATGTGAAGGTCTTGTTGTCATACCATCCAGACATTATACCACAGTACTATTAATTCTTGGTAGCAATTTACTGAATGGTGGGGGGGTTTCCCCATGATAAAATTTGTCAGAATAACATCCAAAATACCACGGTACACTGCCTACACATATATTGAGTTTTAAAGCATGGTGTTTGCGAGTAAAACCCAGTAAAAAAGGAGGGATCTTTTCATATTACGGCAGGTTTTCCGTGTGTGATCTGATCTGAGATCTGCCTGTTGAACAGCGGATGGTGGTGGTTCGGCACAGACGGACCCGCCATGGCCCGTCTCTCAGGGTTGCTTTGATGTATATCCCGCTCCTTAACCTCCACCACGTATCTCTGCCATTTCTCTTGAGTCCCAGGCCACGGTTTGAGAGGCCGGCCAGTGCTGGCGGAGGATCAGCACTGGCGGTGGGTGAGTAATCCCGCGCAGAGGCAGCGAGGCGCTCCGCGGCAGGCTGGACGTGGGCAGATGGAGGCCCACTAATGTAGGTTACACCTCAGCGGGTCTGCACCTCCATCTAGCGGGAGAGACGTGGGGGGGCGTCGAAACAGCTTCTGCCCTTAATTAGGCATCGGCTCTGCGGCACATCCGGAGCGTCACACGGCACGGGAAGGAGACCCCCCCCCCCCACGTGGGACTGTACAGAGCTATAGCCTTCGATCTCCATTTAACGGCTTTAACCCTGTCCATGCTCACAGTGTCACATGATTGGTCCACTGGTTCGTGGTTGGGGGGTGGGGGGGGTCAGTTGCCGCAGTGGAGCATCCAGGGGTTAATGCGCCTAGCAGGGTTTCCTGCGCTCTGGACAGGGTTGCGCATACTGATGAATATTGGTGTTGTTGGAAGCCCATGTCGTATCCCAGAATGCACTGCGTGACGCCACCACATGCGCCCTTTGTCTCCGGGCCCTTGGGGGGGGCAGGCGGGGGGACAGTTTGCGCATTGTGAGCTGTGCAGCTGTGCCTGAGAGCCATACACCCTCCCCCCCCCCACCCCTCCATGAAAGCAGGAGGGGCCCGGTCGCTCCTGCCCGCGTGAATGAACAGTGAGGTTCCGGGGGCTGGCAGCACCGGCCGGCTCCCGGGGGCGAGGGACGCGGCACCCTGGGCACACGGCATGCCATTGACACGCCAGATATGTCTGCTGGCAATAGCGCGTCCACCTCAACTGGGAGAGGCTGCGTTCTGCGTAGCATTCGTCGGTAACTCTCTGAAAAACACGCCTCCCTCTTAGTCAAGCTGCAGCTGGTTTCTACAGTGCCGTTTTGATGGATAAATGTAGCCTCCCCCCCCCCAAACCCACCACGTCCGTTAGGGAGACCACAGTGCCTCTCGCTGGCTCATGTGTTGGGAGATGGCGCATGGGCCGCGGATTTGCAAAGGCCGGTGCGTCGGAGGCCGACACTTCACATCTCCGCCAGTAGGGGGAGCTGGAGCACCGGGCCGCCGCTGATCTTGTTTTTATTTCTTCTTCTTCTGCGGAGTGTTTCATCCATAGGGCCCTGGCCAATCGTGGGAAGGAAAAATAGAGCAAGGGAGAGGAGGGAAGAAGAAGAAGAGGAGGAGGACAGAGAGAGGGAGGAGGGAAGCAGCATCTCTGAGAGATGAGAACACCTCCCCCCCTCCCCCCCCTTGCTGGCTAGCCCTCGGATGCCCCATGTGTTCCCTTCCACCGCTTTTCTTTCGGAGTGGCATGAGGTCGTCCCGCATCCGTACCCCTAACGCCAATGGCATGTTCCAGAAGCCCTATCACCCCTTCTCAAACGGGCCACATTCACTGCAGTCATTGTGAATGTGGGAGCACCTGGAATGGGAATGTCTGATGAGGCGTCCCAGTGGAGGATTGGTGCCATGATGGCGCTCCCTGCCGGAGTGAGACAGAACGCCCCCATCTGGCCCATTAGGTAGTGCAGGACGGGGAGCCGCTGGGCATGCACGTGCTGGGAGGGGGGGGGGTGTCGTTAACAGATCCATTGTCCGGCACTTGGTCGGTATTCCAGGTACTCCACACGCACACATCCACACGCATCCATATACACCCACATGCATCCGGAGGGACCCATTGTGTACAGGATGGATAACCTTCTCGCGGAGAATTGGATGTTTGCCTCTGGGCAGAGCCGGATTGAATCCTGCGGTGTTGCTCACAGAATGAGGTCATGGTAAAAAATGCTGTCCCTCCCCCCCTGTGAGCCGCAGTCACCATTTGTCACATGGTTTGTCGGGGCAGGTGCTTCTTTAGCGTCAACCTGATCCGATGTGACTGTGTTCCATACGTTTATGATGGTGGACTTTGTTTTGATTTGGAGGGCTGTTTTCTCATTTTTCTGAATACCTAGGGGGTGCCCTCGTAGCAGCGGAGCAAGATCAAAAGGTCCCATAACTTTCCCAAGCCAGCAACGAAGCATGAAATGGCTTCTGTGGCACCCGCTTCTCCCCTATTGAATAGTCTGTCTTAAAAAATCATGAGTGTCCAAGGAGACAGAACATGTTTATAGCCAATGTTTTAGAAATTGCATTCAGACCTGGGTGAGGGGCGTGGCTGTTGGACTCGGTCAGGTGTGATGTCACACGGGTTTGCGGCCGATCAGTTGGAGAGACTCAGAAAGATAGAAGGTTTGCGGTTCTGTTTCATCCCTTTTTTTTGGGAAGTGTCCATCCATATCTTGCAGAATTATGTTCATGGCGGCCTTGGGAAACGCCATTGAAATGGGGAAAGTGGAAAATCAGAAGCGCCTGGCAGCACGGGTAGCTCAAAGCGCCAAAATGCAGGGCGCTGTCAGGAAATCGTGATGGGAGCAGGAGCGAGATGTTGACGTTTCTGGGGCAGCTGGTGTTCTGTGAAGTTCTCGTCTTCCCCAGGATCTCAGGTGCCGGCTCTGGGTAACGGGAATGGGTAGGCGGGAACAGTGGATTCCCACAGGCACACCTCGCCAAGCAAACGAGCCTCCTGCGGTGGGGGGGGATGGGGGGGGCTGCTCCTCTCAGGTGTCCCAGGATATGCCCACGTTGACCCGACAGCTCAGAGCTGGTCCTTAGAGATGCTAGCGGAGAGCTTGAACAGCTATCCAGCCTTGCAACTTGCTAAGCCTATAGACAAACCATCGGGACCAATGGTGGCCCCATTAATTTAACTAACATGCTAAGCGGCCTATACCTGAGAGGTCAAAGGTCGATTGAAGTAACTGACAGGTTGCCAGGGCAGCGACAAGAAGAGGCCCGCACTAACAAGCTCATCATCACGATGTCTTTATATAATGGTTTTATCGCTTGGGAGATATTCAAGAGCGTAATTACCGTTACTGCCTCAGCTTGGCTGCCGGGAGCGCAGTTGCAGGCACAGGCGATAATGTAGGCTGTCCTCCGACGCGCTGACGTGCGCCTGGAGTGCCCACCTGTCATCTGCCGCGTGTGTGTGTGTGTGAATGTGTGCATGTGTGTGTGCTCCTCTCATTGGTCAAAGCAGACTTTCTGCCACTAGACAGGAATGAACTTATTCATGTTATGTTTATTTTTGCAGTGCTCAAACCCATTGATTGCTTTTGAGTCCTGCGGAGGATCTGAGAATGGGAGGGTGATTTAGGAATCCGAGCTGTGAGGTACACACATGCAGTCCTGCTTGGGCCCACAGAGTGGCGCCACTGGGGTCAGTGACCCACCATGAATGGGGATGGGTTATTGAATATTTAGAAGGTGAGCAGAGATGGAGAAGTAGGGCCCTGTGTATGTAGGGGCCAGATGAAGCCAGTGATAGGGTGGGGGGGGGGCATTGGTGAGAGAGGCTATTAGCCCACCCCCCATAATACTCCCTGGATTCTCTGCTTGCAAGCTTTACGGCCTCCACCAAGATCACGTCTGCCAGCCCCAAGGACAAGCCCCCCTGTCTTTGACACCAGGTACTATCCACATCCAAATGTCCATCGAGAGCCACGCTGAAATGCCACAACAGCCGGTGATGCTAATGAGGCTGTGTTTTTAAATAAGCCCCCGTACATTTGTGCTTTTACACAAGTAAACGTAGAATCCCTCACAATAAGGACCAAACAAGGCGTTTCTCATATAATGGCTTTGTAGACCTATAGCTAAAGCTTTTCTTTAGCAGCCCCAGATTAGCTCAGCAGCCAAGCGATCCCACGGCCTTCGGGGAAACGTTGCCGGAAAAGCCAGGCCTGGCATCTCGTGGCTATGGCGCAGAGTTGGCGTCCTGACGCTGGGCGGCGCCAGCGATGTCCGAATCCCCCCCGAGGGAGCCCCGTGCCTCGCCGTCCTCTCCAGCTCCCACGGCGCCATCTGGTTCCTTTTCTGCCTCCCGCTCTGATCATGTGAGTGGGGCACCCAAGCTGGCTGCGGACGCCTCGTTCTGCCTTTAATTACCGCGTTCTTTACTCTTCTTGTTGTTTTTAAATATCAACGAACGATGACTGAGACTCGGAACCAGCACCGGAGCCCTGGGACTGGGGATCCCAGCAGGTCCCAGCCCAGGTCGGGGATCTGACACCACGGCCTGATGCCATTGTTAGCATGTTAGCGGCCCGTGACGGCCCAGATTGTGCTGTCACATGACCATGACTGCGCCCAGTGCCGGGCTTTGCCATTGGCAGGGACTCGGCACAAAAACAGATCCTCTTATACTGCCGGTACTGTAGCTGCTGCTCAGCTTGCAATGGGAATGTGGTTTTATTCTGTCCCAGGCACTGGGAGCACAAGGAAGGGTTTTGGGTTGTGGTTGAGATTGTGATTGCGGTGGGGGGGTGGTGGGTAGTGTATACACAGTGCTGACGTTTCTGTGGAGACGAGAGAGGAGTAGGCTGTGTGGGCGGTGCGCTGCCTGGTTAGGCGTGTCACTTGCGTGTGGTCACGTATTCCAGGCGTGTGCCACCAGCACTCCTCATAATGGAACTTGAGACACACGTACATTGAAGGGAAGGGAGTGGGCTCACGTTCCTATGCCCCCCCCACTCGCTTTTTTGTGCTGGACCCTCTTCTTATCTGGTGATGCCCGCATCACGATTTCAGGGGCCGACAGACGTGGGCATGACGTCACCGCCTCCTCGCCGCTTAATTAGACGGCCATTTTCTGGGCACTGCTTCAGTGCAATCCACAGGAGCGGAACATGGACTTCGGATCATAGGGAATTAGCGAAGATTAATGTCCGCCCGAGCGCCTCCGTGGAGAGCCATCTCCTTCAGGGGCCTTCGGTGCGCCTCCACCCTGACTCAACCAAGCAGGTGAAGAATTAAAAGTCGACATCTATGGGAAACCAGCAAGCCTGGTTAGCCTTGTTTGTTTACTCTTACTTTGTCACCTCTGGGTTGGCGCTTTGCATTTGCATTCGCTAAGATTTTCTGGAAAATGGAAGGCTAGACTGACGGAGACGCTGAGGTTGAATAGTATGTAGGAGATGGTGTCAGGTAAGTTTGGGCTGGGCCTCTTGTCCAGGCTTCCTCTGGGCCTTCTGTCCCTCTGTAACCCTAAAACAGGCTCCTTA
>JAAGVU020000105.1:957156-972071 GCA_011763525.2 Mormyrus iriodes | reverse complement strand
GGAGAGACAGATGGGGAAAGAGGTGGAGATGGAGAGACAGATGGGGAAAGAGGTGGAGATGGAGAGACAGATGGGGAGAGAGAGACGGTAAGAGTGGGGAGAGAGGTGAAGACAGTGGGGAGAGAGGTGGAGACAGAGAGACAGACAGTTGGGGAGAGAGACTGTAAAAGTGGGGAGAGAGATGGAGACAGATGGGGAGAGAGGCGGTAAGAGTGGGGAGAGAGATGGAGACAGAGAGACAGACAGATAGGGAAAGAGAGAGGTGAGAAGAATGGATAGAGGAGGGAAGGAAGACCTCCTAGGACCAGCTTGATGGAGACACATTTTCCCCTAAAATTCTGATTTCACCTTACCTTTTACCTGAGACTGAGGACTGCCCCCCCCCAGCCCCAGCCTACATGAAGGTGGGAGTTGGTGCCAGGAGGCTGTGTGGTACTGCACCGGGACTCTCTCAAAAACTGTAATAAGCAGGAATCTCATATGGTCCCACGAAGTGGCATATGCCAAGAACAGACGCGTGTGAAGGCAGATGACATGGCATGATGAAAATTAAACTACAGGAAAAGAGTTTTATAGCTGCAAACCCAAACGCAGCTGGCTCCTGTGTGAGCACATGGTGGCACATTCACGCTCTTGGCAGTTTAAAAATAGAGCACCTGGCTTTTTGTCTGAAACCTGATTCTCCGATCCTCGCAAGAAGACATGGAAAATAATTATGTGCAAATAAAAATCTTGCTAGCTTGCTGCCATTGCCAAGTGCCAATCCCACTACTGTTCAGTATCAGTACTTGAATATATTGAGTTTTGATATGTAGGAGTACAGCGCTGTGTGTGTTTGATCCAGCACACTCACCTGGCATCTCCTGTGTCTGCTGCATCTCTTGGCACTTTTCGGGGAGTGGGCGGGTTCAGTAAATACAGGGCCTGACCTCTCTGTTTTTCCAGAGAGCCGTGGGGGTGTGGTGCAAGTCAGCACTGCAGGGTCTGCTTTGACCCGCATCCCCGTCCTGTTTTTCTTCATTAGAAGAGCCCCTACGTGTCATCACCATGGCCCATGACTGACACATGTAACATGCCCATGTAGTTCTACAAGTGGAACATTGTGCTAATAATGCAATGGTCATGAGTTCAAATTCCAGGGAGGATGCAAAAATTGTAACCCTTTCCTCTACTGTAAGTTGCTTTGGATTAAAGTGTCAGATCAATGAATAAAATGTAATATGGCCCTGCCTGGAAGAGACATAGTCTAACAAGAAGGTCTCTGTGTGAATTGACTGATCCATGGATGGACTTCTAGCCAGGGCTGTCCTCCGTGTAGTGATGTAACTATGGCAGCCCTGTAGATGCCAGGGTCCCAGCCCGCTGATCACCAAGCTAGAGGAGGCTGTAGACCTAATCAGTGCGGAGGGCCGCTGCTCGTTGGTGTATCATGTGTCGCCTGAGTCATGTGATCCTTCCCAGGTGGCCTACCAGATTCCTCTGTGACTCAGTGCGTCGCCCTGCTGGTTATTATGTGCCAGTGACATTTGCTTTAAGTTTTCACCGACTCCTCAGTCTGTTAGCCGGGGTGTGGAGGTTGTTTGACCAAACGGGCATTTCTAATGGCCTCTTAATGCAGCCCGAGCAGGAGAAACCCCTTTGCACTTAGTCATTAAGCACCTTTTTAACTGCAGGTTGACAGCCCGGCAGTGACCCCTCCATTAAGGATGATGATAGGCGTAGCGCGCCAGTCAGCTTTGGAAGCCGGAAAACTTCAGAGCAGCTTGTACTTTGTGGTCTTCAGCCCACTTCCTTGTGGACCTGCCACACACATATAAACTCTATGTATCTGGGACCTGGGGCATCAATGCCCTGGCAGATCCAGGGGGCCCAATGATTTATAGGGGCCCCAAACCTACAATCAGGATCCTGCTTTATAAGGACCCCCTGTCCCCCTTGGTGAGTTCTATCAGGAAGGGCCCCCTTCCCCCCCAGGAATTCTAGCGATGCCCCTGCCTGGGACACTTCACAATTAACTATTAAAGTAGCATGGCGTACGCTTTACACCGTCCTAAGGATTTCCAGGGCAAATGAAAAGAAACAAAATAAACTTTTCATTTGGTATATTAATGTACATGTCAGGCTGGCTAATGCTGCCAGTTTGCAGGTATCTGGGCCGAAGTGACGGTAAGCCTAATAATCCTTAGAATTCCCCTAAAGTCACTGACTGGTCGCCTTGGTCCTAGAGGCCAGGGCAGGTTTGCTCTATAAAGTAGTTAGAATAAGCGACACGCGGATCGATGAGGACTCGCGGCGGCTGATGGATCGCCCGCTCACAGGTGCCAGCTCCGCTTCTTGTCCCTATGAAGCGATTGCAGTCGGCTTCTTATAAATTATTGAGGGCCGAGAACTACAGTTTTTTTATTTTATTTTTCTTTCAAGGCCTTTTCTAAGGATGTTTTTCCCCTCTGACTGATTTCTCTCTCTCCTCACTCTCCCTTCTTCACCTTCACGGCCGTTTTTTAAAGCAACCATTGTCAGAAAAGCATCGATTTTTTTTCTCACACGTTTCCAAATGTCAGGCCAGTCGAAAAGCAATTACTCTCGACAGACGCACTGGATAGTGACGAGGCTTGCCTCTGATGGCTGTCGAGAGTGTTTAAAAATAATTATTATTGGAAATTTGTTGCAATTCATACCACATATTTGAAAGACAATGACTGAATCATAAATGTTTCCCAACCGTGATTACGATGAAGACAGACTTTCTGCCTTTTAAATACTATTATTAGACTTAAAAGCAGTTTGTGTTCTTTCAAGTTTACCAAGCCTTAAAACTCGTTAAAGGTTTTTATTGACGGTATTGAGCCACTGGACCACCATGACCCCGCCTCCCATTTAGGCCCCACCCTCCAGACTCCGCCTACTTTAGGACCCACTTGTGTTGTTAATCAGTTCATTTTCAACTACTGGCTGCACATGCATGCCGTCCAGCACAGGCAGCCAGGCTAAGACACACCATGGATGCCTGTGTTATTTCCGTCCCAGAGGCACCTGGCTTGCAGGAATAACGAGGAGCTGGAGACGATCTTGTCATGCCACACCGCGGTGACGGGGACACGGTGTGTCATCTCTGTAAAACTGGTGGCAGCACAGAGCGGGCGTGGGCCGATAGTAGCGATGGCAGCCGGGCCTGATGTGCAGTTCCTCTCCCCCTCCCCTGCCCCTCAGTATCTCTGCAGGACATCACCATGAGGAAGGCCTTCCGGAGCTCCACCATCCAGGACCAGCAGCTGTTTGATCGGCGGACACTGCCCATGCCCCTGAAGGAGACCTTCGAGCTGTGTGAAAAGCCACCACCCCTCAACATCCTCACGCCGTACAGGTCAGATGCAGTACTACATTCTCTTCACCTCACATCCTCCCTATGGAGTTAGCAGTAACATTTAGAAATGATTTTTATACACACACACATCTATATATGTCCAAGAACATGGTAAAATGAATTGGAGTTGCCTAATTGCCCATAGGTATGGATGGTGTGTGTGCCCTGCAATGGGTAGGATGACTGAGTATAGGAGATGGATGGATGGAAGCTTGTATGACTTGAAGATCCATAGGAGGACAGACCGGTCAGGGTCATTGTTTTTTGTTTGCTCGGAGCCACAATATGGTCATTTCTAAAAACACGTTATAAATCATATATAATAATTCATTTATAAACCTTAAATAATTTACAGTCAAACATTTAATTAGTAATTAAACCAAGGAAGCTCGGTTTTTACATTTCATTAGGCCTTCATTCAAATGAAAAACTTTGGCGACTTTGGCAAATGGGCAGGCAATCAGCCACTCGGCCAGCACACGCCTCCACAGAGCCCACAGCCGAGTTTAATTGATTCCCTCATTGGGAGGGGGGTTGCCGAGGTTGTAGAGAGTGGGGGGGTTAAGGCAACTGCTTTATTTTTCAGCCAGATGCAGTGATGAATCTTGAAAGGGATGTCTGGGACCCAACCGTCACTAAGGCATGAGATGTTTCGGAAACATGGCAGTACATTGCCCCATAATAAGTAAACAAATGTATATATATCAGTTTTTCTGTAGTGCATCAAATATGACTCATAGACTTTAGTCGTAGGATGGTGGGAAAAATATTATACAACCAAAACATGAAGGATTGGATGTGGAGGTATGGGCGAGCGACATTGTTCACTGGTGGCTGGACTGAGGTCATTCCAGGGACATGTCTGAGAGTGTGTTTTTATGTAAGCAGGTATGGATGATCCACATTTTCCTCTCAGCCTGTCAGAGCAGATTCCTGTGAAACGTGACCGTTCCATGGTCCCAGTACATATTAGGGCAGCTGAATGGAGAGCTGGGATAAACCTCAGTCCTGAATATATTTAGGGGTCTGTGTCTCAGAGCCTTACAGCGGAGAAGCTGAAGATGCTCAGGGTGATGGGAGGCTCGTAGGAGCGCTGTCTGATGCCTACGCTGCTCCCCCCAGGGATGACGGCAAGGAGGGACTTAAGTTCTACACAAACCCGTCCTACTTCTTTGACCTGTGGAGGGAGAAGATGCTCCAGGACACGGAGGACAAGAGGAAAGAGAAGCGGAAGCAGAGGGTGAGTATGGAACACCAGGCCCCAGATGGGTCTTCTGGCTGGGGCAGAGGGATGGGGGGGCAAAGGGCTGATTCTGCACCAGACCCCTTGGTGGAAGTAGGGATAAGGGGGAGGGGCATTCATCTCATTAACTGGCACCGATCACAGTTTCTTACCCCAGCAAACCACCAGCCACATGAGCACTGACCCTACGGTGCTTGTGACTTTTCTCCACGGAAGTTAGCCATGGCTGCTGTCATTCCTGTCTCAGTTCAGGCCTCAGACAGTCTCCTGCATGCTCATATTGGTTTGTAAATTGAATAAAACCACAGCAGGATCGAGACTGTCATCTCGACTGCAGATCAACGTGGAGCATCAGAGCAGCTGGTGGCCACGGCATCGACTGGGGGGGAGCAATACTGTTTGTTTTCAGAGCCGTATCTCTGTAGCATCCTTTGCCTGCTGGGGCCGTTAAAGACTCAGAAATTAGTGCCGACTGCCGGATGAAATTGCAGAGAAACACTAGTCGTGGCGTGACCACCTGCCTCTTCCTCCGTCCTGATTTTTGCGCGGTTCTGACGTGGAGCCAACCATGAGCTACACAGTTCTTAGTGGTAATTAACGGTTGGGCCAAGTCTCTCATTTAAAACTGACGCAAATTGGAGGATTTAAACTGCGTCTGGTTACAATTAACTAGCCGGCGCTAATAGTGGGGGCCCCTTCACAGGCCTGGGGCCCCCGCCAGCCAAATCGAGAGCAGTCAGCGGCGAGCCAGGGATCCTACTGCAATCCGTGCTCCGGGCATCACCTTCCAGCAGGACTACGATTCTGGTCTGGTGGCTGCCCCATACTGGAGAGATTCCTGTCTCCTGGGAGGTACTGTTACAGGATAGGGAAAATGGCAGGAGGCTAGAATTCACTCCCCCAGGACAGAAAGAATAGAACTGGCCTGACGGGCTTCCATGGGCATGGAGCATAATATAAGTCACCTGGGAAATTCCTGTTGTCCTCAGTGTTTGAAGAATCGTATTGGGTTTCCATGGTACATGATATATTGTGTCACTAAGGTGAGAAGGCTAATGAAAACATCAGCAGTTAGTTATCTTGGTTGTACACCACCAGAATTTGACAGGATTGATGCTCATAAACCATGGAGCTGTCATGGGAATGGGTGGGGTTGATGATCAGTGGGGGTGGAGCTGTGATCAGAATGGGTGGGGTTGATGATGATAAGTGGGGGGGGCTGATTTGTGAATGGGCGGAAACTATGGTCAGCAGGGGCGGGGCTGACATCAGAATGGGCGGGGCCATATGATGACACTGGATGTTGGAATGCTGTATCATGCCTCCCACAGGAAATGTTCTGACTTAATGTATTGAGACTGGGACGTGTTTATTTATTTATTTAGCCTTGTAATGTTCTGAGCTGTCAGTATCCTGAAGTCTAGTTACCACGGTGAGTAATGCAGCATCCTCTCTTATCTCACGTAATTTGGCAGTGTGACGCAGGGGCTGTGAATTACTGTTGCGCTCGTTCGGGACAGAAAATTGGCTCACAAACTACCCACATTTCTTCAGCGCCATTTTATGTAGCCGAGATTTGGGAAATGGGGCATTTTACTGAAGTGGGTTCTGATTGTCGTGTTAATAATTTAAAAAAATAAACTTTAAATAAAGCATTCACATTTGGAGGGTTAGACTACAGTGACTTAAAGCTTTCCCAATCCAGTCCCAATCCTGGGAGGGAGCAAAAACGTGGACCGCCTGGGGTTCCCCATGGACTGAATTGGGAAACGCTGATCTAAAGCATCCATTTACCCTGAAAGACTAAATGACACATCCAGTTGCATAAATGGATAGAAGCATAATGTCATAAGCAAAATAATTTAGCTCCAAATGACTGCCAAGCAAGCGATGCAGTAAGGGAATGGGGCCAGCAGCTGGGGGTGTATTTTGCCCAGGCAAACAGCACATTCACTCACTATTTACCATGTATATAACCAGTTTAATGTGTATCTGTATGGTAAACTCGCCCCCTAGTGGCAGAGAAGAGTCCTGGCTCTGAACTGGCCACCTATGATGTTGGTCAGCTAATGGTTATGGCAAAGCATGTAGCTGAAGGAAGCAGCTGCTGCCATACATTTGTGATGTGTGAGATCCACTCGCCTGCAGCCATTCCCCTTTCGGCCTACTGGTTAGCTGGGGCCTGTTAGCCACGTTCTGTTAGCCGCGGCCTACGGAGACTGGTACGCACTGCGGAGGTAGGTGTTCGGAGATAATGGCGAGGGAACCAGTGGGACGAATTTCCTGGTGTCTTAAAAATTTCTGTGGATTTTGAATTGGCCACAAGCTGAAAATCCACTCCCTGTCCAGCGCATCGTTATGTTTTTTTCCACTAATTTCTCCCTCATTAATGTTGTGATGTTAATGTTAATGATGCTGTACATTAATTAAATCACAAATAATAAAACCATCAGCCAGCACTTAACTTTCACTCAATGCTGGCATCAGACATGTTATGTTTCTGGTTGTATGTTGTATATTTGCATCTATATACATATATACATGTATACATATATACAAATCAGTGTAAGGGATTTTCCTATCTGGGACAGGTTCAACATATTTCTTTACGCACACAACTATAAAACTATTTTTCTCCAAAAGACTTGACTTTGTGACCATTTACAAGTGTTTCTTTTTTGAGGAATAGAAAGTTTGTTTTATTCGCTCATTTAATCATACAGATAGGGACTAAATATGTCCAGAAATTGTGATGATGAGTTAAAATGACTTTGAGATAATTTTTTCAAATCTTAATTTTTTTGCTGAAAAGCTATAAACCATTAAATCCTTGGTCTGAGCTCTGAGAATGATGCTGTGCCCTGTGGACATGGTCCATAATGCGAACTATAATTGTGCAGAATCATGCCGAGAGCAGCCGTAGTAAAATGTGTCGCTCAAGACTTGAATGGAAGCGCACGGTCGCCATGTTATACATGACTTCCTGTAAGACTGCAAATAAAACCTTGGCTAAAAATGCTGCGGAGCTGTAGTTCTAATACCGTTCCCCCCCCACACACACACACACACCCCACCCCACCCCGTCCCCATGCTGTGAATCCTACATCCCTGCCCTACTGCCCCAGGTACAGGGTGGTGTTACTCAGCCTGTTGCCATGGCAACAGGGTGCGCAACAATCCGCATTGTCTCCCAGGTAGGGAATGACCTCAGCGGGAAGGTGACAGTCAGCTCCGTCTGCAGTGTTTCCACTCCGTTGGGCACCTCGCATTGAGAGAATGATTTTTTTTTTCTTTTTGCTGTAATCATTAATTTCACCGTGCTCAAAGTTATTAATCATCTTTCAGCTCATCATGCCCTGGGCGTGGGGGATAGGAGATTAACATCATCCAGTTAGGTGCCACCAGTAAAGGCACCTTTCAGATGTACTCCATCTCATCCTCAGAAAGAATTTGGCTGTTTCATACTGCAATCATCTTTTCAGTATTACTACACCACCGAAAATACTGAATTAACCCCATAGTAATATACCTACATTTAATTTTGTTCTTCTTATTCATTTCATTTTCATTTGCAACTCTAAAAACAACATAACCTTGGGACATTAATAGCGGAGAAGAAAATGGCTTGTTTCTGTACCTCAAAATAGCGCTCTAACGATTTAATTAATTACAGCTTTCTTTAAAACAAGTTCTGGCAGGTGATCCTCCCGTGCTTATTTCCATCATTATGGATGAAAACATCCCAGCCTTCCCATTTTGATGCCTGTTACCCTGAGCGGGAGCGCGCATGTTGCAAATTTACACCTCGTGATGATCTGGAAAATTAATTGACTTGCTATCTGTGTTTAATTCAGTGGAAAACTGGTTAGTTATGTAGGGGAATTGGAATATAATGAGTGAGCCCAGCCACTATAACCTTACATGATGAAGAGCCTCACATACAGAAAACGAAATATTTTATATTTGTCTAAATAGGCCTAAGCCCAGTAAGCGTTATAAAACTGGCTTTTAGAAAAAGTCACAAAGGGAAAAAAACAGGGATTCCTCAGCTGTCATGAAGATAAATGTATTTAATTTTCTTTATTTGGCAATGTCGTTACAGAGGTCTTGTGATGACACCTTTCTGCAGAAGAGCAGATATGACCCTGAACTTAATGCAGTGTTTCTTGATCTAAGCTCAAGCCAGAGGCTTGGGGAAAGCCAACTTCAGGCGGTTGTTGCTGCCCATATAAATGCATTGAAATCTCTCTTCACCGACATTGCTGGGTGTGAGGACATGGAGGCTTGGTCCCTTATATGGGAAGCACCACTCCAAATGCCTCCCCTTATGTCCAGCTATCCTCCTCCCTTCCCTTGTTTTACCGGCTCTCTGATGTCTTTAACTCCAGCTGGAAATACCTATTCGCGTGTCTTCAGATGGCTTTAACTGTGTCGCCATAGCCCCCGGCCACTTCGCCCTGGAGGTAAGACCTGGCCTGATATCCCGCCACCGCAGTGGATGACCGTAACCCCGCTTGTCGCTCACTCACCGCCACTAACACCAGGGTGGTTTGCAAATGCCAAACAGATCATTGGCTTTGAGATTTCTGATTTCTGCACACACAATGAACTGTAAACACTGTCGCAACAATGTCCATATGTGCATTTTTATTACTTTTAATGCATATAAATGCATGACTTAACGATTTTTTTGGTGTATAAAAACCTGCGCTGTTATCTGCTTAAAAAACCACTTGATCTTTTTTCCCCCAAAATAACTCTGTACATCTCAGCAGGCAGAATATTATACATGTGAAACAATAATAGGCAGATTTCTACATCTTTACACATCAGCCCTCTTTTCTGTTGGGCTTTTAGTGATATAACCTGAAACTCGCTCTCACCCACTGCTTACCACTGTACGCCTCACACAATCACTTAAAATTGATGTGTTAAAATGTGTCACATTTCATTATATCACATTGTATTATCTGCATTATTCTCACTGGTTCTTCCATCGTTATGGACACATATGACTGTCCTGTTCACCTGAGTTTTAACTTTACTAAGTGCATAATATAAAATATATTAGGCCTAAGTGGGGCTCTGAATCAAATAAAAAATTAACTAATCAGTCACACATTTTTCTGTGATTAATCACAATTAATGGTAATGTTGAACTTATAATCATAAATATTTATACATTGAATCCCCAAATTAATGTAGAATGAGCACACATGGGAGTATATGGGTCATTGTCACAAACTCATTACTGTCACATATTAATTTTCTCTAATTTTCACATTAGACTCAAATTATACAACATCACTGTCTAAATTGTTGATTTTGCATCTGGGGTAGTTAATCAGTTTTGTTATGTTTTATCTTACCAATTATTTCTGTAATAAACAAAAGTATTTAATCAAATCCAGGGCAAGAGTTACTGAGATGAGAAATAATATGACAAAACTAACAAAAAAATTGAGCAAAAATATGCATCATATATAATATCATACAAACTGATTGTTTCACACAGCAACAAAACACATAATTTTAATATACCTAAAAAGTTAGGGTAATATCAATTGTTCTACATAAAAAAAAACACTCTTTCACCGAAACATTTTTTCAAAAAATTCTCAAGTCATGAGAATGACCCATATTTTTAATATTTGTTTAATTGTTTCACTTAACCTTGTTATGTATGGATTATTCATTTCCAACAAAAATATTACTTGCAAATAAGTACAAGCTGAATTTCAGTGCTTTCAAAAAGGCTCGATTAACAGATGGCATAGAGAAAAGAGACGGCACTGTATTGTAAGTAGGGATGATGAGAAATGTTTTTTTAAATCACACACCTTGCCGATTATTGACGTATACCACATGCTCTTATAATCGCATGTATTCAACAGGCAGATCAAGACACTATTTAATCCTGACGGCGTGATCGATCTGAAATCTTAAACCTATTTGTCAAATGGCTCTAAAAAGAGAAGTCTGTCGACCACTGAAAGCACATTGTATAACATGAAAGATGTGAAGATTTGAAGGTATAAGCCTTCAATAACATAAAACAAATAAACAAGGTAACAAGTTTCCCCGTGAGATGCTAACTTTGGGGCAACAAAATACTGCATGCTAATGCGATCAAAAAAATAATGTGTTATGAGTCTAAAATTAACTGAATGCAATAAATTTCCCAGCCCTGATATTAAGCAAAATCTCCCCAACCACTTTAAGATCCATCTTCCTCATGTAGCCTCCACAGGTATCCTTGGGCCTGTTTCAGAAAACAGGATTTATTACTTAGCTGGATAACTTGTCGGATTTAAGGTAGTCTGGGCTAAATGTAAGTGGATGAAGATAAAGTCTATTTAAACTGAGCTACCTTAAATCCAACAAGTTATCCGGCTAAACAAGAAATTCTGCCCCTGATCCCATGCTTTGTGTTTATTTGTTGCTTGTTAGTGTGTTATGTGTAACACGTCGACTAGCAATAAACATTGCAAACCCCAGCAAAACATGCAGCCCTTGCCTGTCCATCATGGATACTCAGCATATTTTAACAGTGCAGTTACTGCATGAAAGTGTCCAGTTTTGCCAAATGCAGTTTTGCGGATCTCAGAGGAAAGCGGAAGTTCCTGCAAAATGTGCTTCTTGTGTGCTAGTTAGGTATTCCCGGATTTACCCCAGATCGAACTTAAGTGTAAAGCATGTGAATGTGTCGATAAGCCATTACACAGCATGCAGCTGAGATACCCCTCTCCCACAAAAAAAAGTACCCCCCCAGGATAACTACATAGGGTGAATATTGGTTAATTGGGACAGAGAGTAAACTAGGAGACTTCTGTTTGATACTCTATATCTTTGTATATCTATACACCTGTATCTTTATACCTCTGTGGTCCATTAACTTATGCTTAGTTCCTGAACATTCAGTAATACTTTTTATCTTTTAATATGTATAATAATATTTCTAGAGTGAGAAATTAAAATTTCCAAATTGTCCCGGTGTCCCAATATCCGTCCTACACTTAATAAGAAAAGACACTAAAAACTGCGCTACACCTCAATGTGAGAGAAATCAGAGCTCTGAGTAGAAACAGTTTTGAGGTAAAGGCACTTAGAGGAAGGGACTAAGCCCACTGTGTAGGCCTGATGTTTTTTAAGGGGTGGCTGAGTTCCGTTTTCCTCGCCCCTGATTGGCCGCTTTCAGAGGACTGCGTTACCCAAGGCAGCCCTCACCTCATTTATTTAACAGGAAAGTACGCGTTTATTTATTCATCAGCGCTTAATCAGTGTAATGGGCCGCACCTAATCAACACTAATCCAGTCTGGCTGCTGTTGGAATTCATCAGGGGGATATCAGCCATTAGCGGCCCTCATAAACAAGCACGGTGCACCTTGCTCCGAATTGTCTGACTGATTATTGTGTGTTTGCTTTGATTTTAAATAAGTTGCACTGCCAGAACATAAATGTGCTGTGTA
The DNA here is from genome assembly GCA_011763525.2 of Mormyrus iriodes. Classification (NCBI taxonomy): domain Eukaryota; kingdom Metazoa; phylum Chordata; class Actinopteri; order Osteoglossiformes; family Mormyridae; genus Mormyrus; species Mormyrus iriodes. Next base: position 959,994 of record JAAGVU020000105.1, on the reverse strand, counting down.
ATTAATGTGCGCTGTTGTTCATGTTCGCCATTGTTGGTGCTGACCCTCCGGTCCCATCGTCACGCCCTCTGCCGACCGCAGTCTCTGGAACTGTGGTGAACTTGGCGCAGAGAGAAGGATGGAGCCTGACGTAGCATAGCTGCATCTGTTGGGATCTTGATGGTTCTCTGTGTTTTGCACGCGGCATTCTGGGAAATGGGACGGTGGAGGTGCTGTGCTTTTCCCAGAACTGCCCGCTGTCACACGGTAAAAACAGATGCTCTGGGCAAACGCTCAGCGCTAGCTCCGCACGTTCAGATTAACCTACGTAATTATTAGTGAAGAATAATTTTAATAGTTAAGGCAAAAGTGTATTTTTAGGTTTTGTACTGACAGCGTTGAAATGCAAGAAAGTACCATGTGCTGCCTGTGGTTCCAGCTGAGGTCTTTATTAATTAACTGTGGCTTAACTCTCACCATGCTGCACCTATGCAGCTTCCAGTGCTTTGGGGAATTTTTTTTTCAGGTTCATTGACACTAATTGCAAAGGTGTTTCTTCTTTTCTTCGTGTGCCCTCCATCCATCCATCCATCCAGTGATCTGTGGCTATGCGGTCTTCCATGTGGCATAGGGCAGGACAGGATGCTGTCACTGTAATGGTTCATCGGAACAGCGTGTGTTTGGACGGTGGGAGGGCACTTTAATATCCAGAGGGAAACACACACACACACACACACACGTTTGTACTCATATCTTTGTGGGGATCATCCCTTCATTCCTATGGGATCCCAACAATGACAACCTTAACCCCTACCCAGCCCTATCCTTAACCATAAGTAACCAAACAAAATACATGAGGTGTAACATTTTTAGTTTTTTGATTGCAGTCACAGATCTTTATAAAATTGAGTTTCCTCTTGTGGGGACCGAAAAAGTGGTCCCCACAATGAAAAATGACAGGTTTTTAATCACATTTTGGGGACATTTGGTCCCTACAATATAATATAATGTATGTATGAACCAGACACACACACACAGGGCTGGACTCAAACCTGCAATCTAGCGGATGGGATGAAAAAAACGCTGCCCTTTGAACCATTGCACTGTCCTGGTGTCCATTTTAATTATGGTAAATAATTTTATATCTACTTTAATTCTAATTTGTGCTATTATGAGGGGCACAAATAGAACAAGGAGCTGCCATATTTAGCTGTCAGCATAAATCCTTCTGACGGACCCCTCGTTCATCCCCGTTAGTGGATGTGACATCTAGATCAGTGTTTTGCAGTAGCCCTATCAGGCCTGATTAACAAAGAGCTGGGGGGGTGAGGTCTCGCATTCCAGATGGGAAAGCCCCGCTGCTTGCAATTCCATGGATGGGTGGGGGGGGGGGTGTTGCCATGCACACTGTGCCCTCAAAAAATAGAGGTCTTAGTGCTGTCTTCGTTCTGTTCTAATAGTTGCTTGACCACATGAGGTACGATCAGGTCTATAGATGTTTAGACCCCTCAAACCAGGTATGTATGACTGAGAACTGCCCTGCGGAATGCTCCATTTTAAATTTTGTTACGTAAATAATAGCTCAGCATTTTCACCACAAAGATATGGGGACGGGGAGACTGAGGCATTCCGATTTATCAGTGTGTTTGTTGCTGCTGTTTTTAGCAATTTGATCTCACAGTGATTGTATCCTGCCGCGTAAACGACGTTGGGTTTTTTTGTTTCATTTCATGTGTCATAAAATACGGCTGCAGTTAGAGCTGCTTTTGCTACCGAATCCTACGCGTCGGGGGATTCGGCTGGCTGTGCTACTGCGAGTGCGGTCGGGGGGAGGCGCAAGGGCCCCGTCACCGCGTGCCACTACGCTTGCCCCCGTTCCTCCAGCCCATCCAGATGCTCTCAGACTGCCTCGGCTGTCTCCCATACTTTGTGTGATTTTTCCACTGCTTTTATTTGCCATTACCCTGCGTGTGAGCATGTAATGCACTCTTGGTATAAGATAGCAGAATGCTGTATTTTTTGGCTGTGGGCTGTTGTCTGACACCATCTCCAGGTGAGATCAGTAGTAGGGTTTGCAGTTTCAGCCAGGATGGGCAGCAGAAGTGTTGGACCACATCTCTGCAGCTAGGGGGCGACGCTGTCAAGACAGGCTGGCTCAGCGCCCCTATCCAGACCACGGCAGCCAGCCTGGCAGACCAACCGGGTGACTACAGTTACTTGGGTGCACAGGCACCATAGTGATCAGCAGAGGGATTTTACTGTTGTACCCTTGAAGCATGCCCAAACTAAACTGCTTCAGGAGAAATATTTTGTTATTTAAAGGGTTAAGCAAATAGTCCACGACTTAGTCACTTGTGTGGGATTAAAGTATCACTTCAGCTCTTCATCAGGTCTTTGCTTAGCAGACATTTTACCCAGCGCTGCAGAAATCCTCCCACCTCTTTTCCCCCATTGACAGTTCAGGTGCCTCATTTATTTCAGCAGGCTTGCTCCCCTTGGCTCAGTGTGCTTTCCGGAACATTAAACACTCACCCTGCCGTCGTCTCCTGGGCGTTGCGGGATGGGGGGGGCATTGCTGTGACAAGGCCACCGGGCAGTGTTGCGTTGGGGTGTCACCTCTGTCCTTGGGTGTAATGGAGCTGCTTAATGATAATATCATTACATTTACGTTGATGAATTAATCTGGCAGGTCGAGGCAAAGCGAATTAAGAGCTTCTGCACTTTACACACTTATATTGCTGGATACTCCAGCATTTTAATTATGCCCCATACCCTAACCTGTGTGCTGCCCCCCCCACCCCCCCCCCACCAGGGGCGCCCGCCCCCACCCCAAACTGTAGGGAGAGGCGGGGCCCGCTG
>JAAGVU020000105.1:939267-955184 GCA_011763525.2 Mormyrus iriodes | reverse complement strand
TGTCCAGCTTCCCGCCATTCCACCAGCCCCTGCCCCGCTCCAGATCGCCCCGGGGGTCCTGCACCCCGCCCCTCCCCCCATCGCCCCTCCTCTTCACCCTGCCTCTCCAGCACGCCTTCACCAGGTTGTGGACAAAAGCCAGCTCCCACCCCAGCCAGACGGAGGGGCCATTCTCCCCCCGCCACCCCCACCGCCACCACTGCCCCTTCCAGGGGCAAGAACCTCCTCCCCCTGCCCCACACCCCCACCTCCAGGCCCACCCCCGGTGCCTTCCTTTCTGTCGGGGGCTGTGTCCTCCTCCCCTTCAGCCCATGCTGTGCACGAGGCGAAGCGCTACCCATCCAACCTGCCACCCATCAGCGACGCCCGCAGCGTGCTCCTGGAAGCTATTCGCAAAGGTGAGCCGCCCTTCTCGGCATTTCAGCCTGCAATGCCTGGGACTTCCACATCACATGGTGGCATACTGACCAAAACCTGTCAGTTGTAGACCCTGCAGTTGTACCGTTGAGTGAAATTTCCTCTAGCTCAGTTCAGCCTCAAAATGGATGTATATAAGAATAAAACCTTTGGGCCCACTTTGAAGATGTGTAGGAGCAAAGCAAAAAAAAAAAAAAACAACAACAACAACAGAATTCATCATGCAGCATAAATGTAGACCATCTGTTGGTGTATTATCAAGAGGGTTCATGGATTTTGGGTTACAGGACTAGATGGTAACCTGAGATGGGATTCTGTCGTCTTTCTCAAAACCTGTGTTTGGGCGGTATGTTTCGGCCATGCTGTGTGTGACATCCTCTACTGCCCCCCTACAGGAATCCAGCTCCGCAAGGTGGAGGAGCAGCGGGAGCAGGAGGCAAAGCACGAGCGCGTGGGGAATGATGTGGCCACTATCCTGTCGCGTCGCATCGCCGTGGAGTACAGCGACTCTGAGGACGACTCGGAGTTTGACGAAGTGGACTGGATGGAATGAAGGGGGCGGAGCCAGAGCCTGGCCAGTTCATCACTTTTCCCTGCCCCCATGTTGCATCGTTTTCTTTCAGTCACCGAGTGCGGTCCTCATTCGTGGTTCCAGTTTTGGAAGGAAGTTTAGACAGTTTTTTCTCCTCTCCAAAGTGATTTTGCGAATGTTTTGTACTCATTTTCTACATCTTTTTTCCAGTCCTAGGAAATATTCCTATTGTACAATTCATGGTAAAATAACTACGCTGCATCTTTGTTTTCCAACTATCCTAAAAGGGAGGGACATTCATTTGCTGTCGAGCATTATGTTTAATAATGTGAGGACACCATCCTCTTTTCTGATACAATGCTGCCATCTTCTGGATGAAAATGGAATTAATGAAAAATATCTTTTTCCCAGCACTACCAGCTGTGAAGGGCCAGTAATTGCTGGAGCAAACTAAGTGAATTAACACCTCCTGAGTACTAATACTGATGGTTTCTGAAGGAGCTGATTTTCTTTGTACATAGGATTAAAAAAAAAAGAGAAATCACAAAAAAAAGTCACAGGTTAGAAAAAGGGTTCCCTCTGAATGAGCAGGTAAGAGCAGTTTAGCAGGGGCTCTTTGGACACCTAATTCACATCTAACGGGTGTACTGGTGATTTACCAAATGTTGTGGTTGATACGGTCATTAAGGACCAGAACTGTCCATCTTTAAAATTACTAAAAGATTTCAGAAAGTGAAGCAAACTGGCCGGTTGGTGCTGTTTGGTAAGCAGCTTAACCGGTTTAACTTCACCTGTATTGGGGGGGGGGGGTCAGTTCAAAGCTGACTATTTTATTTTATTTTTTTTAGCCCGAGTATGTCTGCAGTGAGTCACTGTAGTTGTCGCGGGCAGTTAGCTGACGTGACACATCATGCACGTTTCAAGAGAGCTGGAAACGCTGCGTGCAGGGCTAAGCGATTCTGGCGCATCATGGCGACATGCTCGGTGCCACGCAGCCCTTGGACAGCCCAGCTTGTCAGTTCCCTGTGGTCCAATCACACTTCGCTCTGCCTTATTCTTTGTATTATACATATTGTTCAGTTCATGAATGTATTGTGCTGTGCTACTTTGCCTGCGCTTTTAAACATTAGTTGTTTCCATGTGAAAAGATCTTTAAATACTGTATACCTGGTAACTTATGTAACTGTTGATTGTAACAGTTTGCTTGGATTAATAAAAGCTAATGTAATGTTTCCCCAGTCGCCAGAATTCACATTCCTGCGGTGGGTGCTTGCAGTGGGGTCACTGTGACCTCTACTCTGTGTCTACCCTCAACTTAACAGTCCACTTATGTAGAGTCACACCTACAGGTTATGTCCTGGGATCCATCCATCAGTCTTCCATAACCGCCTATTCAGTACAGGGTCTTGTTGAGCCTGGTGCCCGTCCCAGAAATAACAGGGTACATGGCAGGGGACAAAGAGTGGATGGGATTCCAGTCCATCGCAGGGCTCAGGCACACACAGCAAGGGCAACTATGTGATACCAAATTGCATGACTACATATTTCTGGACCGGATTAAGCAGAGAAAACCTACACTAACATGGGGAAAACGTGCAAACATCACAAATTAGAACTTGCACTCGTAACCCTGGAGATGTGAGGTCACAGTCCTACCTACATAGATTCTGTCCTGGGATCTAAGCACTAATTCTATTATACCACAATGTACGGCAAACAGCATGAAAACTTCGCACCTCAGAAGGTTGCAGGTTCAGATCCCTTTCTCGGGCGGGGGTCAGGGGGTGTTGCTTTTCAAGTACTTCATTCTCCAGAACGATATACATATACATTGCTGAGCGGGAGTTTAAATGGGTGAACATCTGAAAATACTACAGCAGTCTGTTCATGTTTATTACCAATCCATTATGTGTAATTATATGGATGTGCTTGCAGCATTAAGAGAATTATTTTGGGGTTCGAATCTTCAGTACATGACGGAGTAGGATAAGTGTCCCTAGCAGGTGTCAGGGGATGAAAGGCAGAATATATGTAAATGAATATTTGCTGGAACTGACAGAATGATTGAAAAGTCACTCGTGTATGAGGTAAAACTGTATCAGAATGTAAACAAATGACTCCAACTCACTAAAGTATCAAGACTGGCATTCACCGACTCTACTCTCGACGGTAAAATATTTTACAGCCATTAATTTTGATTTCCAAGCTATTTTTTCCCCAAAATAGGCAGGAGTTTCTCCATGGTGCCCCTTGTACAGCAGAGCTACTCCAGTCAGGATGTCCCTGTCAGCCCTGTCATATTCCTGTTTGGTCAGCAGATGGCGCTGGCCATCCCGTATTCCCCAATAGGTCAATTACTTGCATTTGTTTCTTGTTAATAACTTGTTTTCTGTGTGTATATGTGCTTGCCCTTGGCATGCTCGGTCATTAGTGTGGTTGTAGAAGTTGTCTGTGTTTGTGTCTGAGCTTATTGTGGCTGTTTACCCTAGCCTTTCCCCTAGATTAAACCTACACTCTTCCATTTCGATCCTCCTTCTTTTTACTTTTGACCCCTCATGGTCCTTTGGTTTGTAATATTGTGTTTTCATATATAATAAAGTCCCCTTCGGTGCTTCCCACACTGCACATGAATCGTCCCTCTTTCATACACAACAGAATGACTGAGTTCACTCCATGGTCCTGCAGCATGGCCCTCCCATCAAGCCTAGGGGCTAACCTCAACCCTAAAGATCATCCTAGGGGAAACTATATAAGAATATAAGAACTTTACAAACGAGAGGAGGCCATTCGGCCCATCAAGCTCGTTTGGGAAGAACTTAACTAATAACTCAGAGTTGTTAAAATCTTATCTAGCTCTGATTTAAAGGAACCCAGGGTTTTAGCTTGCGCTACATATCTGTCTCTCCTGTCTTAGGTTCAGAAAAGGCTGCTCCGCCAGGAGTAACTGAATTGTCCACTGTCAATCCACTGTTAGTGTTTGGCTCCCCAGTCATAGGATCGCCAGTGGCCATCTCTCTTGATCCCTCACCAGCAGCACCTGTGTCCAGAGCTGCCTCGCCTGTGGTCCCGCTGGCAGCCACCTCATCATCAGGGCCTGTGGTCCCACCGGCAGCCACCTCATCATCAGGGCCTGTGGTCCCACCGGCAGCCACCTCGCTGTCAGGGCCTGTGTCCCGCCAGCAGCCGCCACGGCAGGTCCTGTGCCCGCATAATTCCGCTAGCACCTGACTCCCCAGCTACCACGTGCACAGCGCATGTCTCCCTCTCAGCCACAGCTCCAGTCCCTGCCCCAGAAGAAGCTGCTCTGACTGACTCCCCAGCCGCTGTGTTTTTAGTGCCCATCTCACCAGATCCGGTGTCTCCAGTGCCTGTTGTCCCGTTTGTCTTGCTAGCATCCAGTTCCCCGGCTCTGTGATGCGTCCAGTGCATGACTCCCCTCTCTCATGGTTTCCGGGGTGGCCCCGAAGCTGTAGATTTCATCAAACATGGTTGGGACAGCTGGTTGTGTCCTGGCAGAGTCATAGGGGACACAGGCTACATCTGCGTTACCCGGGCACCAAAGCATGTGAGCGGAGCGGAGCAATGAGAATTTCCACTCATCGCTCACGGAATGGTACGCTCCCCCGCTCACAGCCGCTCAGGTCGGTTTTCACCCCGCTCCAGTGAAATCGCTCACCGCTCGCTCCAAAAAAGAAAATCATGCATCTGAATGATTTATTTCAAGATGTGAGTGGGTAATGCTTCAGTTTTTTTCAAATATGAGGCTCCGCGCACGCTCCATCAGAAATCCTTCTGCTTAAGCTCTGTGCTCGCTCCCGCTCCGCTCCACTCACATGCTTTGCTGGGTACCTTCCAGTCTGGCTCGCCAAAACCCATCCAAAAGCCGCAAGGTGCCTAGGGTTCCAGCTTCTTCAGCTTCAGATCCAGCCGGAGCAGCATCCCCACCACCCTATCCAGATTCACCCAAACCATTATCATCGCCCAGATCTGCTGAAGCCCTTACTCTCCGGTCCTCATGTTGACACCCAAGGCTCCAGGGACTATCTATTGGAGCTACACCTCCATTCATTCCTTTGTCTCCATACTGTGTGCTCTTTGTGTCATAAACCTCTCCCTTTCCTGGTCAGTTCCCAAGTTACATTCACCTGGCTTGTCCGTTTGTGTGTCCCATCCGTGGTTTGTGTGACTTGAGTCCCCACTCTCTGCTCCTGTCATGTTTCTTTGGCTCCCAGTCCCATGTGCCTTGTCACATCTCGTGTCTCATGTTCCAGGTCACATATACCCTGCCCCAGAGGTCATGGTACCTCCCATGTCCAGAGTGCACACATAGTGGTAGGAATGCTGTAAGGATCTATCCCTAGCAGTCCTGTCATGTTTCTATTTGGACAGTAGATGTCGCTGACCATCGTGTACTCCCCTAAATGTGTCAATTACTTACACCAGTCTCTTGTTAGTTTTCTGTGTGTATTTGTGCTTGCTCTTGGTATACTCCCCACCTCAGTCATTAGTGTGGCTGTAGAAGTTTTCTGTGTTTGTATTTGAGTTTATTGCCGCTGTTTACCCTAGTTTTTGTTCATATTAACCCTAGTCCCTACCATTTGGATCCTCCTTGTCTTTGGTTTTGACTCACAGTCCCTGGAGTCATGGTTCTTTTGTTTGTAATTTAGTGTGTTTTTGTGTATAATTAAATCCCCTTTGGTGCCTCCCATGCTATACATGAATTGTCCTTCTTTCATACATGACAGTGGCCAATTCAAAATATCTCTGGTTTGATTGCAGGTTGAGCACCGTAAGTGTACCATACAAAACAAAAACATTATGGTACGGCAAATAATGAAGGAAAACTAAAAAAAGGCAAACCGATTAAATCTTAGACTAATCAAAATTTTTATAGTAATTACAGCTGAACAAACTCCATTCATTCTATTCATTTAAGCCTCATGGTATTTCTCTGATTTGACTCCAAAACTGTCAGAGAACTGCACAGAAATTATCTACACTAGTTGACCGTGTACAGACGGTGTGAATTTTGATTGGGGTGGCCATCAAGGGCCAGTTACAGGGGCTGGACAATGAAACTGAAACATTAGACAATATTGTGTTTGAGGACTCAGGCCTATGTTGGTACGCATCTTGCTGGTGCATCTGTGACCTGGACAGCCAGTCTTTGTGGTGTATCGAGAGCCATGGTATCTAGGGTAATGTCGGCCTACCACCACGAAAGACGGAAAGCATCCAACAGGAGTAACTGTGGAAGCAAGAGGAAGCTGTCTGAAACGAATGTCTGGGCACTAACCCAAAATACATAAAATCATAGCTGTCCAACGCACAGCAGAATTAAATGCACACCTCGACTCTCCTGTTTCCATGAAAACTGTTCATTCGTAGCTCCGCAGGGAAATGTATTCATGGTCGGGCTGCTATAGCCAAACCTTCGGTTACTCGTGCCAATGCCAAAAATCAGCTGCAATGGTGCCAGCAGCGCAAATCTTGGGCTACAGACAATGCGAAACGTATTGTTCTCTGATGAATACATCTTCACTGTCCCTCTCATATCCGGTAGAGATACAGTGTGGAGAAGCCCCAAAGAGGCTTACCAATCGGACTGTTGCATACCCAGAGTGCAGCACGGTAATGGATCAGTGATGGTTTGGGCTGTAATATCATAGCATTCACTACTTCTAGATGGCTGCGTCACCGCCGATGACGACCGAAGCATTCTGGAGAACCTTGTTCACCCAATGGCGCAAACATTGTACCTTGAAGGTGGTGCCGTGTATCAGGATGATAATGCACCAATACACATAGCAAGACTGGTGATGGAGTGGTTTTATGAACATGAAAGTGAAGCTGAACATATCCCATAGCCTGCACAGTCACCAGATTTGAATATTATTGAGCCACTTTGGGATTTTTTGGAGGAGTGAGTCAGGAAACATTTTCCTCCACCTGCATTACATAATGACCTGGCCACTGTCACTGCCAATGGCTCAAAATTCCTCTGGCCACTGTGTAGGACTTGTATCTGTCATTCCCAAGACAAACTGATGCTGTATTAGCCACAATAGGAGACCCTACACATACTAATAATTAATTGTGGTCTAAAACCAGGTTCATTGTCCAGCCCCTGTATATTTATGTGGGTGGCTACACTGCACTCTCTCTCTTATATGGTGATGCTTAGAAAATAAAATAATGTATATTTTGCTTTCATTATTTTGACGTGGGGTAGCAACAGGGGTTGCCATGTATTTACTAGGGGTGGTCACCATGGGCCACCCACTGGATTTGCACCTGACTGTGTAGCATTCATCAGTTTCATCCCAAATCCCCCCAATGGGTTTAAGGTCAGGTGACTACAAGCCATGTCATCATATTCAACTAGGCATGGGTGCTGTTATTGTATGCCGTGGTTTTTGAAATCTTGGTAAAAAAGTTGGCCGAGTAGGGGGTGCCAACCCACCATAAAATCTTCCATTTGGCTAAATATATCGTGGGGGACCATCCTTCCTGCCCCCACTTGGCAAATTTTACCATAGGGTTGCATTTGAAAATACAGTTAAAATACCATGTACCACGGTATAATGTCTGGATGGTATGGCGGTATAAAAAACTAGATCTTGCCCAAACCTACTCGTGACTTCCATCCATTCTTTTTCCTTTTGTCCCCAAATAGATCTGCTATGGTAAAATATATATTTCTAAAATGACTTATGGAACATGGCAAGACGCTCCCAACTATGTATTTAAAAGCATCACTGTTGTGCTCCAAGTCACAGAATTCTTTAAATTATGAACGTAACTTCTAAGAAGGCATTGAGCAAAAAACTCCTGAAATTTACGTCAAAGAACTGCTACCACTAGATGGCAGCAACGTATACTGACACAAAACCAGACACCACTATAATCAAAATCCCACGATTACAGAGTTAGTAAATAATGAATAGGCACCACTAGAGCCACAAGGAAATGATGAAGTCAACAGGAAATTGCTAATATGAAGGTCTTATCAAAGGTAATTAAGATGGGACACAGTTTACCAAATGGAGGGTTATCCAGATGTATAGTACCAGGTGCCCAATATTGCCTCAAGGAAGAACAACGAAGACATCAAACAAGTGCACTATAGCTATAAGAGCTCAACACTATTTCGTGCATTCAGCATATTGGAGTGGCAAGTGAAGGGTTGCACAGCCAAGGGAAAAAGGGGTTGCCAGGGTGAATGATAAACTGAGCAACTGATTTCTTTTAATTGGTCTTAATGCTGATTCATACTGTATTTAAAACAGGTAAATTTGGTCACGTGTTCGAATAACATGCTTATTAAAGATCATGATGCCATGCATGACCACATCTAGATTCACCGCATGAAACTTCTCTAACAGTTTGGTCTAAACACAACCTGTAAATAAACGCACGCACAAAACCAGAATTAAGAACTACTAACGTACAGCATCTCTCTCTGCTGAAATTACCAGCAAAAATGACTCCACCCCTGTTTTAAGTGACCAAACTTCCCACTTGCTGTCAGACTTCTGAAGACCGTGCTGCCCCCTTCTGCTGACGTACTAAAATAATACAGTTTGCACCTGCTGCATCGATGTAGGAATGAATTTGGTAATGGTGGGGGGAGACATAATAATTTAAACACAAAGGCCTATTTACTGAGGGGGTGGGGTGAATGAAGCCAAATTAAATATTGTGAAGTACATTTTCCCTCTACCCACCCCGGTTCCTACTCCCCTGGGCAGTACTTTCATGCACTCATTTCCCAGCTTAAGCAATTTTACATGGGGTACAGGGGGTGCAATTGCACCCCCTACTGGCCAGATAAAAATGCTATTTGAACAAATCATCCATCCAACCATCTTCTGTAAATGCTTCAATAAACATAAATTATATGGTAATACTTTACATTAATTGCGCCTTCATAATGCATTCATACAACATTCACAAGCAGCATGTAAGTATACCTTAACATCCTAATATACCTTAACAGCTTTAAAATACATTAATAACAAACATTATATGATAAGCATTATAATGGTATAGTCATACATGTTATACTTCATACAAGGTATACTTACATACTGCTTATGAATATTCTGCATGTTCTTATGAATGGATCACAAAAATTTGAAAATGGGGCTTGTGCTAATCATATCAATGTGTAGTAATTTATTGTAACTGTATTTCCATTTTTTTTTACCAAACTTACACATGTAAGTCAGTTTGGCATGGCCTGTAATAAATGACTGGTTGTGCTCTCTCACTTTACACCCCCTGGGGCAAAAGCCTATAGTTGCCTATATTTCCCAGTGTTATGTAGTGTGCCTGTTCACTGTTTGTCCAATAACGAGTGTTTATTATGTTAGGTAAACAATTCAAGTAGAAGTCTTCCCTCTGCCCCCCCAAAATAAAAATTATTGATAATTGTACAGAAGAGGACACCAGTAACATTATATGGGTGAATTAGCAGAGTTAATCAAACACATGATATATTACAATGACCTCAATACCCCATTTTGACGCTCAATATATAAATCACATGAAATATTTACTACCTTCATTAACTTCAAACACTCCCTAACTCACTATATATTGCAATTATACCTCTTTTTTAAAATTACACTCAAAGCAAGTTCAATAGACCATTAATTATACTCGAACTTCATAAGGAACATTTAAAAATTTAATCAGTGCGTGTAATTTATGATCTGCTCGCATTTTGCATTACGTTAAAGGCCTGCTCTGGATGGAATTACCATATTGTATATGCTATTTATTCCTGACAGGCTTCTGGTGTCCTGCACATCTATCATGAGATTATTAAGTTATTAATCAAATCTGCTTGTCCAATCAGCTCATTGTACTGGATCTTGCCAGGAAAACAGCAAAACATCAGTACAAGGGTTACACACACACACACACACACACACACACACACACACGCACACACACACACACACACACACAAGCATGAAGCAAGGTGATTTTTATACCATTGGCTGAACAGCAGATCAAACAAGCTGTTAAAAATGCATTAGCCTAGACAGGAGCCTGTGATTTAGAACACCTATGGTTGAAGTTCTAAGAAGCAGAGCTGTGTTCATGTTTTTCCATCATGTGTAGTTTAATTCGGCTTTTTCTCCAACATCCCCACTTTATGGCGTTCCCATTTCGATGGCTTTACTGCCAGCCGCTCTCCAAGCACTTTTAAAAGGATTTCCAAACAACGATTTATTCCAGGCCTCGACACAAAAAAGCACTTTATGTGTTTAATCTCAAGCTACTGATTGCTGCCTCTGCACCACACACGTTTGATATTTCTTTTCACTCATCCTTAACGAAGGCCTCGCTCTTTCCCATAACCTACTTAAACAGCCTGAACAAAATCCCAACAAGGTTTGGACAGCAGGGGCATCAAATGCTACCCATATTTCATTTGCAGCTCGGCGGGATCACAAATGACACGTTAAAGGGAGATGTTAAAAACGATGACTTGTCATAACCAGGACGCTAAAAATGATGGTGTTTTTTTTTTAACAGAAAGCAGTGAAATTGATTGTAACCTTACACAAACTAACAGCACACCTCACATGTTCAATACTGAAAAAACACAGAGTACCAAAAAATAAATAAAATCAATCATTTTGGTACCAACCAGGGATCCTTCCTTCTTCCAATCATTTGTTCTGATTAGGGTCTTGAGTCGCCTTGGAGGGTGGAACCCTTCCCAGGAACCAGGGACGCTCTGCACACAAAGCAAAGATGGGACTTGAAGCACCAAACCTTGCAGATGTAAGGCAACAGCACTGGACACTGAGCCACTGTGCCACCCTCTCGGTACAAAATTAAAGAGAGGGACGTTGAAGTAGGAGCAGGTTTCCAAAGCTCTGGGTCTGATAAACTCAGACCCTGTAATATTACCACAAAAGAAGCACAACACTACATATATGCAAGGGAACAAGAGAAAGCCATTATTCTGTAGGAAATCGATTTTCAAATTTCAAAAACACCCAAACAACAACCAAGATGACTTTGAGGAAACACAATGAAAATGCAGTCAGCAGATGAGCTTCGACTGCAGGTCACAATACGAATAGAGTGCAGAAAAGTTTTAATTAAAAATGTAAATTGCATCGGTGCAGGGCTCAATAACGATGAACTTAGCGAGCTGAGCTCAACAATTATAGACAAAATGACCACAGCAACAAAGCTAAGGGTGAGGAAGTCAACAACTAATGACTGTCATCATCGGTACAAAGCAACACTATTGTGGAGAATGCCTGTACTTTAGCCATAAAAAATATATATAGAAACATTTTCCAGCCTGAACTACTTCTATATGTAAATTCTACATATACTTGAAAAGGAAGATATGAGGGGGGAAACAGCAGAAGAAAAACAGGCCACTGGTATCTGTGCTATAAACACGTATCGTTACACAGTGGTGTGCGCCTTAGTGCAGTGGTCATCAGCCCTGCCCCTGGAGGTCTACCACCCTGCAGAGCTTATTCGCAGCCCTAATTTAACACACCTGATACAGGTAATCAGGCCCTTCAGTAACATCTCAGTATTAGAGCCAACTTATCTTCAACATAGCTGACCCTAATACCGAGATATTACCAAAATACCTGATTATCTGTATCAGGTGTGTTAAATTAGAGGTGAACCTAAGCTCGGCAGGGTTTGCCCCCCTGTCAAATTTGCATTTTTGTGGTTAAATCAGACTTTGATTTTAAAAAATTATTATGTAACTGTTTCTCTGTGTCCCCGATGATAAAGAAAGAACTCATAGTGTTGCTGAGCTAAATATCTGCCCTCAGAACAGCAGTAATGCAGAAGTTCGGGGATCTTGTACTTAGTGTGAGCTTGTTAACTTAACTGCAAGAAATTGATATATTAAATGTGTATTGGATAATTCCGCCACTGCCTGAATGATAAACAATGTAGAGTTATAGCGTTTAGGTACCTTAAATATTCCCTTATTTTCTATAAGCCTTATATTCACGTTTAAATTTATATGCCCCCCCCCCAAAATGACCTTTGTCTCCGCCACTGGGTTCTGAATGCTCTCTGATCCCAAACTTTTCTTATTTTAAATAATGCAGATATACTATAGAACAATGCGATGACCAGCTTTCCTCCAATAAAAGAGAAAGTAAAACAAAGGAAATCATTCTCCTGCCAATATTCATAACGAATCTTATACCAGAGAAGTGAACTACTGGCAGCGTCACACCTGAGGACGCCAGTCAGACCACGGCAGCATGGCACAGCAGGGCTTAAGCGAATTCTGGGTAACTGGGCATGGCCAGGCTCTCAAAGGATGAGCTGTTACAGCGGCTGCTGAAGGAGGAGCTGAACAGCAGGTGAACGTGGTGGAGATCAACCGCTGCACATAATGTGAAACATGGGGGGGGGGGCCGCAGGGAGGTCCGGAGAACACATAATCCTCTATTGCCATGCTTTCGACGGAAAGACACTATGGAACATGGGAACTAAGTCAAATGCTGACACACACCAACACCAACATGTTATTAGACAAACCATTTCTGAGTTTAGTTCTGCTTAAAACATACATCAAGAAAACTATAAGCAACACGAGACAGATCTAGAATATCTGAGTAAGCCAAATCCAGAAGTATACAGATCCAAACAAAGTACCAGCATATAAGCAGTAATGGGGTTGATGCTCTCCTACACCATACCATTTGGAAGATCAGGCCTTCAGTCAGCTTTAATCAGTATTGCATATTTCTTCCATTGAGGGTTTGAGTGCTGTTTTAAAGGTTCATTCTTAACATTAGTACATATTTTCCTTTGGCAATGACCAAGGCTTGAGTTATCATGGGATACGTATGGATGCCCACCCCCCCATAGGGAAAATGTCAAAAACCATCCCCTTTGTAAATATAGTACCCCAGACCGTCCCCCTCAATTGTTCTACATAATTTCATTCATGAAAAAAATTAAATCTACCAACTATATCTGGGCTACACAACTGGCAACTTCTGGTTCAAAACAATGTGATCTGGAGAGACCGATTTGACCCCCAACATCCCCCTTGAAATATTTCTACAACTTGATCACTAACAATAACCAAAATTTTGTTCCAGCCAACTACTCTGAATTGAGAATGACAAGAGTCGGGAGGTACTGTGGAATGTTTCAACAGTCTCATGTCAAAACTGTTCAGATATAAACAGTGACTAATAAACCAAGATGCGTCGCTGTGGAAACCGTTAGGCGGCAAGGTCTCGGGATAATAGATTCCTTATAAACGTTCATCTCAACTTTAAAAATAGTGTCTATGAACATGCACAATTCAAGGCTCTGCTAATGTACTTCTCCTTATGCATTCGGCAGTGAGGAAGATCACAGCTGTGTACTAAAATAACCTTGTAAATCAGCTACCATCGGTCTAGGGCAGTGTCTCCCAGTCCGGTCCTCAGGGACCCACAGTCGGTCCATGTTTTTGCTTCCTCCGAGCTCCCTGTCAGATAGTCCACATTTTTGCTCCCTCCCAACTCCCGGCAGGGATCAAGTCCAAGCCCAGGAGACAGCAGCAGATACATGCTAATGCTAATGCAGTACTTATGTGCAAATGTGGACCAGTGCACAATGTGCTAGACAGTAAAGCACTGCCCTCATTTATGTCCTGCCTTTCAGGTAAAACACAAAGCCAAGGCCCAGGCTCCATGCAATCATAAAGTTTTGGGTGTAATCCTCAGTATCTCAGCACCAGGCATGTGCGGAGGGCGGTGAGGTGCCTGAGCACTTACCTGTTTTGTTCTTTACAGTAGGTTTAAGTCGTTGTTTTCAATAACCAACAATCATGCAAAATCTACCAGATCTACCTAAATCCCCCCCAAAAGTACTGGCCAGTCACACACCCCATTTAAGTGCCTTCCCTTCCAAATCTAACATGAATGTCTTCTATTCTCCAAAAAGTCACTGATATCTTGCTGGATGGCTAGACGAACACCGCTTCAGTTCCTAAACCTCTTCTCAGGGGCACCCCAGCCATTCCATGTATTAAATTTTACTGCCAGCTCACTTAATTAATTTAATTAGTTAAGTCGTCAATGAGGTGTTGATTTGCCAAACATGGTGTGCTAGCGGTTGACTCAAAAAAATTCATCAATGCATGGTTGCTGCAAATACCAGGGCAACTTTAGGAGAGGTTTTGAAATGGTTAAGCTGATGCACTTTGACAGACATATTATTATAGTTTTACTCCAACATGAAGATCATTTAAACATCATTTTCTTTGACTGCCTTAGACTTTTGCATAGTACTGTATGTAAGAAATTTGAACCACTGAGTTTTTAGCTGTGTGAACTTGTGAGTTCTGCTGGTAGCAAGGTGAGGTCTTGTAATTGTACGACCTGCAACACATGTATGACTCATTTAATACCAGGGGCCTGTTTCACGCAGCAGGATTTCTTGCTTAGATTGATAACTTGCCAGATTTAAGGTAGTTCGGACTGAATGGACTTTATTTTTGTTCACTTACATTTAGCCCAGACTACGTTAAATCCAACAAGTTTATCCGACTAAGCCAGAAACCCTTGTGGGTGTTCTTAGTACATGGATTAAAACATCCAGGATCAGAGGACTCATCCCGGATGGTCTAACTGTGGATACCGTTATCCGGTTATTTCGGTTCTTCAAAGCCACTGGAGACTTGGATTAGCTAAACTGTATTAAATGATCCCAGATAACTGTGCGCTCTCGTGGACACTCTTGTTATGATCGCACCAATCGGTTGCTCTCGTAAGTATGGCGAGGCCATGATTGTTCGGGTTTCTTGAATGGACACCTATGTTCATATCTGTGATCTAATCTTGATTATAACGAATAAACCTGCTCCAATCAGGTGTGCGTTTACGGATTGGTTGCTATGACATCAATTCAACAAGAGTTTCGAAGAACCGAGAAATCCGGGATCTAGTCACATCATCAGCAATTAAATCCGGGAAAGTCCTTAATCCACGTATGAGAAACACCCCGCGCTTTGTGAAACAGGACCCAGTTTTATTGATATTAACCACCAATACCACATCAACAACGGTAAAAAAAAATACCGCGCAAACAACTTGTATTTCTCCCGTGATCAGTATGTTTTACAGCAACAGTCAGTGTGACAACAATGAATTAAACATCTCAAACAGCGAAAAGACTGACCACAAACAAGTCAGGGCAGATAAATGTTTAACGCCTTCCTCTGTCGCCTTGGCGTGAAATAGGTCACTTAATTAATTCCCCTAACACAACCAGTTTCTTCACATGAAAACACACACAAATATGCAGGCAAAAAACAAACAAACTATGCAACCTCTCACAGTTATATATATATACATAAATAATTTTACAAAAATTATGTACAGTCACCCTTTAGTACACAATAACAGTAAGTGTATAATAACGTTAACATCAGTAGCAGCCAGAAATAGCTATGACATTTGCTCATTTTTACCCTGAACGCAGGACGCATATGCATGGGGTCAATTAGTATAAGTGGTAAAAAATTGCCTTTAACAACGTAGTTTTAAAGTTCAGCGTTTCGGGATGTACCATAAATTTCTCTCCTTGCTAAATTATTAAATGTGGTAAACAGTAGCAGTTCTAGACCATTTCAACGGGGGGGGGGGGGGCAGACTGGGGCCAGTTCTCTTAGGAGGTACCAGATGCATTTGACCTTAATGTCCTCCAAGTATTGCTTACACTAGATTGCCAGCATTAAGAGGCGAAAGACAATCTTAAAAACCAAGATGTTATGTGGTGGCCTAGGGTGGAAAGACCCCTCCGCACTCAACCTATTTTTGCCAACTGATTTTCCTTAATCCACTTATACCACACCCTTTAGGACCTCAGTTGCCACAACAGAGAGGAGGCTACCACCATTTTACAAAACAATACACTTTATTTGGGGAATGACAACTCATTTCTGGACTCTCAC
>JAAGVU020000105.1:925421-939167 GCA_011763525.2 Mormyrus iriodes | reverse complement strand
CCCCCCGACGCCCGGACGACAACGCGGGCGGCGTCTGGACGGTCGCCTGGGGGGGGGGGGGGGGGCGGCAGACATGTAACTCACTTTGATTTCTTTAGACTGTCTTCCTTAGACAAGCTTGATTATTATTTTCTATCGTTAACGTCGCTTTTCACCAGCTGAAGGGACGCGCCCACCCGGCGCACGCGCGTGAAGAGTGCGTCAAGAAAACGTGCCCGCGTTTGTGTTTCGTCTGTTAAATGCAAATAATAATAATAATAATAATAATACATTTATTTCAAACTCAAGAGGGTATTTCATAAAGAAGGATTTCTTCCTTAGTCGTATAACTTGTTGGATTTAAGGTAGTCTAGGTTAAATGAACTATATCTTCGTCCGCTTAAATGTAGCTCAGACTACCTTAAATCTGAGAAGTTATCCGGCTAAACAAGAAATTCTGGGGGGTATTCCACGAAGTAGGATTTCTTGCTTAGCTGGTTAACTTGACAAATTTAAGGTAGTCTGAACTAAACGTAAGGGAACAAATATAAAGTTAATTTAGTCCAGACTACTTTAAATTCAACAAGTTATCCGGCTAAGCAATAAATCCTGCTTCAAGGAACACCTCCCTGCTTCGTGAAATAGACCCAAGTAACATACGTAGGCCTATTGAGGGGGGCTATGAATGTTGTCACGGGGACACTGACAGTCACCCCTGATGATAAAAATAAAAAATCCCACTTATATTCTTTCCGCTATTATTTATTAAAGATGTCGAGCATGAACATATCGTTAACCTAGTGGGTTCTCATGTCATAAACATAATGATAACAATTTAAATAATGTCAGTAATCTACATTTACGGTTTACTTCCCTGGACAGAAAATAGACAACAATATATACTTTTCAGTTTATAATCACGGTAAAAAAAAATAACAGGACAGTTTTTTTCCATTTTGATTTTGACTGTTGAGTTAAACTACAGAAACATTCGGACCGCACGGATTCACGAGCGCACATCCACTACATTTCCCATAATTCCACAGTACTCCTCCCCCTCCCCCTCCCACAAACAAACGCTATAGGCAATTAGGAGATACCAATTCACCTAACCTCATGAAAGTTCCATTATTTAGGGCTGCTCATTGACTCAGTGTGTAGCATTATTGCATTACTTTTCACAGGAGTTCCATTTGTGCTCTGAGTGTGTGGAGTTCGCATGTTCATCGAGGCTTGTAGCCAACTACTACAATTACGGGTTTGAACCCTCATTGAAGTTTGCTTCCTACCCCTACGTCGGTGTCATCTGCTGAGATGGACCCAATCCCTCCCCCAGAAATTTATTTCTGGCCATCCAGGTGTACTGCAGCCTTCTGTCCTATGCTGCCAAAGATGGTTCCAGGCCTCCCCCGCCCCCTGACCAGGATGAGCATTTGGAATATGGATGGTTGGATTGTGGTAGAATTCTAACCTCCACAGACTTCAGATGGCCATAAAATATTTCATATTTTAATTGCATTAGTAAAAATGTTCAGCTATTATAAGGCCATTCCACAACACTAGTGAGGAGGATTATGGCAGCCATGCAAAGTACTCATACATTCCAGAGTGACACAGACTCAGCTAAAGTATGCTTATCTGATGCAGTTTTGAAGCAGACCACTTGCCTTCATAGCACATACCTGACCTCCAGTCCTTCTGACAGCAGGTGGCAGAGTGGCTAAGGAACTGATCACATGCTTAAAAAGGCTATTGTTTCTAGTTGGGGAATCTACAGAAGTACCAGGACAGGCCACCCTCAAATAGTTAGCCACTCTGCCACCTGCTGTCACCGGCTTCTGTTAAAAATATTGAAATGTAAAATTATGGAAACAATTAAAAAACTAAGGTGTAATATGTAAGCTTCCTTAACAGTTAGTGATAAGCATCTGATTCATGTGAAATGAACAAAATAAAAAGATAAAAGCCAGTGTGGTCTGCTGGGAAGGATTCATCTCCGCAGCCTTCCCAGGATTTGTGGAGGAGATTTAATCGTGGCACCCAGGGAAAATCAAAACCCGGGGACATTTAAAAACAGGGCGTGTAGCCAGAGCTGATAGGATCATTTAGCTTAGCCACGGAAAACATGTTACTTCGGCACTCCGGCACAGGGTCAAAGCTACATTTAAGTTAAATAAAGCTCTCCAATGGACGTAATATTAAGTCAGGAACAGACGGCATCACATGGTCAGGTCCATAGCCAGGTAAATTCTCTTCTTCATAGGACTCCGCGCAGCAACAGATAATGGGAGGTAATGAAGAGTGATAGAAGCATATTTCACTGTTGTATTAAAGTGCTGTCACCTGTGATTCCCCCCAGGAAGGGAATCAACGTCAGTGTACCGCGTGCCACAAAATAAAACCTAAATGTGAAATCATTATATTCATCTATTGAACTTTTACGATTGAAAAGTGATGGCAGGAATTACAAGTATAGGAGTAAGATTGTATCTTAATATTTAATCTTTTAGTAATATATAAAAAGCTCCGACGAGACTTCATACGCCATTGAAGTTTCAGATAATTTTGATGACTGAACTGCGAACGCAATCGGCGACAAGCGCTTACACCAGCCTGTCTTACCTGTATGTGTTGCAGTGGACCTGTCAGCTTTCAAATCAGATATACAAATGACGTGACAATCAGGTTAAAATCATCCACAACGGGTATTCACTTACCACTCGGCTCTCGGGACGGATACTTACGAGGCACATGTGATCCAGCTAATTAATCAATAGTACATAATTAATAGTTCATACAGGCGTTACAAATGTGGCACAAAAACACGTGAGGCGTATTAGGTACCTTAGTTTTATTTCATATAATCATCCCGTGATTATAAAACGTACATAGACTTTACAAAATAGAAAATCACCAACAGTAGTCACAAGTAGCTACAAGTGGTCGTTAACTTTAAAACTTCAAGGCCTATGAGACACTGGCTTTGGCATATGAATGCACCGAATAAAGTGCTTTTCAGATATAAATACATTCATGATGCAGATTTTATATCCAAAGTACGTTTGTTCACAGTATTTAAAAATGGGCCCGGAGTTATCCAACGACTCAGTAAAGTGCCAATGCTGTACAAACATTTACCACGGAAATGCTTCCAAATACAACCAACCAAAAGCAGATTGTCACTGTGCAAAACATACGAAACATAATATACAAATGCATGAATATAAATAAATACGATTACTAAAACGTGACTTAGACCTCACTGGGGGATCTCGAACGATAAGACACGTTAGTCTGAAAACAACCACAAAAGAGGACGTAAAGGGATCGCTGGATTTCCGTGTTCCTGTAGGCATATATTATGGGGTTGATCATTGAGTTGTAGGTGGCCGGCAAAAGGGTCGCGTAGGTATACACGGGAGGAGAGTCTTGCTTACCCACTAAGCAATAAATAGCGAAAGGGAGCCAGCTAGCCCCAAAGGTCCCTAAAATGATGGCCAGGGTGGACACGCCTTTCTTAGTGGCCGCGTAGTGCGAGGTGGCAAAGAAGTGCTGCTGGAGAGCGATCTGATGGGCGTGCCGGCACACGATCTTGCAGATCTTGAAGTACAGCGTCAACATCATCATGAAGATGACGAAAAAGGACACGGCCAAGAGGACCACATTGCTCTTGATTAACGGTTTGACGATGCTGCAGGAGGACGGCTCCTTGAGGCAGTTCCATCCCAGGATGGGTAGCAGCCCGAGGCAGAGGGAGACTCCCCAGGTCACCACCAGCATGCTGTGGATGTAGTAGAGCGTCTTCTCCGAGAAGTAAGTCAACGCGTTGTACAGCGAGAAGTAGCGGTCGACTGTGATAGCCAGCAGGCTGCCGATGGAGGCGGTGAAAGAGGCCACCAGGAAACCCACAGTCACGAGACTGATGGTCTCGGAGGAGATCAAGTACTGGAATACAAAATTCAAGATTAATCCCATCCCGGCCAAGAGATCCGCCGTGGCCAGGCTGCCGATTAACACGAACATGGGCGTTCGCAGGGTTGGCGTGTAAAATATGATGGCGACAACGATGGCGTTTTCGCAGGCGATCACGGTGCCCGACATGCACAGCATGACATGCCAGGGGTTAACGGGAAAGTCCAGAAGCCAGGAGGACAGCCCCAAACTGTGGTTGCCATCCCCGGGCTCGATCCAAGGGACAGGCGCCGTCGTTTCATTTGTCTCCAAGCTCTCGTTCATTTCTCCCCCGTTTGCACCCGCCTATAGAAGAGAAATAAATGTTTTTTTTTACACCAGGGTGCATGTGAATCGCTTCTGCACAATGAAACCGAAATGATTCTTTCATCAAATAACTTTGCAGAGCTGATTATATGCACTGATGGCATTTTACGTGTGCGTGCAAGACAGAACCAAGGACTACAAACGTTACAAGAGAAGCGTTGTCCATGGTTCTGAATTTCGCAATGAGCTTAAGGTATTAAAGTATAGTTCAAATGTATTAAATATCAACATATGCAAGAACTTGCGGACAATACATTACATAGACCGTAAATTTAAAAAAGAATGCTTCAGTTTCTTTTCCACTGTATAGTATTGTGGCTGTGTAGTTCTTACCTTTGTTTGCACATGGATTTCAAGATAAGTTAAATGCAGGCGTCCAAATGTAATTTTTAAAGCTCAGGTGAAGCATCTAGTCCGGCTTCACTTCACTGTCATGAAACGGTGAGGCTGAGCAGCGCGTCCGGGAGCGTTTGCCGGTTCTGAGCAGCGCGGAGAGTAAGTGATGTTGACGACTGTGGACTGACTGTTAATAAACCCAAATGACGTCAAGAGGCATGTACAAAAACCACCACCCCCCGCTCCCCATCCCATCCATTTGCTGGGAAGAATCGCAAGCAACTGACAAGTCGTGGATGTGTTGTCTTAGGGGCGGTCTTCGACACCCAGCTGTTCACAATACATTTTAATCTTATGCAAAATATCTACAGAGAATGACCAAGAATATGGATCGAGCGCAGTTACACTGTCCTAGACTATAAGGGATGAGATCCAATATCCAAGGCGATCTCAGCAGAATGCGGACTGGGAATGTGCGTTTTAACGTTATATTATATTTATGTACTAAGGAGGGGCGATTTCATTTTTACATTTGTCGTCATCCGAAGCGTCGAGTTTATATTAAGAATTACTACATGATCTTGTTTGCACGTACTTTTTCGTAGCCATTGTGTAAAAGAACTGCAAAATTGTTAATTCTTTGTTGACAATAGAGAACACGTGGGCAATGGTTACGACAGAGACCCGGATTGTCGGTGGTGAATATAGATCTATTGGTTTTAAATAAACTGACTTGCAAGATTTAAACTTTATTATACACACATGCACATTAACTACTGACTCTAAGTGCTATTGTTTGACAGAAATTAACCTGCATCGTACTGATCTGAAGTCCGAATGCGCGACCAGAGGCTACCTGTAGGCTTCGCTCACTGACATCCTGTGCTCCGTGTATATATCTGCTTCAGAAAAAAGCCGACTAAGGTCTCTCAGGTTCCGCACCAGACCAGAGACCAAGCCAATGTACACCAAGCAGTTACATACTAGATTTTTCTTGTTGCAGTCTCTTAAAAAAAAAAAAAATCATTTTGACACCTTGTTAAGAAGTTAGCAGAGAAAGTCTCTCTCCTGACACAATGGCATCTAGGTCACATATCTGTATGTAGGTCAGCCTAGATGCACATCGCATCTTGCAAGTAAAGCGAGCTGACCACTTTGCCAATTTACGCAATCAAGCACAGCAAACAAGCTCCAGCGCCTGGCGTGGCTCTTCCTCCAAACCTGGCTGTTGTTGGGAGCGGGGGCTCTATCTGTGGTCAGTGAGAAGACTCCAGATAGCCAATTTCTGTGTCAGGGCCTAAAATTCGGGGGTGGCAGAAACAATTATATCACATTTAACTGACAGACCATTCAGATACAGCTGGTCAGGTTACATCGTTAATTCTCTGAATTATAACTGAACGTTGTGTGCCAGACTTCCCCCAAAAATATATATCTAAACATGTACAATGACAATAAAACTCGCCACTGGTGCATCACAGTTAAAATTATAAAGTTTTGGAACATCTTCGTTATAAAATGCAATTCAAGACAGCTGAATAACTGGAAGTCCGGTTTACCAGTTTACGACTAATTAATGTTTCCTCTCTATCTTTATGTTGGGTTCATATTAAATAGCCTACTATAGACAAACACATACACCCAGTACATCATTTCATTAGGGCGCACCTGCATAAACGTTCCCACATCATTCTTTTCCGTTTCCAGCCACAGCATTGCTGACAGGACCATACGCGGTGAACACCTATGCCCACCCTGTGGGCCGCAAAGCACACACGCGAAATAGGCCAATGGGTTTGGGGTTAAGAGCAACCCCGCTGTGGTCCGCCTTCACAATGGAGCACTTTCAGTGTGTACCGGGTAACGAGGGCGGCCATGCGCTACACAAAATGAAATATTCTATGGAAAGATGCCCTAAAACACATGTGAATACAGGCCAATGTCTGAGTAGCACACGCAACTGAGTCTGGGCTGATTATGCCGTCCGAGTTGATCAGAAAAATGTTTCAGCAAGAGAATGCTGAAAGCGCCATCTCCTTGGTATCCTAGCAACCGCTTGTTACCTCAATCTTCTTCCGAAAAGAAAATTTTAAATGCAAGCCCATCTAAATGAATTCTCTGTCTTCATTTATTGGGAACCAGAAAGATGCCGGCTGATCGCATCTGTAATAATTACTTCCTCACAGAAAACCGCAAAAAAGTAAACTTTAGACTAATGCTTTGGACTGAGAAGGAACGCTTCTCCCGACCAGCCTCCACACTGACGTAAGCCGTCATTTTCTCACACCAGTTTTTGACCGCGAGCCCACAGTTTTTGCCCCAATACCTGCATGCCTCCTGCTAACTGAAAACAAATATTGTGCATCTCTGGCCATCACTGACCCTCAGCACACCCACACAGAATGGCAGGGAAGCTTGTAAAGGCTTTCCAGATCCCTCACAGCCACTAGGTGACATCTCTTTACCGAAACACGGAGGGCCGGAAGGAGGGGCCTTAACACCCCACCCCAGAGCAGATCAGTCAGCGCCTAAAACCAAACATTAGTGGGCTGACTGGCGATATGACGTTGTGCACTGCTGTTGTTTTGAAGACAAGCGATGACTGGAATTGGTGTTTTTCACCAGGTTCCTGGGCAGAGGCTATTTTTACATAAAATGTACAAATTGTAGTAATCCTTACTAATTATAATGCAGAGGATACACTTTTTGTGCAAGGGGCAGTTTACCTTCTGGCCACAGCAGGAATAGTCTCCCCTGTCGACTCTGACCTATTGACTGGACTTCTGGATCACTTTCTCAGGCCATCTATATGTTACATGAGACCCATTTACAGCATTTATGGTCCTGCTGTAATTCACATCCTCCTCTATTTGGTTTAGGATCTGCTGTTTTTTCATCTTAGACACCATTTCATAACAAAATCTGATTTTATGTGATGAGGTGCCTCCATTGCTCCATTACATCATTCAGATGGCCGATGCGCCTTTTTATCATAACCTAATCTTTTCCGTTACTTTATATTATTACCGTACTTTTCATAATACAGCATCCAGATATTATTTCCCCTTGCGCCCCACCGCACAGAGCATTCGGAAGCAAAGCTGTTGAGGTCCCTCAACCACATATTCGATTAACCAGACATTATTTTTTTTCCTTGGGACATTTAATGAGTAAGGGCTTAATCACCTCAGCTGTACACCACACCCGCCCCCAGAAAGGTTAATAACAGTTAATTGGGAGTGGCTGAGAGCCAGTTTTAATAAACATGCGCAGAGACTGGCCGACTTCACTGTCACGTGGACCTCACAGGGCTGGGGGGAGTCAGCAGCCGGCAGACCATCGCCTCACATTGACAGACACCTGCGGTACTGTCGGCAGTAACACACACGGGAGGAGGGAGTCTTCCTCCCTGCTACCCACAATGCACTGCGGGCCCAGCCCCTTTTCTATATGTGTGTTTTACTTACCAGCTGCCAGGCGCTGCACTGCCTTTCGTTGACTCACCGTGCCCCCTCTCCGGCGACCGTGGTGTCTCGCACACAAAGATGTTCTCGCATCTTTGAGCCTTAGCTACACGTGCTCGGAGACGGCTGTCATTATTACCGCACACGGAGGTGATTAATGCTGCCGTCGGGTGATTAGTGTGAAATGAGAGCTGGCTCTTCGGCTCTGGGTGGCCACTCTGCACATGAAGCGTGGGATCATGCCGAGCGGAGCCTTCAGTTCGGCACTGTTCAGTGCTGTCAGCCAGAACCATGATCACAGCCAATAATTAAACCCCTGTCCCTGGAAGGGCCCTCGATAGGGGATCACCCCCCAAGGCCAAAGCCAACGTGGACGTGGCTCTAAAACATGCACGACCTCCCCCTCCCCCCTCCCCCCAGTGACTGTAATGACCGTAATGTTTAAAGGCTCTTTGTTCCCGGGGGAGAGCAGGTTTTAGCGAGGGGGGGGGGTTTAAGGACGCATTCGGTCGGCCCTTTGGTTTCTGCAGTGGGTTATGTTCAGTTTCCTCATGCGCATTTCTGTCAGCTGCGCTCGGGATCTGTGGGCGGGGAGGGAATGGGATCCAGGCTCTCAGATTTTCCATATGAATCGTTGTCAAAGGTGCCCTGATGTTTCCCTGGGATGCCGCGCCAGTGAGCGTCCTCTGTTAGCGCGCCGATCTCCAATGGTTACACCGTCGAGGTGTAATGATTCATCGACGCTTCGGGTATAAACGCCCCAACAGCTGCTTCAACATGGAAAGCCGGATTTCAATGTGTCACAATCCCGTATTTATTTGGAATATACTGAAACTTTAACTGCCCTAAAAAGGCCATAACTCATTTATTTATATCAATAGTATTAATATTAAAACATGATCCAGAAGCAATATTCAGTCTGATATGATGACAGTAGACAACACAGAGAATAGAGCTGGCACTGGAAGTGGGGGGGAGGCGTTAGGCAGACCTTCTCTCTATGCTATTATGCATTTATTTAACATGCTAATTCACATCAACACCAGGATCAAATATTCATGCGCTGTTTATGACATGGCCAGTAATCCTAAGCAGTCACATGACCAAATTTCTTCAGGTCACTGTAGACATATTGAGTAATTTCCCAGTTCCAGGTCCATGCTCCTTGTAACCTTGTAATCTCCATCAAAGGCAGCACTCCATCTTAAAAGTGCCAGTATATAGCCCTACCCACTACCATTGATATGCTGTCTCAGCCAGAAGCCCCGCCCCAGCACATCTTGTGCCCCACCCCCTCCCCTCTCTTCTGAAGACCCTGCCCCCCCCCATGCTGATGCTCAGTTTGTCTACATGTAGCGGTTCTTGATATACTCCCGGTACATGAGGAGGTCCTCCCGGTGCAGCGCCCCCACCAGGCCCCGCCCCGTCTGGATGTGTCTTTCGAACACTTCCCGACTGGTCTTGTCCACACTGGGGGGCTGCACTGCGTAGATGCTGTCCTGGGAGAAGTAGGATATGGGAGTCCTGGGGGACGGAGGGGGTAGAATGTGGAATTAAAATATTGTCACATGATAAGAGATTTGAATTTGTAAAATATATCAAAAAGTCGTAACTTGAATATAAAGTCAATTATGTTAGTCATCACACAGGAAGCAAATACAAAAGAACATTCTGCCTTCATATATCCCATCTTGCTTTTGAATGAGACACAGACAGAAAATGGGGTCAGAGCAGCAGCGTTAGAGGGACATGAATACCCTGGCAGATTCAGGGGCCCAACACATGATAGGGGCCCTCAAATACATTAAATTGCATGTAGAATTGGGCTGGGGGCCCAAGGTGACATTTTGTAGGCATGTCCCTGGGTCAGAGAGCATGGTCAGCCATTTATCCAGTGCCCCAGGGGCTGGTGGGGCCCAGTGCTGTCATAATTACTCTGCCAGCCAGGTGATTAGAACCAGTGACCTCCTGGATACAGCCACAGACTCCAGAACCACAGAGCGACACGCTGTATCCAATTACAACAGTATAATGTGAATATTCTGGCCTGTAATGTAGATTTTAATAAATGGACCCATAGTCAGGGATGAATGACACAGGTTCCGTAAGCAGTGAAGTGGTGCCTGAAAGCACAACCCCAGCTGAGCACTGCAGGAGGTCTGCAGTGTCTCACTGCGGGTGCAGCCTTCGCCGGAGTTCCTGGAAAGCACCAGTCTATCCCACATTTAGCGGGGACTGGAATCAGCTCGAGTGCACTTTGGGCACAGCTGTGGAGGAGGGACCTCCACTCAGCTGTCATAACTGCTTATCCAGGGCAGGACAGGCAGGATAATGGGGAGCCTGGAGCCCGTCTTGATCAATGCCCACCAGCTCCAGCCTGAGCGGGGATCAGAGGGTTCAACTAAGTTACAAGGTAAATAAATCACTACAGCTGTTGCCGATGAGAAGGAGCTTAAATTCAATGACTTCCGCCGCAATATTCCGACAGAGAGTCAAATAAGGAACGAAAAAGCCATGATTACCATGGCCAAAAGACTGAGGAGAACCACAGTAGGAGGGTGAATAATCAAACTGATTTAATATTTAATAACAGGTCTGAGTTAAAAGGATCTGGAGACACAGTAACCCTTAATCTCCATCCAGGCCAGATATGTGCCGGAATCTGTCCAGTTTCCAGAGTCTCGGCTAAAGGCCACAGTGCTGTACCCCCATCTGCCCCCCACACCGGTACTGCGAACCGTGACTGTCCCTTCCAAGGCTTCAGCACAGGCAGCACAGGCAGCACTGGTGGGCTCTCTAATGTTTTTGCAATGCCTCTCAAGTGCCAGAAAAACAGGATCCATCTTCTCTATCCGCTCACTGGTGCAGAAAGATGAGGGTATGATGGAGCGTGAAGCTAACGTGCCGTTCCTGCCATAGTGGGACTATAGTGGGGGGCCCGGGGACTCACAGATCTTCCTTGGCGCGGGATAATGAGCGTCTCCCCCCCAAGATAGAACTTACTGTCTGCCCTTTTCTCTGCTCTCCCAAAGTCTGAAATGCCTGCCAGCAAGTTTGCAGTTCCATCTGTTTACCATCTCTCTCAGTCTGCTCGGGAAGGCTCATAATTTATGTGTGCGCTCCCCGGGATTCGAACCCATGTGCTTTGCATTGTTAGTGCTCTTGTCAAAACGCTGAAATTTGCAGTAGCAAAGAATGACCTCAAAGAGACCTCTGCACTAAGAAATAGATCTGCTAAGACAGACAGGCTCCTAAAACACTTAAAGGGATCTGGACTCTAAAACCATCATTTACATTCGGATATTACAAGGCTGCACATACAACAAGTGTTTATAGTGACAATAATGGGCAGATGCAGGTAGATGGACCCTGCATATGTGAGTGTGTGTCTGCTGGAGTCGACCACACGGCCGCCCCTGACACGGCACTGAGAGACTCGGCACTGTTCCCGCTTTGCATTAAAACAAGGTGCTCGCTTACATAACTGCACTAACGAGCCTCCTCTGTTTCTCCTGATAGTCATTTACATTACTGTGCCTCGGTCTGAGGAAAAAAAAAAAAACAGCCGACTTTGTAATCCCAACCATTTACACAGCCAGTTCTCACATGAAGCGAGCAGTAATGCGCTTCATGTTCGCAACAGGGACAAGCCGCGGGGGAGTACGTCTCGGAACCCCTGGAGGCGTCTGACTGTTGCGCCTTCGAATTTGCCACTTGATGTGACCTTTTCAAGTAAATGGGAAAGACTGACTTGCTTTTTTGCCCCCAAGCTAAACAGCTAAAATTACAGATCACGTGTTATTTATTGCTGCCCACAAACAGTCCAGCCTTCTAATTATTCATTAAGCAGGTTGTAGGATCCAATCCCGTCCCCAACCTCATTATCATTCCACAGATTCCCAGTCTACTGTTTGTTCGACCATTTCAAACTCTGTCTGTTTCCCATGGCATTTGGCCCAGGTCTTATGTACTGTGGAGGTGAGTGCTGGCGCCACCTTGTGGTTGTCATCCCGCCCCCTCATTAATCACGGCAGCGATGTGCAGATTGGTGGGGGCGGGGTGCCTTTAGATGGCAGCTGCTCCTCTGTGCAGGTCAATCACTTAAAAAAACTGAAATATGCAAAACCAGGCATCGGTAACAGAGGGAGGTATATTTCTGAGAAATAAGAATCCACATTAAAAAAAACCCAGCAGTATGAACCGTACAGTTCCACTGCCTGCCAGGCTGTCTGTACAAAAAGTACCTGAACTGTAGTGAGAACGGATATTTAAACGAGCAGATGTAACACTTAAGGCTTCTGTTCAAATTGGCTGACATTGCAAACCACATGCAAAGAATCTCCAGTTGCAAATTGGGGACCAGACTAACAGGTGCTATTGGAGCTCGTAGGCCGGTGATCAGGACCCAGTACTACATACACGTGGCTTTTAAAAATACCCTTTAAACAAACCCTGTGACTCAGACGAGGGAAAAAAGGCTTTTCTCCCCTTTTTTCAAACATTTCTTCACACATTACCACCCCTAGCTGCTCCTTTTCACTTGCAGTAAAGCCATTTGACAGACATTTTTAATGAGTAGAAAACATCAGGCTTGTGTGTGTAAAATAGACGTGTGTGTGTGTGTGTGTGTGTGTGTGTCAGAAGCCAACGGCTCCAGCTGCAAGCAAAACATAAAAGCCGGACCTTAACCACTTGAAACCACGGAAACAGGCATCTCCAGAAAAGCTTTGCGTTGCCATGGCGCACAATGTGAAGATTTTGTTTTGTGTGTTACTTTATGGTGGTTGCCAGGGGTCGCGTGAGGTTAATGAGGCTCCCTCTCCCAGCTTGGGTGGGCATGGGGCTGACCGTTAGCCAACTGGGGCAAAAATGTGCTGCAGGGCTGAAGCCGCTGAGCACCTAAGCGACTTAATATCACCTAAAGGGCTGCAGAAAACACTGACATTTGCACCTCCCTCCAGAGGCAGATGTTACTAATGCAGCAGCGCAGCCTTGGGAATGGGGGGGAAGGGGGTGGGATGTGCTGGGAAACAAAGGGTCCAAGCCAAGGTCGGTAGTGTTCCAGAAAGATGGAGAATTCATCCCACTGGACAGCAAGCGAATGTCCCCCTCCTTTCCGAAGAGTCATGCCGTGTTAGACATGGGCAGGTTGTGGAGAAAAGTAGCCTCCATCCCCAGGTAGTATGGCAATAAAAGGGGGGGAAGCAGCAGCTCTCACGTCACCTTAGCTGTCGCTCTGCCTGCATGCAAAGCCAGACGGCCACGTGACCTCCAGCTGCCAGCCCTTCCATGTACGCGGCCGTATCGGCTAAACGGAATATTTCCCAGGGTCCGCCATAAACCCACAGCCTGACCAGATGGATCAGTCCGGTTTATTTGGGTCGAACACCAGCTGTGCCACAAACTCAGTGAATCAGTTTACTTACAAAACGAGAAATACTTCTGGGCCAGATATCTCCTTCAGGCTCAGAGCATCCAGCCAGAATATTAATTTATGCAGGTGGGGAGATATTCGGGTGACACACACACACATACACACACACACACACACACACACACACACACACACACACACACATATATATTTTTCAGCACCATCAAGTCATGTTTATGGGTATAACCCTAATCCCAACAATGACAACCTTAACCCCTACCCAGCCCTAACCTTAACCATAAGTAACCAAACAAA
>JAAGVU020000105.1:884571-900909 GCA_011763525.2 Mormyrus iriodes | reverse complement strand
ACACACACACACACACACACACAGTTCAGTGTGAAACCTGGGGTCTGACTGTAGGGTCAGCCATTTTTTGATCCCCCCCGGAAAGAGACATGACCACTCTGTTAAAGTGATGACCTTCTGATCAAAGGGACAAGGCCCTAACCCACTGAAGCACACACTGCCCCCTGGAGAAAACGGGACTCAAACCCAAGCATTGCAGAGCACAATGGACCAGAAGTCCATTGCCTTAACCACTTGCCCACCTCATCATATGTGGCCATACTGTATATTGGTCTTAGAAAATAATACCACTTCAAAAGAGCAGTTTAATGATACCTGCTGAAAATACAGTTCTAGTTCAGAAGCTGTGACATAACATATTTTTTTACCAATGTCAACAAAATGAAAACCAAATGTTCCCAGAAAGTAATAAATTTAATAAAATAAAATTTAATAAAACACGCCATAGATTTAGATTAAAAAACACATTTTGTTCTCTTTTCAGAAGATTTTAACGCAAAAGACTTAAAAATATAGGTCATATTGCTCCCTTGTGTTCAAAGGAAGGAACTTGTTAACATTTTCATAGCGTCAACGATCCTGCTATTCAAAAGCCAAATAAGAACCGTAGGTAATTGGACCGCAGCTTGTTTGAAAGTGCAAAGGACCGCATCAAACCACCGCTTCCCTTTGGGATCTTAACTAACTTATTCATATAGTTATTACGGCTAAATCCCACGCATGAAACTCAATCATCTTGTATAACGAGCCCATTTGTGTGCGTATAATGTCTAGCATAAGCGATGAAAAATGGCAGTGTGGTCCAGATTGTTGATAAACATAATAACACTGACCTACTTATCTCTACAGTAATAAATTATTTATATGTTAGCTGCTTTCAGTGAAGAACATTTTTCATAATAAACAAACACTGACACCGCTAACAGGAAAACCGATTCTCCGAAAACCATCTAAGTGAGTGTATTTAACTAACGACCGGGTAATAATTTTAAGACAACATTAAAATTTTGGTGGAAATGGACCGGAAAGGAGAAAAGGAACCGGAAAGGTTCAAACCTCGTGTTCCACGCTTACAGCTCTATCCGGGTTTTGTTAATTGCTTTCTATTTGTTAAGAGGTGGGCAAAATGTTTTATACCTATTTGGAATATTGTTTTTGTGTCATATACAAGGTGCTCTAAGGCACCTCGTTCTGAAACGGATGCTAAACACCAGAAACAAGCTGAACTACATGGAACAAAGATTTTATTGAGTTTATTCTTAGCAGGGAAACATCACTGAAACTATTATTGGGTGAAGGAACAGAAAGAGAGAGGGTATATGTGGACTGCAGGAAAGGAGAGGTAATAGTGTGAGAATGGGGCTGAATGTTCAAAGGCTGTTTGGGTGCAGTAGTGGAGAAATGAGGGAGTGTGTACAAAGTTTGGAGCAATGGAGGAGTGGGACAGACAGCGGCTGTAGAGAGGGTGATGGGATGAAGGTGAGCGTGGATGTACAGAGTGTGTTTGGATGAAGGAGAGGGTGGATGTAGAAAGGGTCTGGGGATGAAGACGAGGTTGGAGGTAGAGAGGTTCTGGGGATATAGATTAGGATGGATATAGAGGGCCTGGGGATGAAGGTGAGGTTGGATATAGAGAGGGTCTGGGGATAATGATGAGGGTGGATGTGGAGAGGGGCTGGGGATGAAGATGAGGGTGGATATAGAGAGGGCCTGGGGATGAAGATGAGGGTGGATGTGGAGAGGGTCTGAGGATGAAGATGAGGGTGGATGTAGAGACGGCCTGGGGATGAGGATGAGGGTGGATATAGAGAGGGCCTGGGGATGAGGATGAGGGTGGATGTAGAGAGGGCCTCGGGATGAAGATGAGAGTGGATGTAGAGTGTGTGTAATACTAAGGTAAGACCACAACAGGGTAGATGCAAAGAAATGTAACAATGAAACAGAAGCAGCTGGCACAGTGGCTGGATGTGAGACATGGGGTGGACTGGGGACGTCCCATTCTCTGAGGACACAACCCAAGGGAGGTGCATGTGATCCACACTGCTGGAAGCCATGGCAGGACACGGATGGAAATGCGGTCCGTGGGGCACCTGGCTTTCTGCAGTCCCAGTGTGAGAAAGACCTCATATCGCGTGAGACACTCATCCTCTCAGAAGTGGATCAGTGGATTACTGCTACTGCCTTTCATCTCCTCCCTTTTGCCTGAAGCGACCCTTTGCTCATCCCATCTCTTATGGTCTGGTCTTTATTAAACTGAGCTTCAGAGAGCTTAATCGTGCCATACTAAGCACGGTATAAACTATTCATACTGGAGATGAACGCAATAGTGATAGGTGGAGAAACCGCGGGAACACGCAGCACGGGAGGCAAACTCACAGCGGATAGGAGGCTTGGGCATCATCGTGGAGATGTCTTGGGACCAGTAGAGGGGGACGGAACCTCGCACCTGCACATACGAGGAATAGCTCCCCGCCGCAAAAGACATTACTGAGGCGTCGTGGACGATCTGCTCCGTCTCGACCTCGTTGGCCACGTCTCCCTTGGAGGGTGAGGAAAACAGCATCAGCACCAACATTTTTGGCAGCCTGCTCATTACGACTTTTGTACCCCCCCAGCTGAGTCTTAGTTAAGCAACAGATCAGTTTTTAGCTTGCTATGATTGGTATGTTGGGGGCCAGCTCAAGCCCAACAAAAATGAGACAAACCAAAACAAGAGTGAGAAGTGTACGCTATAGTCCTCAACTGATCTTAGATCAGAACTAGATCAGAGCTTAAAGACACTAAAGGGCACCACAAGTCATCTCCAGAGCAATAGAAAAGGGGAAATGATGTGAGTGAGACCTCGCAATTGGCGCCTCTCTTGAGGAAGCGGGTTCCAGCAAATCGGCTGGACCTCCGGGCGATGAGGGTGACATAGACTGGCCGTCCGTAGATCAACAGCTCTTAGAGGAGCCGAGGTTAAGGTAGGAACGTCCAGGCTTGGTGATGACAGGTCCACCAACCTGAAAATCACTTCCATCCAACTCCCACCACCACCCCAGCCAGATGGGGAACCAAGGATGACGACTCTATTGATCAATTTGCTTTTTAATCTCATAATGTCCACAAAAATGCTTTGGTCCCGCTAATTAGATGATGCTGCGGCTGAATATGAAGTATGGATAATAATTAAGCTACAGAAAAAGCAAAGGTAATATGGGGAACAACAGCACAACAGCTCATTATTGGCCATAACTCCCAAGGTGGATGGTGAGCTCACGCGTAAAAGCATCTTTTTTACCACAAACAAAAGGGGGCATTCTGTAGTGGAAGCCGCGTAACAGCATCGCGTACAGACACAATGGAAGATACCGGAGCAACTGGCTGTGAGGAAAATCACGTTGCTGTGAGAGACGCCCAGCATGTGTGTCAAGGTTTTGTGTCGATATATGGAACACCCTAAGGGGCAAAAAGAAGAGCATAAATAAATAAAAATAAAATAAGAGGTTTTACGTAAAACCTAAAGAGGACAAGGACTTTGCCGATTTGTCTCACACACTAACGTTTGCCTCCCAGTATCCCTCACTTTCTCCCATTCTCCTCCATTTGTCTGCCTGCAAGAACTCCACACCAATAAGGAGTCAACCATTCCCACGAGTTGTAGTTTTCACTCCGTGAACCCCCGTACACTGAACGCTGGCTAGAGAAGAAACCTCTGTCACCCCTGACAAGCACAAACTTCAAAGGACCTGACAAGACATCAAAGCCGTCAGGCTACCCTGGCTGATTATCTCCACCCCGCCCCAACCAGGGGGACCCAGTTCCTGACCTGAGTCTCATAGCTCAGCCTGCCCTCGGGACAGGATGCCTGCATATCATCACATGACATTTGCAAGCAAATCATCATGCTGTGTGTGGAAGTACAGCTCAAAAACCATACAGGAGTGCCGCCCACAACTGCATTGGTTAGAATTGAGTTCCTGCCAATCAGGAGCACTCAGTTTTAATGCAAAACAAAATCCTTCTATCATTTCACTGACTGACTTTATTTTTCCCTGGATTTTATTCTCCACATCAAGGTACACATCAAGTTTCTCTAATTAACTAATTATATATTTAATTATGCAGTTTTTCTCCGGCACTTTTTCCACAATTTTTCCACAAAGACCCTGGGTGTTTCTCAATGCCAAGGATGCAAAGATCATACTTGTGGTCTTGGCAAGGACCACTCTTGCTAACTCGCCTCCCAAGAACGAACTTGGGGTGCAATGAATCATGGGATTGGTCTCGTTCGGCGAGGATGCGGCCGATGCATCCTTAATATTTGGGGCGGGGCAAGAATGACACCTGGGAATTTTTACCGTCCTCTGTACGTCTGTTCTTAAGTATTGGATCTGGTCTTCGGCAATGGAAGATGATGTAAATCTGGTACACAAGAACACCAGTACGGTCAAGTACGCATAGTGAGAAACACCCCCTGTAACCTCAATGACACCCCAATACACCCAGCAAAAGTCCAGAGTTCGACTTTCTCTCTGGTTATTTGGGTCAGTGTGTGACAATCCTTGAGATGGAAGTGTCAAGCACCTGGAGCCCTCATTTCCTAGCCTGTCCTAACAGACTGCTGCAGATAAGCTTGAGCAGATACAGCCAAACAGCTCAATCTGTCCCCACAGCGACATCAACGGGCACCAGCTGAGGAAATAAAGGAGCCCCACCCCGTCCCGCCAGACCCCCGTTCTCTCCCCATATGAAGGATACTTGACTGGCCACAGAAGCCGTGGATGATGTGCAGGAGCCAATTGGGGTGCACCGAGTCCTTGACCTTCTCGAAGAGCTTGCCGTTCCAAATGTACTTTGCATACGGCTCATTCCTGATCCCGTGAACAACTGAAGGTGAGAAGCAGTGGCACATGCCTCGTGAACAAAGGGCAGAAGGCGGGAGAGTATGTGTGGCGTGAACGTGCGGCACAAACACGGCGATACCTTGCGTGGGCAGGCCCTCATCCTCAAAAATGTCAAAGCTGTCCTGCCGGCTCGGGGGCTGGACCTCCTCTGTCTTGCCCAGTTCGTACATCGTTTTCAGGAGGGTAAGGTTGTACTGCAAAGAGTGACTCAGGTCGTAACTGTAGCTGTAGCAGAAACAAACAAAAAAAAAAACTAACTCAAATTCTGGGCCCATAAGTCCATAGCTGCGGGTTTAGACGACAAACAGTTTTTATTCAGCAGCTAGATACCGGGCAGGTGTTTACAGGTACCATCCACAGCGAGTGCGCTCTGCTGGGTCATTATTTTTGTCTTAAGCTGGCTCAGAATAAGCAGCACTTCACTCAACAACACCCACTTCATCTTGCCCCAGGTTTTCCCGTGGACCCAGAAAATATACTACAATCAGCCCTAATCTGACATTAAAAAGGACAGCGTGCTTCAGAACTCCAGAAATACTCTCCTCCTCTTTTCCAGTTGCTGCTTAAAAGTTACAGGATCGTACGCTAAGGGATTGATGGAATCGGCCGTATCCGACGCCCATCTCACTGACACACATGTAGGGCCGGTGAGCAGGCATAATGATGAATGAAAAGGCAAGGCCTGCCAGAATTAGATTCAGATTGATAGGACAGTCCTGTCGAAACGCAACATCTCCGAAAGGTATCCGGCCTCGGCAAGGCATGACTTACATCAACACACATTTACCTGAAGTAGAAGTTGCTGGACAGATCCACATTCTGGAAGATCCTCACATATCTGAAAAAAATGGAAAATGCCTGCTAAAACAGCTGATGGAAGGTGGTTACAATTTCCAAAAACTATATCTATAATTTATAGACGCCCTTGATAGACTTTGAAGCTAACAGTGACTTCCTATCAAAGCTAATACACAATTTTTGCCAAAACAAACCATGTTATGATAAAACCTACATTATTCTAATTGGTGATTTTATTATTCAATTTTGAAAGTACCTCAAATAAAATATATTATCCCTAAATCATATCTCAAAAACACAGATCACAGCATTGTATCAGGCCAACAGCCAGAAATAAATTATGGGGTGACCCCCCCGGTAGATTTTGCAGACTAGAGGGGTTCAAATCTGCAATTTACTATACGTCTACATGCCTGCATGGAACAGGCATATGTCTCTAGCTGTACCAGACAAAAATTCCACCTGTGAAGTTTTACTTTAAAACTGGATGCAGTCAGAAGTTCATGCGGTTTAAAGCAATTTTGGTCAATCACATAAAAATGATTAAGGTGGTAAGGTAAAAAAACACAGATCGATTTTTACTGGCGAGAGATTGTGGTGTTATGCAGACTGCACAGCTCAGAAACGGAGTACTTAAATATCTCTCTCTCAGCCAGTGTTTTCAGGGATGAAAACTAAAAACGCAAGAACCATTTCGGCTAATAATAATGGAACGGTGGATTGATCAAAACAGCTGTTACTCAGGTTTATACGCAACATGTGGGTGGGCACTCATGCTAAATCCAAACGTCTGTGTTGGAAAACAGTGGATTTGGTGCCATGAGGGTTTTAAGAGGTGATCAGGCTGGCTGCCATGATGAAAATAATTGCCTTCGGTTCCCTTCTCATGCTGGAGACCCTCACGAGGCTGGAGGCCTGTTCCTCGTGGAGATACGAATACAAAAACATGACACCCAGGAGGCCTCCACCACTCGCCAAGGTCACCGTAACCTGGGGGTGCCACGTTCTACTTTGTTATGCATGACTGGGGCCCGTGCTGATCCTCACGCCTTGGTAATTAGGATCAAGTCATGTGATGTGTTATTTGTCCGTTTGTGGTGGGGGGGGGTGCAGCGGACATTTGGAATGTATTGTTCCAGTGTCACCAGGTCGATTAGCCCCAAACAAGACAGAATCCTCTAACTATTCAGCGAATCAATTATCGTTTTCTCTTTGTGCCCCCCCCATCAGCTCCCTGGCACCTGCCCATTGTCCTGCACCCAGTATGGGCTCACCTTGCCTCGTCTGGGTGTGTGACCCGCACAGAGTCGTTGGGAATGTAGATCATGTTTGTGTCCTCTATCTTGTATATGGAGTGGCCCCCGATGTCTGCCATCTTCCTCTTTTTGGTGATGAGGACGAGATAGTATCCCTCCAAGAACCGCACAAAACCTGCAGAAAGGGAGACTCCCATATGTTCAATATGACTTGACATGACATAACCTGACATAACCCAACACAACACAACCTAGAGGCACACAGCGAAATATTGGCTGAATAAGACCTCAGCTTTAAGGCCAGAATTAGGCTGGTGAATCCTGTCTGGTGGACCAAAGGCACAACATCATTGTGGAAGTACAGTGTGTGTTTAGGGGGATGATCAGGCTCAGGGCTGATTTGGTCTATACCAATGCTGACACCAAACCTATGCCCCTGTATTGTACCCATTACTAGCACGCTATGGCATATGATTATATATAAGTCCTGTTTCTTGATCACAGTGCCACCTGCTGTGTCACATGCGGGCCAATCGTAGAAGGATGTGCCCAGTAAAACGCTTTACCTGGGATTCACCTAGAAGCAATGTTGTCAAAAGTACTGAAAGTATCGATTCCTTCATGAATACTCATTTTTCATGGTATCGATTCCATGGCCTGTACTTCCAGTTCGCTCTGTGCACTGAGGCTTGCAGGCTACCAATGTGCATGCCTAGACCTGAGTGCAGTTTCACATATGGGGTGTCACTACGATGACTAGTTCAAAAGCATCAGAACTTTCACTATTGAGTTTACTAAATAAAAAATATAGCCAGGGGTGTTGTTAGGTCTATTTTAGGGGGCTTTAGCCCTCCTAATATGTTTTTTAGTCTCCCCCCCAAAAAATGTGCATTTAATGGTTTAAGTCATGAATACTTTGCCATCCCCCCCGCCCCCCGATAAAAACTGAGCCCCCCATCCATTCATCTCTAACTAGACCCTTGAATGTAGCCATGATTACAACGGCTGCTACTGTGCTTAATATTATTATGCTTTGACTGACAATGAAATGCAGTTTTTTTAGATATAGTGTGTTTACAAAAGTTTTTACTGCAAACAAAATTGTATGTGAAATAATTTTTTATCAGGTTACATTATATCTTATGTTCAGTATTAAAAAACGGTATCAAATTTCAAAACCTTTCTTGGTATCGTGTCGAAGCTTGAAATTTTGGTATCATGACAACACTACCACCGTGGTCACCTGGGATGACCTGTCACTGTCCACTGAGTACAAGTAACTAGGGGGTTACTAATAAAGTCCCGATTACAATATTATGTAAAACAACAGAATAAGGAGGAAAGCTAGACTGTGGTGAGTCTGCATTCCCATAGAGGACGATCAACAGATTATTCAATTACTAAAAGTTGAGATCTTGACTGATTATCCCAATAGCAATAAACAGGGCCAGCTGTCCACTCAGGGGGAGAAAAGGCAGACATAGATCGGGCTGGTCTCGGTGCCTTTCTGTACCCTCAACAAGAGGCCTTTGAGAGGTCGATCTTGTTAATTCTTTGTATCCTTTGAATTGAATATGTATTAAAATGATTGTGGTCTTTTAATTGCTGACAGAGGGATCATGAGACCACCTGGACAGGAAAAAGCTCGACTCCTGGGCTTACTTGCTTATTGAGATTATTTTGTGACATTGTCTTACACTTAGAAATGGACACAGCTTAGCAAGTTCAGTCTGATACCGTTTTTATGGATTTAATACCGTTTTGGCCCAAATAAAAAAAGCTTATTGATGGCTAGAATTTAAATGTTATGAAACAAATACAACAGTAGATGGCATAAATGATCCATCTCCTGGTCGCATGCTTCAAACGTAATCGATGAAATCGACGTCTGCGACCACTGTTTTGCCCCAACACCTGTGTAGTGTCCCCAAGGCAAACGTTTTCATTTGTTCTGATCCCACCCACTGTCCACAACTAGCTGACATAATTGGTCAGTGGGACTAATTATGCAGTTAACGACAAGCTTTGCACCACATCAGGCATATCTTTAAGTAGTACAAACTAATACGTGTATTTGTGTATTTATGTTTATAGTAAATAATGACGCTGTGTAATATTTGCCGCGGAAAGTGTATGTTTCGTTAGCATGTAACCGTGAGTGTCGTGTAAATTGTTGGCTTCCCACTTCTAGCATTAAATCAACAGTTGCTGTTAATACAACAACCATTAATAAAAATTTTAAAAGAGCTATTGTCTTTTTTATAAAATGACTCGCCACGATACGTTTATCTGCCCTCTGTACGTGGGTCTGCTGCGTCAAAAACATTCCGTGCTCTCTGGGGTTATGGAGTTTGGAATATTGCCTATATCCTTCTCTAAATAATACATTTGTTTAACGTAATGTTTGAGGTTTAACATACTTATTGTAATGATTAACTTCTTATATGTTCTTGTCAAATAAAATTATTTTTCTTTATACAGATAAGATTTGAAAGTATTGAAAAAACTTTTTTCCAAAAGCAGAGGCTGAAAAAGGGGGAGGCTGTCTTATTATCAGGGCTGCCTGGTATTCTTGCCAAAACGGTATATCTGTTTTTTTTTTTCCTTGTTTTCCTTTTCCCTTGATTTTTGTGTCTTCCGAAGACTATACTGTAGACAACATTATTGCTTGGTACCTCCATCGAGTTTTGCCTGCGATGTCACAGT
Organism: Mormyrus iriodes; assembly: GCA_011763525.2. Taxonomy (NCBI): domain Eukaryota; kingdom Metazoa; phylum Chordata; class Actinopteri; order Osteoglossiformes; family Mormyridae; genus Mormyrus; species Mormyrus iriodes. Next base: position 891,263 of record JAAGVU020000105.1, on the reverse strand, counting down.
TTGTGAGGGTCAAGTTAATTAGGAGAGGATAAGTTGTCCGTATCGCTGAAACTATTACACAAGGTAATCCTGGCAAGATCAAGAAGAGCCACAAATATCAATAAAATCACTGACAGGACACAGGCCATCTTGCGTTGAAAATCTGTTTCCAGACCGGACTGATGCTCTCTGACTGGGTAGCGCTAGCAGACCTGAATGAGTTCCAAATACCGAACTAAAACCTTCTCAGAAAGATCCCAGCCTCCCGCTCTTTTCAACCGGAAACTGGGGCAGTTTCATAACCACCAAGAAAGAGCATGGCTTCTCACGGATGCAGGACGAAGCCGTAATGCTTTCCAGCTCCGATCAGACTCTGAACACAGCTGAACTAGACAGAGGCTCCGCCTCCTACCTGTATGCCATTGGTCGGCCTAAAGCAGAATAGCATGAGGCTGACGCTGAAATCATCACTGACCGAGTGTGACACCAAACCAGAACTGTGTGACTGACCCAAGGCCATTTCAGGCCTACATACAAACGTCAATTTATGTAGGTCACAGACAATGCTTGCAACAAACTGACTTAGTAATGTAATTTCGACAATTACGCTTATTCCAGAGAGGAAACAACTACCCCACACCCATCAGCCTACGCCGCACACGTAGCTTGCTAGTGCTGGGTCAGTGGGACGAAGGACATCTTAGCAGAACGGTGGGCGGAAACTGTGAACGGGACACGGATGCGTGATCAACCATCTTCGGACGAAACATGGCCATAGTTAAATTCCCCAGGCCCGGAACTTTGGGGGAACCACATGAGGCAGATCTCAAGACATAACGAGCCTCCTTGAATTACCAACATCAGCCAGGACACCGAAAGACAGTGTCCCACAGATCAAAAAACTGCAGTCAACAATCTATGGCAATCCTGGGCAATTACATTTGTTTTGTCTGCAAAGGATTAGGCTGGAATGTAACAAATGTAATGAGACATGTATATAAGATCTGCACGCAGTCCTCTCTTGGCCCAAGATCAAAAACCTGCAGTTTGAAAAACTACTTCAAAACTCCACATTATCATATACAACGACAAAATCCTGCACCCCAGTTTATGTTAGCATGGCCCTCAGAATTCTGTAAGCTCAGCACAGTTAATATCTGGGTTAAATGCAAAGAGAAACTAATATTATTTTCTTGAAAAATGTACAAAACTGCTTGGGGAAAAATCAAAATCATATTGTACAAGGATTTGAAAGGATCTGTCAAACTAGAGGAACTCTACCTGAAGCAGATCAGCTGGGAACAGGGCTGGGCGATACAGCAAAATATTTAATCATATTTAATCAAACAATATCAATACCTATCACAATATAATTCAAGTCATCATTTCCAAGTCATCAATCAAGTCATTTCCTTGCCAGCTCCTTCATTTTTGATAAAATGCCCTTAGAATTGCCCTTAAACAGATTCAGAACAGGGGGAAAAGGGTGACAAATTGAATGGACTGCAAACTGAAACCTAATTTTAACAAATAAATCACACAAAAACCTTTTTTGTCGTGGGGCATTACACTAGAACACACTGACAGTACATTTCGATGCTAGGCTTTTTTCTCTAACTGCCTTGCTGCTAGGGCTGGGCGATATACCTTAAAAATAATATAACAATATTTTTGAAATATCAACATTTATCACAATATTGTAAAATACATATACATAAAACAGAAGTACAACAGATGGTTTTGAGTTTTTCTGACTATGATGACCTTATTGTTTCACTAACAGTTAGGGAGCGAGTGGCTGGTATAATGATAAATTATACAACAACAGATTTATACCTTGATGGAGTTTGTGTAAAAATTGCGCATTATAACTTAACTATGCAAGAAAACACATTTAGGCTGTATCAGGATACTCACGATATTCATTGATGGTGATATCAATGTTCGTAATCGCAGTATGATATTTTATGGCTAAATCACCCAGCCTAGTTGGGTGATATTGCCTGTGGAGTAAAACGATGACTGGATGATGCAGTAAATCCTTACCAACAATGCCACAGGCTGACACTGCCCTGGACAAACCAGAGGATCCCTTCTGGCCAATTTTGGTCCGGTTCCCCAGTTCCAGGCGGCCCAGCAGCTCACGCAGTTCCTGCTGGCTGTAAACATGCTGGGGAGACAGAGGAAGCACTGCTTGACAGAGGCCCCCAGAGCCCCAGTGACAGACCACCAGGCGTGGTGTGTGAACAGCAGCGTGTTAGCAGCACACACTCAAACCTTCACACTCATCTGGAAGAGACCAACTGCAGAAGTCTGGATCAGAAGATATTAACCAAATTTTTAATGTGTATAAAAAAAGATTTTTTTTCCTGTTCTGTATTTCAAAAACAACAGATTTTATCCAGATTTGGCACATTTTTCGGTTATGTGGATGGATATAAAACAATACCACAATCACGGGACTTCTCACGTGATCACAGATCCTCAGCATATATTGTTTCTGGAATTACACATGAGATGTGATTCTGATTTGAACCTGGCCAGACTGTTGTTTTTTCCTTAAGGATAAATACATTAAATGGTAAAACTGGGTTGGATCATGCTGACAAGCTCATTTTATTGAGTGAAAAAACCATCTCAGTTGAAGGGAGACGTCCTCGCTGACCCTGAAATCAGAAGCTAATAACTCAGCCTCTAGCCTTCGGCTTATTAATTGGTGCGAGGCCTCTGTGACGCAAATTTGGCTTCCAATAGATGAATGTTAATTAAACACCTCACGGTCAATAACGCTCTCTTCGGGTTGTGTTCGGTCGATGCTGTGGAACAGCTGCGCTGACTCCCAAAAGCTCCTAATTCATTTGGCAGAACAAAACTGTCTAACACAAGCACTATAGCGGCTCCAGTCTCCCTGTGCAAACCTGACCAGGAGAAGAAGCGGCTACAAGGTGGATGGATGGATAGATGGACAAGCAGCATAGCCCATAGTGCAAAAGTACAACTGCAAGTGTAATAACACAACATACAGTCTTATAGCACAGAAGTCCAGAAGCCGTACAACACAAGCAGCGTACAAGTACAACAAGTGGTGTGAACGGACAGTACTGGGTGAAAATTACATAAAACAGTGAAAGGCTTATTTGTCCAGCTGGCACCACATGTCCTATATTTCAAATAATTGACCATTGTGGGGAAATTTGGCACGCTCTGTTCATTAAGGTCTGGAAAAACTCAGACACAAAGCGGACACCCAGAGCTGAATTAGGAGAGACTGGTCGCCCATGACATCAAAGGAAAAATATTAATAATGAGAAATGTCTGTCACCTTCACCTATAATGGTAATCACGCCCCCACTTCTGTAATAAACACCGCCATCTGATTCTGATTCAGGCAAAGGTGAAATACAGTGCAGTATTGTAATATTACTGCTAGGAGTGTATTACATAAGATCTACTCACCAAATGAATTCCGGTCACTGGGCACCTACCTTATCATCAATAATCACCAAGTCTTTAGGTTCTGTGCGGTCAATTTTCAAAACACGGTGCTTAGTCTGCGCCTGATTACTCCCGACAAGAAAGTACCTCTGAAAAGCAAAATGACAGATCATACCGTACATTAAAAAGAGAGATTTTCTTGAAAGAGCGCCTATTTACATAGTCTATAAGGCTGCATGTACACAAGTACAGCATTACTGTAATTGCTTCATTTTCCAGTATACTTCCTGACAATGATTTTGAAATGTGAAAACTTCTCTAAAGGCTTAAAAACTAATACTGAAGCAATGCAATATACAATGCTTTAATATTGTGATATGCAGATATACCATCAGTTATATACTATTACAACAACTTATAGTTTACATATAGCTCATAGAGGTATAGCAGAGATCCCCAGCTTAATATTTTCTAAACTATTTCCACTAATGGGATACAGACATTTAGCTTCTTCGCGGTTTCAAAGGCATTACAGACCACAGCTCCACAATCTACTTATAAGAAAAAGTGTCTTGCGCAGCTTTGGAAAAGTTGAATTAAGGACATACGATACTTTTCGCGGTCAGAGCACTGTAGCACTTTGGATACCCATCTGCAAACTTGCACTGAAACCGCAATGATAAGAAGTACGAGGATTTACTTGTGATTTACTGCCCCCTGGTGTTTCAAAATGGGAAACGCTTGGCTGCTTATGTGTTCCAATAGTGACGCAGTGTACTATACTATATTATCTATACTGTATGATTCTCGTCAAGTTTTGCATGTGGTGAATTTGTCAGAAGTATAACAGCTGACAGAAATGTTCACATTAAAATATATGACATGAAACACAAGTGGTTGTTTCTCAGGTCCTTTTTTTCAAACCGCTTGAGCACTGGCGGTACGTTAAATTAGCACTGCGTACAACTTTACGTTCTTAATTCTAAATCTGGTGGGGTTATTTTCAATACAATCACATTCAGAAATTTTATAATTTCTTAGACTTATTATTTTAGAGCTATACCCAAAACATTTAAAAGCTACAGTGAAAAACACAAAGATTGTAAATGGATATCGGTAAAAGACAACGCAGGTAACCTTAAATAATAACCAATCATTGGTTCCCTTCCTGTAAATGTTTTATAAAAATTAATTTATCCAACTTACTGCTCTAGTTTCGTACAGAACCAGCTTCTGCACGTCACTGATGACTGCAGCCGACAGAGGCATGATGAAGGATTACCGGTGTAAGCAAACAGCGTTCACATCACGGGAAAGAGGTAATAAAAATTTTGAATGAAGGTCAGCAACATGAAGTATTTGCATGCATTTATGCAGCGTTTCGGATGAGGAACACAGTCCGTGGTAAAAATTAGCTACCACTGCACGGCAAGAAAAGCAATCTATTTTATGAATCAGGAAAAAGACAAGCGTCCTGAACTGAACTTATGCAACCACACAATTAAGAGCATTAATGAACAACGCAGTCAACATAAAATAAATGTGCAGATATGGCTATTAAACACACAGCGCCAAAACATTACTGCACCAGTGTGTACTATTTCTTCCGATCAGCTGACGGATATGGGAGGGTTCAGCGCAGACGGAAATCCTCACAGGTCAAACAGAACGAGTGACCTACCTGAAGAAAAAGCGATTTAAAAATAGCTGACGTGTTTAACATATAAATAGCTTATATAATTTTTGCCTTAATTTAAACTGCAGCGTAAAAACATCGAGTAAATTTCGATTGTATTAGTACATTATAGATTATACGTGACTCGGTGTAAAATATGAAAAGACTAAAAATGAAGTGAGTCCGACGAGTTCGACTGTACAGTAGTGTTGCTATGGTTACCACACAACACTTCTGAAGCAAAAGTCGAGGCAAAGGCAAAAGCATATCGGATCGTCGTGGTAAATAAAACTGCATTTACGTGCTGGTAATAAAACTGGTTTAGATTAAATTAGTAAAATCTTTGTAGTGTAGCTAAAGTAATTGCATTCAGGCATCTTGAACTAAATGGTGCAACACTAATGCCTTTCTAATGCACTAATAAGCTATTAATACTAATACGATCTCAAAGTACAATTTGGTAGGTGTGGATGTAGGTTATGTTATCCTAAAGACAGCGATGGCTGGTTAGTGTAATGGTTGACAAGTTAGTAAATGTACTAGTTATTAATGCATTTATTGTCGTATCTATCTATCTATCTATCTATCTATCTATCTATCTATCTAAAGTTTATCGGAATCGAATAATTAATTTATTGGAGTATTAAATATTTGTATTATTTATAACTAGATCTAGACAAGTATGTGTTCGTCTCTGCATGGGAATGACCGGGATGCAACCCCGCTGGTTGACAGCCTGATGGAGGCCGAAGCCGAGCGCCAGCTGCTTGCCTCCAAGCCCAGCTGCTTCCTCGTTGTCGGCAAACCGGTACGCTCTCTCGGCGGGTATATGCACAGCTGACCTCTTTCATGGGATTTCTCTTTTCAGATTTTTTTGCAAAAACGGTTCAACAGAATAAAATCGTTTTACTTTGACCTTTCCATTATGGAACAAATCTCCCCCCCCCCGTCAAGAGTTTTTTCTACTATTTGAGCCACTTATTTGTGAGAGTCGGTTCGATAATTTGCTCAGAAAGCAAACAATATACACAAGGTTTGTAAAACTGACTTGTAACACTTTTTCATAGGGAGTGGGAAAATCTACTCTAGCCAGAAAAATAGCCAAGGTTTGGAACTGTGTTCTGATTGACGGTAACTATCAACCAGCGGCATTTACGTGACTATTAAAATACATAACTTTCATATAGTTTTTAATATAGACATATATGATACGTATAATTCTATCTTAAATGTTTCTTATTTTGTCATTTAATCTTACAGACACCGAACTGCTTACTTACCACATCAACAATTTTACTGAGCAAGGTTTAAAGGTAATTTGAATCGATAATCTACCCTTTTGAGCTGCTACCTCCGTTTAAACGTCGTTTGCATATTGCTGACTGCTTGTGTCTTTAGCTTAGAGACGTTCTTAATACCGGGAGCTGCATTCCAGAGAAAACAGTCTTCCAGCTGATTATGGAGAGGCTGACGTCACCAGAGGTGGAGCATCATGGTATCAATCTACAACACATTTGTGCATATTTTATGTATACACTCACCTAAAGGATTATTAGGAACACCATACTAATACGGTGTTTGACCCCCTTTCGCCTTCAGAACT
>JAAGVU020000105.1:871020-884471 GCA_011763525.2 Mormyrus iriodes | reverse complement strand
TGCATTGAAGCAACTGCCATGTGATTGGTTGATTAGATAATTGTATTAATGAGAAATTGAACAGGTGTTCCTAATAATCCTTTAGGTGAGTGTATATTTACTGGTTATAGCCCTGTTGCAATGTACTCATGACTATGAGCCCGATTATAATAACGATAAGTGTTGAGCTACACTGCAGAGTGTAATTCCCTTTCTGCATGGATTTTTTTGTTCTACATTAACTCTTAATGCTTGTACTGAAATTGGGCTAATTGTCAGAACATCGCTGAAGTGTGAAGTGGATAAAGAAATGAAGTTTGAACTCAGTGAGTATCTTTTTAACAGGCTATGTATTGACCTGCTTGCCCTGCATGTCAGAAGACGTTCTGAAGATACCAGAACAGATGGAGATGATAAAAAAATTAAAATTGCCACCAGATTTTATCATAAATATTAAGGTGTGTGTTTTCTTATTTATGTCTATAAATGTTCTGTCATTTATATGAATTAATACATCCATCCATCCGAACCACTTGGTGCTGATGGTAGCAGTGACAGCATGCCACAGACCCTAACCCCTTCAGCACTGCTCATCCATCCATCCATCCATCCATCCATCCAAACCACTTGGTGTTGATGGATGTAGTGACGACGTGCCGCCAACCCTAGGCCCTTCAGCATTGCTCATCCATCTATCCATCCATCCATGGGCAAGGCCCTTAACCCCCAGCTCCTTGGGTACTGCTATGGGTGGCTGCCTTTTGCGCCTAACTTGCTCTCTTCTACAGTGGAGGAAAATTTCCCCAAGGCGATCAATAAAGTATCTTAAAAAAACAAAGGCCACACCATTGATGGTGGAGAAGGTTTGGGTGAGGCATGCTTGTTTGAAGCTTTGCTCATGTGTTGGTGCATTGCTGCACCCATGTTCATTTTCAGGTTGGATGATATGAAAGTATCCTGTGAAGTGAAAGCTGCAAGGTGACATTAGGTTAGCATCTGAAGAAGGGCCCTGCATGGAAGATGTTGTAGCCAGTAAGATGTTTGTCTGTGTAAATGGCACTAATTGAATTCAAGACACCAAAGAGAAAGGCAGTGAGGTGCAAATAAAACAGAATTTGCAGTTGATCTTCCAAATGAAGGCTTAACAGTTATTGTGAGGAGAGACTGCAGTGAAAGAGACCACGATGGCTTGGTGCCAGTGTGCCGACAGGGACCTGACCCAGCGGCTCAGTGGCCGGCGCCAGCACCCAGAGACCGGAGCCATCTATCCCAAGGAGCAGTGGAATGTGGTCAAGAAGGAGACAGGCGGGAGACAAGAGAGAGCTGAGATGAAGGACCTGGGAGAAGAAGAAGAGGAGGAGGACAATCTGGCAGAGAAGGATGGGGAAGAGGTGTTGTAGTGAGCTGTGTGTGTGTATATATGTGTGTGTGTGTGTATATGTGTGTGCGCTCGTGTGTGTGTATATATGTGTGTGCGCTCGTGTGTGTGTATATATGTGTGTGTGTGTGTGTGTATATGTGTATGCGCTCGTGTGTGTGTATATATGTGTGTGCGCTTGTGTGTGTGTATATATGTGTGTGCGCTTGTGTGTGTGTTAAAATTATTTGTGCATCTGAGGCTCTGAAAAGTAGCAATTTTTTATAATTAGGGCGAGTTCTCTTTGCAGAGGTTTCTTGATTGTGATTTAATTCTTGTTTGCAGATGGAGAAACGAGATCTTCCAGAGGATGTAATTACACGGCTCGTTCAACTGGTGGAAGATTTCCCAGAAGATGTTTACAAAAGAATCCTTCTGTACAAAGACACTGTGCTAAGACCTTTAGAAGTGAGATCTTAGAAACATTAAAAAAAAACTCATGTGAAAGTAATTATTTAATTCCATAAATATATGTCGTTCTTTTTAGGAGAAACCCGTGAAGTAACTGTCAATTATATTAATGGACCATTTATAATCAAAATTTTGTTATCTGTTATTCTGTTATGAAACTTCATCTTTCCCTGTATCCCCAAATAGAATGCATATCAGATTAAGACATATTATACATTTTATTTCCAGGATTACATGGTTGACCATGATCCCGCTTTCCTGTTTGAGCTGGATGGTAGCAACAATCCAGAGGACTTATTTCTGGTAAATCGTGGGTCACCCCTGGGGGGGGGGGAGTCCTCCATTTTATCGCATTGCATTTGATCCACACCTTAAAATGCAAGGAAAGGTGAGAAGGAGAACTGATGCATTCTGTGATGGCCTGCACATTTGCAGTCGGTGATGTTGCGGCTGGAGTTGATGGCGGCCAGGCGTGCGGCTGTGCCTGTGCAGCTCCTGCAGGAGGAGGAGCAAGAGGAGGAGATGCCACAGAGCAGCGTGGACACTGTGAGCCACCGTCAGATGCAACCCTTTGTGAGAGCCAGAGCCTATACAATGGTACAGGGGCTGCAGACAGAGGAGTGGTTAAGAGACTGAACATGAGAGAACACAGTGAGGGTTCCAAGTTAGTGCTGTTCTCCACTTATCCTTCACTACTTCCATAAAGTATCTAGCTGTTTAAGGCAATCAACAAAGGAGAGAGTGCATAAAATATTAATTAACTAACAGGAGGGCAACAGTCCGGCTGGGTCTAGACACCTTTCTGCTCAGGATTAATTTACACCCAGTTCTCACCAAGTGAAATGATGATGACGATGATGATGACGATGATGATGACGATGATGATGTGATGATGATGTGATGATGACGATGATGATGATGATGATGTGATGATGACGATGACGATGATGATGATGACGATGATGATGATGACGATGATGATGTGATGATGATGTGATGATGATGTGATGATGACGATGACGATGATGATGATGACGATGATGATGACGATGATGATGTGATGATGATGTGATGATGACGATGACGATGATGATGATGATGACGATGATGATGTGATGATGACGATGATGATGTGATGATGATTAATTTATTTTCAGTCAAGTCTGAAATTTTTCTTACATCACAGAAGCTCTATTTGCGACATCACAGTGAAGATACAAATTAGGGCAAAGAAACAAAGATACTTATATGAAACACAACATTACCATCACAAAAGACAACATTCAACATACATTTGATCTGGGATTAAATTCCATATTTAATTTTAGGATTGACTGCTGAACAAAAAGTGACAGGCCTAAGAATACAGTTGGAATTAATCTCAACATGTCCTGCAGTTGTCAAAGCCTGGGACTATTTATACTGTATCCATGATACATAATGCATTCTGTGAAATTCTCAAAATATAAGTAAATCTGTAAGTATGTTAGTAGTCAAATAGTTGGCATTTGACAAAGTGTCAGTGATTAAGGGACTGCGGTATATTCATAACCTAGGAACCATGTCTCCCGTAGGACACGCTGCTGAGGGAACTGTCAGCCTGCAAGCCCGTGGCTCCGGGGCTCCGGTGGAGGCGGAGCCGATGGGGATGCATCTGTCCCGTGGCCCTCAGGGAGGGCACGATCCTCCAGGGAAAGCCCAAGTTCGCTGTCGGGTGAGACGATGGCCGCTGTGGAATTTCTGGCTTCTATGAGGTTGCTGCCTGTCAACCAATCATGTATACCATTAGCAAGGCTTAAAAATAAATGTGTTGGTAAAAATGTTGTTGTAAATACTTTCAGTTTATGTTGGAGAACCGTAGAGAGCAGGAGAAAAGTGAAGGTTCTGGGAAATGTCTTTATGTTATGGTGGGTCATGGCGGAACAGACAAGGGATAATCCACGGTGCGGCTCACAAGAGACAAGGACCTTTACTGAACGCAAAAACAGCAAGAGGACCTACATAGGGTCTAATGAAGGCAGGAAGAACATAGGAACAAACACAGCAATGCAGGGAGCAAAGCAGGGAGCAACACATGCGTCAAAACCAAGGACCTCCAACTCCAGTCCTGGAGAGCCACTATCCAGTAGGTTAGTAGGCTACTATCTAGGTAAATACTAGAAACAGGTGTGGCTCATCAGAAGCCAGATAGAATAGAAAACCTACTGGATAATAGCTCTCCAGGACCAGAATTGGAGATCCCTGATCCAAACAGTAGTAAACACAATGACTGCCAGTGAGGGCAGACACTTAAATACATATAACAATGGCTTCAGCAAAGGGCAGGTGCAGGCTATAACTCAAACACTGAGACTGGGAACAACAAGACACAGGTGAGGGTCATTAAGAAATACTAAGGGCTCAAACACTAGCGCTAGGACTAACAAGACTCAGGTAGGGGTCATAATCACGAAGAACTCAAACACTAGGAAAAGGATAACCAGTGACTTCTGCTGGCCAGGCAGGGAGACAAGAGAGCAGGGACTGATCCTGGCATTACATGCTGCCAAACTGTACTATAGCATCGTAGGACCTGCTCAATTTGTCTCCCCCAGGTTCCTGGATAAGATGTACGTACTGTCATCATCGGAGGCCCTGCAGAAGTTCATGGTGAACCCCCGGCCCTACCTCCTCCCTCCAATGCCACGACCGCCCTGCAAGATAGCAGTGATAGGGCCCCCATTGGCAGGGAAGAGCACGCTCTGCGGCCTGATAGCCAGCCGCTATGGTGCCACTGTGGTGGATGTGGAGGCCCTTGTGAGGCCCACACTCAACCAGGCGCGGGATGCCATGCTAGAGAAGGTGCGGGCAGAGGTCACGCCCATCGCCATCGAGGGGGTGAAGGCCAGACTTAAGGCTGAAATCACCCACGTGAAAGGTAATGCAGAATCCCATTCTGCTTGGGATGTGTGTCGAAACAAAACAATGCAATTTCGCAGGCTTGTTTACTGCAGACGAAGCAAGATGGAAGACAGAGGAAGAGGACGAGTCAGATGAGAATGAGGCTGACCTTGCAGAAAAAACGGAAAGCTCGGGTAAGTTCTGATTTGACTGCGGTAACAGCAGTTACCAGTTGTCAGTAACACAATGGGGAAAAGCTGTAAACAACAGACTGGCTGCCATCCTCCAGAAGCTCTTCCATGATAAATCGCGCTGAACCTGTCAGTGAAGCGAGCAGATATCAGTCTTTCGGTCGAATGACTGACCGGCTGCAGTAGCTCTGGTCTGGCCTTACATGCTCATGTGCTCATTGCAAGTCAATTATTCGCATCCTACAAGCATTTTTAATATTTTTTCAGTCGTTTGTCAAATCTGACAAGAATGCTGTCTTTTTCAGTGTCATTTGTACCTTCTAAGTTCTCAGTGATCAAATTTTCTAATTTAATGTAGAAGCAGGAGGTGCCCAACTGTCATCATGGCTTGTGATCAATGTAATTAACCGTAATGAATCCAGACAGTCTCTGTAAAATGATCCCACTGTAAATGTGTAAATTTGTCATCTAGTTGAGTCGCTTTGTATGGAAGAACCGATATCCGAGGTGATGCCAATTGGTGGCACCGCTTGACCAGAGACAGTAGCGTTGAAGTTCAGCTGGTCCATGTGGAGGAAGTAAGACAGAAGATCTCCACTGACAGGAGTGGAGGTAACGGAGCGACACCCAGAGGTGGAGGCCATGGTGATGGAAGCTCTGAAGGTGACAGAGCGGGACGCTAGCTCTCCTCGCTTGGATGTCTATGGGGGGATACTGACCGAGCACATTAAAGAAGTAAGCGAGCCAGGGTTTCCATCCCATCGAAAAGGACTCGCAAACATCAGCTGCATGGGGAATTAGTAACATAACAGGGGGAGTGATGGCCTAAGGGTTAGGGAAGTGTGGTTGTGACTGAAAGGTTGTTGGTTTGAATCCCCCACCAACAAGGTACCACTGAGATACCCTGAGTAAGGCACCACCCCCACGCACTGCTTATTGAGCGCAGATTTCCAATGGCAGAGCAATGTCACATATGGGTTAAACCCATTTCACTATAGGTTGTGTCAACAATGACAATTATACAGAGATAAGCCCACTCGGTAGTCTCTGCAGACCCAAACTGAACTTACCCAGTGGCCCTCTGAGGATCACAGATGCTTATTCTGGCATAAGGTAGTATGACACTTCTGAAAATATTATAAGACATTTGCCAAGGGAGCATGCTCTGGACATCCACAGGCATGCATTATTACCTGCCACATGGTGGTTTTTATTTATTTTTTTGTTATTTTTTCCCAGATCCAATCCAATGATTCAGAAGGGCAGATTAAGAAAGGATGGGTGCTCGATAACTATCCAAGGAACCAGAATCAGCTGGCGACTTTGCAGGACCTGCCAATCAGACCTGATACGATTATCTGCCTCAGGGACGGTTCGGAGGATGGTAGGGTTACCATAGACATCAGAATGCCCTACCCAAATGCTGAACCCAAGGCTGCTGTAGCCAAGAAAGCATTCCCAGCTTGCCCTTGCATTCTGTAGATGTATAACTATGCTCATACATTGGTGACTGCATTTAGATTTAAATACATTTAGATTTCATTTACATATTTAGCAGATGCTTTTGTACAAAGCGACATACAAGAGAGGCAAATAGCATATTGCAAACATTCATGCTGTGAAGGAGTCAACTAGACATAAGTGCAGCTAGGCTGAGCTTCCAATGAATGCTCAGGTTCAGGTGTAAGTAGTATTGGAGAAGGAGCTACCCAGCAATTTTTAACAAAACAGGGACCTAATAAGACAATTCAAGGACCAGAAATGCCACGTAAGACCATTTAAAGAACATAAGGAGGCATCAGGCTAGTAGAGGAATTTCTGTAACAGATGGGTCTTGAAGTGTTTCTTGAAGGTGGGGAAGGTATCTGATGACCAGATGTGGTTCAACAGGTCATTCCACCATCAAGGAGCCTGAGGAAAATCATACAGTGACAATGCATAAAATCTGATAAAATATACAGGTGCTAGAAAGGCCTTGAGGTGAAGCCCTGATGTGTGTTCAGTGGAAGCCTGGAGAGAAAGGAGAACATTTTTCAGTGAAGAACCAAGGCCCAGCTGTGACTCCAGCTTTGCATGGTCCTCTTAGACCTGTGTGTGGTTGTAACAGCCTGGTGTTGACTGTTTGAAGCTGAGACGCTTCTGCGGAGGATCTATGAGGCCCACAGGGAGGAGGTGGACGCCGAGATCCTGAGGAGGATGGAGGAGAAGCAGAGGCGTGAGCAGCAGGAGGCCCAAGAGGCAACGTACGTGTTGTGGTCATGTGAGGTCATGTGAGGTCGAGTGAGGTCATGCACCGGAGGGAGTCGAACACCGCTGTTAGTTAAAATTGCCTTACATGCTTTTGTCTAGCGATTCTCTTTGTGAATTTAACAAAAACGTCTGCAGAAGTGACTTCCTCTACACAGCCTAGTATCATTTTAATGGCTGCATATTTCTATGAAATATTTAAAGTATATATATCTTTGAAAAAGGAACACTGGCGATGTCATATTTGTGAGCCCGTTCTGCTTCCACAGGCAGCACAGAAATGGGACAGAGGAGGAACTCCAGCTCACGGACAGCCGCTCGGGGTTGCAGTCGGTCCCCGAGGAGACACAAGGTGTGCATCAGGATTTCGCAGTCTGATTCTGTCATATGATTGTGTTAGTACTTTAAATGTATTTCCGTACAATAATAATGTGTTATTTCATCAGATGCACAAATAGAGCTTCTGGTGTGAACTGCTATTGCATTAAAGTCTCCTGGAAAAAAAAATCGGAATGCTCATCACACAGTTACTTTTTAACTACAGAGGATATTCTAATGCACTTGTGTGTATTTTAAATTGAAACATGCAGTTCATCGGCCTGTCGTGCTTCTTCCTAGAGCTGAGGCTGCCTCCGGTGTGGGAGAAAGGTTACCCAGATGGCCCCGAGATGGACAATTTCAGAATGGGTGTGAAGCAGTTCATGCTGGAATGGGAAGCAATGGAGTCATTGGTCATGGGGAGCAGTGCTGTCCTGGACATCCATGAGAAGACCCCAGAGGACTTGCTGAGGGAGGCTGTGGCCATTATGGAGAGTGAGCACGCACTCTGTATCTTCGTCCGTTTGCCTGTGTGCCTGTGGTAGTTGTTTCTGAAGCCTTGGTTCAGCCCTGGCATCTGTAAGCCCCCTCAGCTCCCACATTACGGCTTTCATGATTTTAGAGCCCTTCCAGTATGTCGCCTGGGAGGTGGCGGAGGTGGACCTGGATGAGGAGGAAGAGGACACCCAGGCCATGGCGGACACGAGGAGCACAGATGTCGTGGAGGGGACGGCGGACCAGGAGGCGGAGGTGAGACCAGCTGACCTCACAGCATTACACAATGATTGTGTTTTTAGAGTTTCTTGTACAGGGTGGGACAAAAGTAGGTATAGGTATAGGAATTTACTTTACAAAGTAGAGGTTCTCTTTTACAGAATAAAGTTTTTACTTTACCAAGTTATTTTTAAAAGTAGGTATACAGTTTTGACAATACAGTGTTCCACAGCGCTGGACTGGGTGATGTGGCGGCATCGACTGGCAACCCTGTTCACCTGATCTGATACCCATGGGTTTTTTTTTTTTTGGGGTGGGGTAGTAAAGGAGATGGTTCTTGAGAGGAAGCCCCACACAGTGGATGAAGCAAAGGAGTTCATCTCGCAAGCATTTGTAGAAAATGATGCTAACTGGGATATGTGTGCTAAAGTGTGTCACAGTGTCAGGGACAGGCTCCAGGAAAGTGTCATCGTTGACGGAGGACATTTCGAACACCTAAGAGACTAACCTACTTTTAAAAAAAACTTTGTAAAATAAAAACTGTTTACCTACTTTTGGCCTGCCCTGTATAATCAGACCAGCAAACAGCACAGAACATTACAGATGATTTTTACACTTTACATTGTCTAACACAGAATTCTTCCTCGGTGGCGTAAAACCAGGCTTCACCCCAGCCCTTAAACCTATTTTCTTTTTGCCACATTCTTTACTACCCGAAAGCCCCTTTCTGTTGCATCATGACTAAATTATTTGTTCATACTCTTCCCAATCTGCTGTGGTAAGGAGGGCACCACTTCACCCAAGAGGATTATGGGAGACACCTTGCACTTCTGTCCAGTTGTCCTTAAGGAGAAAGGCACCCTCTTCCCATGTGTCATTGATTATGCTGTGAAGTACCGAGAGAAAACCTATTACCTTTCTAGCACAGATGCAAAACACAAGTTTCTGCAAAGTCCTGAACTGTATGTCTCTCAGCACCATCGTCTGCAGGTAAAAACACCAGCTTTATGTCTTTGTCTGGGTGTTACTGTGTGAGTTACAGTGGTGGAAAGTTCAGGTCCAGAAAGTAAAAATCCAGACCAAAATTTTGTTTCAACCAACCACCTGAGCATTCTGTGACTGTGACTTTTAATATTCATCTGGTTGGTTGAAACTAAATCTTGGTCTGGATTTGGTCTGTACTTTCCCCCTCTGGTGAGTTAGTCTCTCAGTAGTCACCTCATGTTTCTTAGGCTCCAGCACTTAGGATATGTGTGCTTGGCGTCCGGGGCTCTGGCAAAACCAGCCAAACCAAGTGGCTGGCCAAGCAGCTCAGAATCTTCCACATTCAGTTCCGTGAACGGCTCCAGGAGCTGATCATAGGCAAGACCAGGGAGAGGGTCCCCTACGCTGATGACATGGAGCCAGCAGATGAATGGGTGACGGACCTCGAATTGGAGGCCATGCAAGGAACAAGAGAGTTCCCCGATGAAGTGGAGAATGGCGAGAGCCGTACCCAGGATGTGGGTACTACCAGCCTCTACTCTTCTGTGACTCAGTTACCTTTAAGATCATTACTATAATTCATATATAAATACAGCTCTGGGAAAAAATGAGACCACAGCAAAATTTTCACTCATTTCTCAATTTATGGATATGCTATTATGTAATATATACTTTTTTTTTTTTGCAAATTCCAGCCTAACTTTTCCCTGTTTCACATTGACGAAGGGCTTCTACCCTGCTTTATGGATCTTCAGTCCTGCTTCTAGGATGCCTGTTCTGAATTATCGTAGCAGTGCATTACATACCTGTATTTAATGTTTCCCATTCCTTTCGAAGTTCACTTGATGTCACCCTCCGATTTCTGAGGTACTGCCGGATATGTTGGCAATCATCTCTGGCGTTAGAAAGATGCTTCTGCCCTCTACCTGGCTGGTTTTTGGTTACTGCCAGTGTCTCCTGCTTCACCTTGGTCTTGTGTACTGCTGTCACAGTGTAGCCTTCTGCCAGCCAAGCCAACATTCAACCGAGATTTTAAAATGCTGATTTTTTTTTTTTAAACGTAGAGTGGTCTCTTAATTTTTTTCCAGAGCTGTATATGATCTGCATGTGATGGATATGAAGCTTGGAGCTTTGAAAAAGTTTGAGCACTTTATAAACTTTGTGAACTTGCCCACTTCACCCTAGTGATGATGAAGAACACTGTGAAGGTCTTCTCCCTGTGTGCTTGCAGATTGTGCTAACTGAAGAAGAGGAAGCCATCAGATCCTGCCTGTCCGACGGTGTGCCCTTACCTGCAGAGATACTGGACATGATTCTCCCACAATGGTGGGAGCAGGAACCATACAAGTAACTCCCTCTTCAGCTTTGTGAGACCCTCATGTGAAACTTTTCTAGATCTTCCACAAAGTGCTGCTCTGGCTGCCCCATGATTGCACTTTAGAATCTACTGTAGCAGAAAGTGTCTTTTCCCACACCCAACTCCAAGACACACAGACACACACAAAGACAAATGCACACATTTACCCTAACAGACGGGCTCCTTCCACAACAGGTCTACAGGCTTCATCCTGGAGGGCTTTCCCCAAAACACAGAAGATGTGCAGTACCTCATGGACCGCTGCCTGCTCCCTGATGCCGCGGTAGTCATGGTGGTAGACACAGCCGACGTACTGCGTCGACTTCTGCCCCCGAGGCTTGACAGGTGGAGGGAGAGGAGGACGAGGAAACTGGAGTGGCAGAGGAAAGCCACAGAGCTGCGTCTCAAGGCTTGGGTGAGGCAGATGCCGGTTTCTCACCGGGAAGGTCATCTGAAGGCAAAAGGGTGAGGGCCTGCTGTCATTGACCCCAACCAATCATCTCGACACAGGAAGAAGCTGTGGCCAGAAGACGGGCAGAGATTATAGCAGAACGTGCTGCAAGACAGCTGGCAGCTAAGGTAAGGTCACAACTGTGCATGTGCATTTTGAGATATAATTTTAACCAGATGCATAGTTTTTTAAATTATTAAAATTTGCTAAATGTATTGCTTGAGATGCAATCATAGGGGTGGGAAAACGAGGTTTCAATTTGTGGTACACAGATGGATGATGAAAACCACAGCGATGAGGACCGGGAAGAGGTGGAGGGTGATGAGGAATGGGAGAGCAGGGTGGAGGCCATGCTGCTTGATGAGTTCCCCCCTGAGGAAGAGGGTGAGGATGAGGAAGAAGAGACAGAGGCCAGCGCCAAAGAACGCCTGGAGCTGGAGATAAGACACCGCTTTGATATGGACCACACTAACCTCCAGAAGATCATGGTAACAGGGATACTTTTGTCTTCAGTACAACCCTTGAGTTTGTCATTTTATTGTTAAAAATGGATCTTTATTTTTTGGGAATGAGTGGCCCTATAGACTCATTCCTTCAGGGTTGTGTATGCTTGTATGGCTGCTGAGGTGGATAGTTCAGGGCCACAAAGTAAAAATCCAGACCAAGATTTTGTTTCAGTCCATCAGTTGAGTATAAAGAGTCACAGTAACAGAGTACAAAACTGGTTGGTTGAAACAAAATCTTAGTCTGAATTTTTACTTCCTGGACCTGAACTATCCACCTGTGGTTGTGAAAGAGCGCATGTATGTATGTGTGCCCTGGCATCCCATTCAGGCTCTTCATGACCCTGCATTGGATAAGCAGGGTAGGTAGATGCACGGATGTATCTTATCTGATACCTCGAAAAATGAATATCCAAGTGGCCACATTGTCTGATGCTCCCTGGCTGTCTGAGTCTCAGCTTTAAGATCATTATGAAAGCAGACTCAGTTTCTTTAACAATAACATAGCATTTCTGGTATTTCCAGGAAGCTTTGACGGATGTGCAGATCCCACAGATCTCGATCAGGGCCGGCAGGACACCCCAGATTGTGCGCCGTCAGCTTCATGACAAGCTGGGGGCACTGGTGGACAAGCGCGAGGCGTTGTTTGAGATGTGCCAGCCGCTGAGCTGCTCACTCGCTCACAGGATGCTGTATCAATCCTACAAGTTCTACAGTGGCTTCGGGTACTGGGACCCCGTCAAGGTGAGCTTTACCGTGTTTGTCCTGTCATGTAAAGCTCCTCCTCTTATCCACATGACCAGTTAAGGCTCATGGGAGTTTTACTTACATAAAAATGTTCTTAGGGCAGAACAAAAAATGATTGGTTCAGAGAGATGACCAATCAGATTGTAGAGGAGGTAGTTCCAAGCAACTAGAGGATGCGGGACCAACCAATCAGATGTCTTGGTCCCACCTCCTCTAGTTCCATTTTTTGTTCTACCCTCAGAACATTTTTGATGAACTCCCACAAGCCCATATCAGGATTACACTGTTGACCACAATAGTTCTTGTCGCTTAGTGGCCAATCAACTAGGATTCTGATTGTGGAAGCAGATAACAGCTGACATCTGAAACATTGTGTTAAATCCACATCTTCTGTATGACTTCAGTGGCCCTGTAACTTACAGAGGTCTCTCTCATCTGGCAGTTGAGTGAAGGCGACCTGATCCAGCCAGCACGGGGACCCTCGCACCCGAGCTTTCCTGTGCTCTTCCACCAGTTCATTTATTTCTTCGCTTCCAAAGAGACTCGTAGAAAATTTATGTTCAACCCCATTAAATACTTGAGGCAACCCAAGCCCAGGCCACCTCTCCCAATCAAAATAGCCATCACCGGCCCCCCAAAATCGGGAAAATCCACAGGTGAATTTCTCATTTCATTTTAAATTAATATCAGAAAAGGCTTTAACACTCATTGGTGTAACTATTACGCTGCATTGGAGAAATCAGCTAGTATTATGCTAAATTAATAAAATATTAGATGAACATCCATCTTGTCTTTGTAAAACTGAAACTTTTTTTTTCCAGTGGCCACGAAGTTTGCCAGTGAGTTCGGCATGCAGCGGCTGTCTATTGGTGATGCCATGAGAGTTGTGCTGACCAATCGAAGCCAGACTGAGCTTGCTGCACACATGCTAACGTACCTGCACCAGGGCCTTGCCATACCTGACGAGCTGGCCATCCAGTGCCTGGAGGTGGTGCTCATGAACCTCTTCTGCAGCACCAGGGGGTACATAACCCTGCGTAGCCTGATCGTCACACAAGCATTGCAACATGCTTAATTCATGGATTCACTCATTATTTGAGTTGATCAACACTCCGTGTTTCTTACATAGCCTGGAGTCTCACATTTGATTTATTATAATAGCAAGGTGTAGTAGGGTTTGCATGTTCTCCCCGTGTCGTCATGGGGTTTCCTCCGGGTACTCCGGTTTCCCCCCACAGTCCAAAAACATGCT
>JAAGVU020000105.1:817851-870920 GCA_011763525.2 Mormyrus iriodes | reverse complement strand
TCCGGTTTCCCCCCACAGTCCAAAAACATGCTGAGGCTGATTGGAGTTGCCAAATTGCCCATAGGTGTGCGTGTGTGTGTGAATGGTGTGTGCGTATGCACTGAGATGGGTTGGTGCCCCATCCTGACTTGTTCCCTGCCTTGCGCCCGTAGCCTATAGGATAGGCTCTGGACCCCCCACAACCCTGTATAGGATAAGCAGTTACAGAAAATGGATGGATGGATGGTTTAGTAGGCTCTGAGGAACTGTGATATTTTACCTGGATATTTTTTTAATGTGTGGGGTGTCATTGTAAAGCATTTATGTGCTATTGAACACTGCCCACTTTGTCCTCTGGATGGAGGTAAAACGCATGCTTTTCCACTTTGATCTCCCAGCCGTAACAGACATTGTCTGTGTGTATATGTGTGTCTATACTCTATGTGTATGTGTGCAAATATCTTCACTGAGAAAATGTTTCTGGTTAGAATGGCATATAGAACAATACAATACAGGGCTGGGCTGGGAACTGGATCTTTATATGGGGAAAACAAGAGAGAGGTCAGGGTGTGTTGGGAACTAGACTGATGGCAAACAATACAGATAGACAAAGTGAAAATACCCCTTTTGGCAGGGATGGAAATAAAAGCCCAAATGGGTGGGGTGGGGGCAGGGATAGGTAAAGCTTGCTGTAGCGTGTGGCGCCAGCTTGCACGGTTGTGAGTTCTGGTGCTTGAACCAGGTTACTTGCTAAGTTATACCCATCACACTGGATAAAAGGGAGGTACACATCACCCATTCCTCAAACATCATCTCCACTCGCGTATTTCTCAAAAACTCCATGATTTATGGAGATGTTTTATTAGGTGACATTGTAATGATGGTTTGATACTAAATCACAGCACCTTTACTGGAGGCACCTCCACCTCATTCAGGCACCTCATGCAGGTGGGGCGTCCCCATCCACAGGTTTATCCTCGATGGCTTCCCCGTGACAAAGAGACAGGTCGACCTCATGGAGAGCCGAGGCATCATCCCATACCGGGTGGTGGAGCTGCAGGTGGACACTCAGGAGTCTCTGAGGAGGGGCCTGCTGGACAAGATGACAACATCAAGGTTATGGCGACTACTCCAACTTCTCAGCATTTTAGCTAAGCGATTTATTCTGTTCATCGAAAAGTTACTGATGTCTTGCTGGATCGCTAGAAGAATACCGCTTCAGTTCCCAAACCTCTCCTCAGGGCACCCCAGTCATTCTATGTATTTGTTAGATTTCACCCACAGCTCACTTAATTAATTTACTTAAATTAGTTGAAAAAGTCAATGAGGTACTGATTGACCATATGAGGTGTTCTAGTGGTAGATAAAAAAAAAATACAAGGGTATACTGGGTGGTTACTGGAAATTTTTTCCTGTCCTTAAAGCATTATGCTATTGATTTCAAATTGCTAAACTGATATTACTTTCTTAGTGGAGCCTTTGCCTTTGTCCATGTACTCGGAAAGCTGTAATTAACAATGAGTGCAGTCTTCGTGGAAAGAAAAGCACTCTGATTGGCCGCCTTGGTCCTCCCCGTTTCCCCTCTGCAGGCCCTACGTGATGCACGACAGCCCCCAGGCCCTTGGCATTCGCAGCTCCTGCTACAGGCGAGAGGTGGAGCCGGTCAGACGGCACTACCAGGAGCAGCATCAGAACTGGGTGATCGTGGATGGGCACAAGAGCAAGTGGTGGGTGTGGTGCAAAGTCCTGGAGGAGGCGCAAGCGAGCATGAGATACATCCAGGGCTACCTGGAGAGGGTACGGCAAGGTGAGACGTGCTCGTGCTCATTTGGTCAAATTAGGTCGTGTGGAGGCAGCAGCGGGTGAAGATCTACACCTGGGTTTAACTCCTTTGTGTCTCTCAGCTTACACTTCTGTCTGTTTTTTGTGCAATCACTAGTACATTGCGATCAGTAACTGCTTTATCATTACTGTTATTTTTTGCATTTTTAGGCTTGTTTTTAGGGTGCCACGGTGGGTGGGGGATATGCTATTAGGCTGATTTTTATACCTTGCTTTTACCAAGCAAGTCCCCTCTTTCTTTTTCTATAACGTTAACATGCCCGGGGTGATTGGGCAGCCAGATGACCTTGGACCCCCAGAGGTTTTTTTTCCCCCCTACTTGGAGGTTTTTGGTTCCTCTCCTCCGTCGTCATCTGGCTTTCTTTCTTTCATTTCTTCATCTTTCCCTTTCCCTGTTTTTGATTTATTCTGCATAAATGATGTAGGAATGTATTACAACAGACTGATGTAAAGCGCCTTGGGGAGACTCTGTTGTGAAAGGTGCTATATAAAAATGAATTGAATTGATTTTCCTGTAGTGTAAGATAAGATTACCCATTGTATATAATAATATGTATGAATATAGATGTAGCCCAACCCTGTGCTCTGGGCGTCTTGGGATAGGAACTAGTCAGACCTGCATTTACAAGAGTGCCTAAGGGTGCATAGCACCCTCCAATTAATAATGTGCCCCCTCATTTGGAAGTCAGTCAGTCCGTGACTTCTGCATGTTTGCGGGGATCGTGCCCCCTTCACTCATTTCAGATGCACCCTTAGTGATTTTGTTCTGGAGCCTGCACTGACTCTAGGTCACCTTGTGACCGTGACAAGGATAAGTAGTTTGCAGATAGACAAATAGTATTATTTATCAGAAATTCTCCTTGTTCAGAACAACTTGCAATCAAAAGACAATAAGCAGGTAGCTTAAAAAATGAACATGAAGCTTTAAACTGGACAGTACAGGCCATAACTGAACACCGGAGAGCATTGTGAGAATAGGTATCGACGTTACACGAGCCGCATCGCTACAAAACAGCCCCCAGGTAGAGTAGCATCAGTCAGCGAGAGGCTGAACCCGCTGGGGCTGAGGGTTTATGGTGACTCCTTATGGACCTAATCAAAGGTATCTAACTTTCGTCACCGTGAAGAAAATCATGGCGCAGCTCCTGCTCCAGTACTGCTTTCACTTGTACCTGGGCATTCATTGAAATTTAGCCTAGCTGCACTTATGACAGCAAGGATGTTTGCAACGTGCTATTTGTAAGTTTTTCAGGTTCCTCTGAATAATCACACTAGATAAACAGTATAATTATGGTGCAGTAGTAATGATTGGGTGCTGTGCTCCATTGCTTGCTTCTGGGATCAGGGTTAGGGTTAGCGGGTCCTTCAAGCAGCCATATGAGGCAGCTGTTCCGGTGTTTGTTTCCTGCTAGCCCGGGCAGCCTGCATCGACCAGCTCTGCGTAACCCCCGCGGAGCTGCAGGCCAGGCTGGGGGAGTTTGGCCAGTACTGCCCGGTCAGCCTGGCCCTCCACTCCGAGCTGGTAGACTGCTCCCACTCAGCCTCCCTGGAGCTGGTGGCCGAGTTCCAGGGGCGCTACTACAAAATGGCCTCCAAAGATTTCCTCAAGGTGCATCCTACACCCCTAAAGTCACATTCTTGAATCATATAACTTGGGCCAGCAATAGTTATGTAAAAAACAAAAATAGAGTACTGTCCAAAAGTCTTCAGCAGTCAGAAAAAAATATTTAAAGCTATTTATCTGGGTAGTAAGTATATATTTTCTCAGGGAAAAAAAAACAGAAACATTAGAGCATATAGTGTGCAATTTAAGAGAAACTCAATAAAAACTGACAAGAATTTCTTCTGTTCATCGAAAACTGATATCTTGCTGGATGGCTAGACGAACACCGCTTCAGTTCCCAAACCTCTTCTCAGGGCACCCCAGCCATTCCATGTATTTGTTAAATTTCACCACCAACTCACTTAATTAATTTACTTAAATTAGTTGAAAAAGTCAATGAGGTACTGATTGACCATTGAGGTTTGCTAGTGGAAGAGTAAAAAAACATACAAGGGTATACTGGGTGGTTACTGGAAATTCTCAGGTGACTTCAGGAGCGGTTTTGAAAGGGCTAAGCTAACAGACTTAGACAGATGTGTCACTTTTACACCAACATGAAGATAATTTAAACATCCCAAACGTATAGATTATGTCTATATTGTGTTGGTTGATCCAGGACCGTATCTATATGTCTGAGCGATGTGCAAATCAGGTCCAGTGTTTGGACGTCTGGCTACAACCTCTCTTGGACTTGCAGTTCACTTTTTAAATGTCAGGCCAGGAGATTTTTTTGTCTGTGGACATGCAAAACAGGTGCAGTAAACTGTCATATAATTATTGTCAGTTAAATTCAACAGTTATCAATGTATGTTGCAGAGCGTACGTGGTTGCCTGTTGTGGCATGATGTTCATATTGCTGTCATTTTGTACTATCCAAATATTTGCACAAAACGTCATAAAAAGACATAAAAACTTTTATTCTGGCCCTTCAGGGTACATCTTTTCAACATGTGTCAAAAAGTTGTATCTTTGCTCACTGGGATCACTTTCTTTAGCTGCCTAAAACTTTTGCACACTACTGTATATTGGCTGTCATGTAAATTCATGAATTCAATGAATTCAAACAATACAGCAATGCTAGTTTTATACATTTTTTTTTTTCCTGTTTACCTTATTTGTGTTGTCATGACGGTTGCAACTCTACTGAACTTCAACTTGCTTTTTACTTGTAAAAGAAATTCCTTGACACACCAGAGCAGTATGTGAAGCCAGGATGTTCTCGAGCGATTCCTCCCCCACACCTGCTGCCAAAGCAACTGACAGCACTGCAAGTTAAAGCCAGATTCCCCCAGCAGGCAGAGATGAAGGGCTACTGCCCTGTCACCTACCTGGATGGGCAGCAGAGGTATGTCACAAGGGGGCGCACTTCAGTAGATTCTGCTACCACTGATGTCTTTACTGAGAAACAAACAGCTGAGAGTGACATTAAACGGTTGATCCTAATGAGTGAATTTTTGTGTTCAAGTGCACAGGCTCCTTTTTGCATCCCACATCTCAGTTAATGTGAACTGCATATGTAAACATCCTTCGTACAGATGTATAGATGGTCTCGCTGTATGCTTTTAAAGACCCTGTCATGTGGCTGTACAGATGATTGATTTCATTCCACCATCTTTCAGCCGCTTATCTGGTGCAGAGAGCTTATCCTAACAGCAAAGGGCACAAGATAGAGGCAAACCCTGGACATTATTAAACTGGGGGAGGAATCCACAGTATCCACAAGAGACTGTGCAAACTCTAACTCGCAGAGAGCAGTGGTGGCATTGAAACCTGCAAGCCAGCACACGTGTGGCAGCAGTGCTATGATCGACTGATTAAATCTCATCGCAAAACTCATATGAAAGTTGCTGTCTAAAAATTCTTGTTTGCAGGAAAAAAGCAACAACCTTATAGATTAAGTACCAGGAGTTTTACCTGCATCTGTTATAATAGCTTAGTCTGGTTTAATAATTATTATTCTGATTATTCAAAACATAGCAGATTCAAATGACTATCCTTCTATCTGGGATTATTCACCAGGTATGAGGCACTAGTGCGAGGACACCCTGAGTATACTGTGGAATACAGGGAAAGGATCTTTATTTTTGCAGATGAGGAAAAACTGCAGAAGTTTCTAAGGTACGGGTACAGCATTTTGCAACTCTACTGAACTTCAACTTGCTTTTTACTTGTAAAAGAAATTCCTTGACACACCAGAGCAGTATGTGAGGCCAGGATGTGCTCGAGCGAGTTTGGGGCACACATAGGGAAGAGTCTGTCTGACCCTATGCCAACCACGACAAACCTTCTCAACAGATTACCTGAGACCTACTGGGACCAGAAGCTTCCACACAAACTTCCACCAATGGAGGCACCAATACCTCTCACCTCCCTCCCAATGCTGGGTTACATGGAACAGGTGCTCACTGAAAATCCTAAGCTATCATGTGACGCACAGTCAATGTAATAAACCAATGTTAGTTCACTTGTTGTACTTATAGATAACTTTATATACTGTCTTTGTGCCAAAGCCTACAGTCACAAAAACTTCAAATTGATTTATGTATTTATTACATTATGTTAGAAAACTGTTTCCCTCTGCATATAGTACAAATCTTAATACAAGAAGAGTTACTCTGAAGCCTGAGAGCTACTTAATGCATTAGGACAAAGGATCACTGTATATGACAACCCCAGTTATGTTTTTTTTTATTATTCTGATCATTAGATTCCAAAAGTAATAACTATGTTAGATTGTCTACATGAGTCCTCTGTGTTTGGCTGAAATTAGAAATACACTTTTTGCATGTTATTCTTTTGCATGTTGTTTTGTTGTATTAACAGGGTGTCGCTACTGCAATGATAAAGGCTATGACTGCAGTTGGATGTTTCAAACCAAAGTATCCATATCTGAGTGCCAAAAGATCAGCTCTGCTCTACGTGGCTTATCATCTGAAAGGTATGCAGATTGATGTGGCGTTAGGGAAGGCGTGAAGGCCGCATGATTGCGCACATATCCCAAGTATGACTTCATACCTATTCCAAAAGCACATCACTTTCAAAATATTGTCATTGTCGTCCAGCCTTCAATCCCAGGAACTCTGACTACATTCGCAAGAAGTACAAACAGAAGCTGGAGAACTTTGAGGACGGCTGTCAGCTTATATCATATCTTGGATCAACCATGACGCAAGAGTACCTGCAGCCTCATGAACAGCCTATCGACTTCAGCCACAAGCTTCATCGCTTCCTAGCACTGAAGCACGTCAGAGTCACAGCTGAGAGCGTTGTGTAACAGGCTGAGTCACACTCATACTGGAGGAGATGCTAGTATTAATCATAAGAATATCATAAACATTGCACGGTTTATTTGATTTAAGAATCATATTTCACTCTGTTACTGATTAAGAAGAGCAGAAATTTTCATGTGGCTGACAATAAGTGATTTGGTTGCATTATAGACAGATTTATCCCAGTCTAGTTCTGTACCTTTTTTGTATTTATGTGATGAGGGGATTTCATTCTAAAGAACACTAAAGCAATTCTTGGAAAATAAAACAGCTGTTTGTATTAGAAATCAAATGTTTGAGCCAGTACCTGCTATTCTTATTCTCAGCACACATGGAATGTTCAACTAACGTTAGTCTAGGGCTCTCCTATGGTTAGTTTTACAAAAACCTTCTTGTAATGTAAAAAAACTTTCATTAAAAAACTTTCCTGGCTAACCATAGGACAACCAAGCAAACCATCAGGGAACATGTTTATAACTAAAAAAATTATCTTCCTGGCATGTTTTGGGAACCAAAAAATTGTTAGCTGGGTTAACAGTGTGTCGGGACCAGATATCACTGTGACTGCAGACAGGGATTGGGACTCATTAAGCTGCATGTTTTATGCCAAATCTGATTCAATTGATTTAATTTCAAAGTACACTATATGGATAAAAGTACTGAGACACACCTGAGTCACTCCTCTTAATCGCGTAATTCAAGTGTTTCATTCAGACTCATTGCCATGGGTATTTAAAATCAAGCATTTAGCCATACAGTCAGGTTTACAAACATTTGTGAAAGAATGGGTCGCTCTGAAGAGTTCAGTGAATTCAAGCATGGTACTGTCATAGGATGTCACCTTTGCATTAAGTCAATTTATGAAGTTTCTTCCCTGCTAGATATTCCACGATAAAGTGTAAGTGGTATTATTGAAAAGTGGAAGTGTTTAGTAACAACAGAAACTCAGCCACGAAGTGGCAGACCACATACAATAACAAACCGGGGTTGCTGAGTGCTGAGGCACATAGTGCATAAAAGTCGCCAACGCTCTGTTGAACTACAGAGTCCCAAATGTCCTCTGGCATTAACCCCAGGACAAAACTGTGCGACGGGAGCCTGGAGAATGGGCTTCCATGGCTGAGCAGCCGCATGCAGGCCTAACATCACCAAGCACAATGCCAAATGTTGGATGGATTGCAAAGCACGTCACCACTAGACTCTGGAGAACTGAAAACGTGTTCCGTGGAATGGCAAAGTGCGCTTCTCTGTCTGGCAGTCTGAAAGACAAGTCTGGGTTTGGTGGATGCCAGGAAAACGTTACCTGCCTGACTGCATTGTGCCATTGCGTATGAGGCTGTTTTTCAGGGGTTGGGCTAGGCCCCAGGGCTAGGAACATTTAATGCTTCAGCATACCAAGACATTTTGGACAATTCCAACTTTGTAGGAATATTTTGGGGGAACAGTTTGGTGAAAATCCTTTGTTGTACCAGCATGACTGTGCCCCAGTGCATAGAGCAAGGTCCATAAAGACATGGTTGGGTGAGTTTGGTATAGAAGAACTTGACTGGCCCGCACAGAGCCCTGACCTCAACCCCATCAAACACCTTTGGAATGAACTGGAACGGAGATTGCGAGCCAGGCCTTCGCGTTCAACATCAGTACCTGACCTCACAAACACTCTTCTGGGTGAATGGGCAAAAATTTCTACAGACACAATCCATAAACTTGTATAAATACTTCCAGTGGCAGCTGTTATAGCTACAAAGGGGGACCAACTCCATATTGATGCCCATGGATTTGGTATTGGATGTCATAAAAATTCCTGTAGGTGTAATGGTGAGGTGTCCCAATACTTATGTCCATACAGTGTAAGCCTATTTAAAACGATATCTGGTTTTTAATTTTTGCTTCACGAGTCATAAGTTCTTAAATCAAATTTTACATTTTATTTCTATACAAAATGAGCAAGACGATATATTTTGTTTTATGTATTTTATGTATATATCATTCACGGGTTTGGTTTACTTCGAATTACATGACCACCTACTAGTGGAAATCAATCAGTCTAGTACACACGTGCAGCCAAATGTGGCGTCGACCCTATCTATACCTGGAAGCCTCGATTCGATGCATTAGTATAAATCAGCCTTTAGGGATATAAAAATAAATATTTTCCCAATAAACTGATTTGAACGCCAAAATAAATGCTTTCTTTAGTACTACCATGGCAATACAATACATAGGTGTCGCTGATTCAACTTCGATACCTATAATTTACCTCCACATAACATAAAGAAAATAAAAGAGGACCCTCTAATTTACGGAGACATTTGCAGCATTCCAATTGGATAGAACAATGACGTCACGTCGGTTTGGGTGCGCGTTGTCATGGCGATAAGGACATATCTGGTTGGAAAACAAACTTACAGCACCGAGGACAACCATGCCTTCAAAAATACAGCTGGAGGTTGTTGGTCTTTTAAAAGATCCAAAATTTCGAATTGCGAAATGCACAGCTGAGGTAAAATGGTTTTTATTGAGAAAGCAGCTTGTTTTCCAATAACGTAGACGTATATCTCCCAATAATTGAGGAGGATTCCTAACACTACATTGTCAGAGAAAATAACTGAAGTTAATTACTGGTTCTTTTTTGACCGAGTCATCTTATGTTGATGCGTAAGTCACTAGATGTTAGCAATGTGTCTACACAAAGAAGTAGTCAATACGTATCAGCCACGTGGCCAATATTATTTTATGGTTGGCGGTAAATTCTGCCAATCATTGTTTTCGACAGAAACTGAAACAGAAGTTTCCCTTGTCTTTCGAGGATGCAATAATTCGCCCATTAGTGGAATTTGATTGGCATATATATGTAAGCAAGAAAAAACAGGTAGGTCATTCAGAGCTCTTATTGTATGAATTGTGTTCAATTTGTTCATCGGTCTGGTGAATTCGTCAGACAATCACTAGTATTTATTTTCAGATTTCTACTGAAAGTTTTTAGAATGTATTATCGTTTTTCTGTGCTCGGTATTTCTGACAGATCTCGTGTTTTTTGTACCAAATTTTAGGGTTCTTCTTGTTCAAAATGCATTAACAACACCATATATTTAAAACCGAACAGGATGAAATTTAAACTTTTTCAGTTGCTCACTTGTTTGGCATGATCCCGCTGTTGCAACTATAATTAATGTGATCAGAATATTATTGACATTAAATTATTGACATGATATCCATGCTGATTGAGATTGAGTGTCGATTCCTGGCTATGATACATGCAACTGTCAAGAAACATTAAATAATTAATTTTATGATATAAAAATAATGTTCAATACACATTCTTAGCCCAGTAAATACTTAGGAGTAACGAGAAATACTGACTTGCAACTGAATATTTGCTTTGGGCTTTTTCATTTAATTTATTTCTGTAATTTGCCCATAACTTGAATATTTCATTAAAACATTATGTTTTTTTTTTAACAGGAGCTAAAAGGTGAAATGTGGGAGTTCAGAGGCTCTGTTATGTGTTTTGAGAATGGCAGGCTTCTTGGAAATGAAGAAGAGTTGACATTTTGGGCAGAGAAACAATGGGGTTTCACCTCTTCCCACTCACAAGAGCCATGCGTTGCACTCTCTGAAGACTTCTTCTCCAAGCATCTGCAAAGCACTGGGGCAAGTCCTCATTTTTTTATATCCCTTTTCAACCCACGCTTTGGAAAGCAATGTAGAATTGCACTGTGAATAACAATCATTGGAACCCAGATAAAATCTTGTCATCAAAGCACAGTAAGGCTCATTATAGGTTTTTATCTACTTTGTTGATCTATGCAGTCATCACTTTCTATGAGCAGTACCCCAAGGACATTTTTTTGCAATCCCAATATTAAACATCCAAAACTCAGTGACCTACTCCACTGACTGTCTATCATCTCTTTACTCTCTCTCCACTTGCAGCACACCTTTGTGTACATGGAGATTGAAATCAACGAGAAGCCCGCTGGCAGATTACTGATTGAGGTGAGAAGACAGCCGACGACGAAATGACAGGTGCCTCAAGGAGCTGAAGCAAAGTAACACTTGCTGTCTTCCCTCAGCTGTTTTCAGGTCTTTGTCCAAAGACATGCAAGAACTTCCAAGCGCTCTGCTCTGGAGAGGAAGGGTTATCCTACAAGGGCTCACTATTCCACCGAATTGTCCCCAATGGCTGGATCCAGGGTGGAGGTGGGCTAGGGGCTCTAGTAGTGAATATATTTTGCATACTCTAACCTCACTCTCTTAACTACATCCTGTTGCTGAATCTTTATATTCTTCACACTGCTTCTCATGCTGAGGATCACAGTTGTTGTCCCATTTTTGTGGGCATAAAAAGTAGAGGTGGATAGTTCAGGTCCAGAATGTAAAAATCCAGACCAAGATTTTGTTTCAACCAGCCAGTTGCGTTCACTGTGAATGAGACTCTTTATGCTCAACTGGTTGGTTAAAACAAAATCTTGGTCTGGATTTTTACTTTCTGGACCTGAACTATCCACCTCTGATAAAAAACATACCCAGTCAACAAAGCTGTACCTGTAAAAGCTGTGTGTTGGTTTAAACCCTGCCCTGCTGTATGCCTTACACTTATAAATATATTGTAGAAAAGGAGCATGTGTCATTTTAGATGAAAGTGTCTGCTAAGCAACTTATGTAATTTAAATGTAAATTTAGATTCAATTTTTTTAAAGCTTAGTATATTTGGAATGAAATGCCATTAAAGTCTGTAGCATGAGTAACTTAGCATGTTATGAAAGAGAAATTGTTATTCCATTTTAGGCCTCTCACTGTAATTGGAAATATACGTTTGTGTGTATATATAAATATATATGTATTTTTTTCCTGAAAATGCCTTCTTTCAGATATCTCACCAGGGAGCAGAGGAAATGGCGGCGAGTCTATTTACGGGCCAACATTCGAAGGTAAAATGATGTATTTTATTCCTGTGTCAGTTTATTTTATTGCCTCGTTCTGAGGTCCTGTTGAACACAGAGACCACAACAGGGACGTGCTCCCATGAATGCAGATGTGCTTCAGGGTTCAGTCAAACT
Organism: Mormyrus iriodes; assembly: GCA_011763525.2. NCBI lineage: Eukaryota > Metazoa > Chordata > Actinopteri > Osteoglossiformes > Mormyridae > Mormyrus > Mormyrus iriodes. The sequence goes on along the minus strand of JAAGVU020000105.1, from coordinate 859,164 downwards.
CTCCCTCTTCGCCCTTTTTGTCATTACTGGAACAGAAGTAGAAAGGAAGCTAGAGCTATTCCTGATGAATTAACATTTGTTAAGCTTTATGGAACAATCTTGGACTGTCTGGGGGAAAAATGTATGTAAAAGACTGGGGTTTCCTCTCTTAGACGAAAGCTTTGCTGTTGCCCACTGTAAGAGGGGTATCCTTGGGATGGCAAATCAGGGTCCTCATACCAATGGCTCCCAGTTTTACATTACTCTGCAGCCTACACTCTGGATGGATAGGAAATATGTGGCTTTTGGGTATGTAAATTCTCCTTATCAAGCAACAGAATTATTTCTATTGAATCTGCAGATGTGAATGTAAATTCTTCCTTTTGCACAGCATTACTGGTACTTTTAATTTTAACTCTGTACACTTTCAGCTCTATACAGCTGCATATTTCACAGTAGTAAAGAGTATCATCAGAGTGCCTGGACTGTGTGTCACGGTCACCTCCAAAACACATCTGTTTGAAATATCACTAATGCTTGTTAAATGGCATAAGTGGGCCATAAAGAAACTACTAGCTATTGCTAGCTATACTGTTCAGCTGGAATGATGAATGTCTCTCCTACCTTACAGTCAAATCATTGAAGGCACTGAGGCCCTGAAGAAAATGGAGGTAATCACCACATACAACGAGAGGCCGACACAGCCTTGTAAAGTCAAAGACTGTGGAGTATTTTTACCTTGATGTGAACCTGGAGTGTTTGCTTGAATTCCTTCCCACTTTCATATAGTGAAATCCTGTAGGTAAGGGTGAGGTGATTGTGTGTGTCACATGAGCAGTAAGTGTGTACCTACACTGTATGACCCAACTATAAACACAATTTCCAGAAAAGTCTGGATATTTTCCAAAATAAAAACAAAAATCTATGATTTGTCAATTCATATAAACCTTTATTTAACTGACAAAAGTACAAAGAAAGGATTGCAAATATGTTTACTGACCAACTCACTTGTATTTTGTAAATATAAAAAAAGTTAGAATTTGATGCCTTCAACACATTCAGAAAGCTGAGACAGAGTTAAAATATGACTGAAAAGTGCACAGAATATTCCAGTAACAGCGGTTTGTAAGACTCCACATTAAGCAGGCTGATTGATAGCAGGTGAGCTATGATGATTGGATGTAAAAGTAGCATCCATCAAAGACTGAATCTTTGCAAGCAACCGTGGGTTGTGGCTCACCCCTTTGTGCCAAAATTTGTGAGAAAATTGTTAGTCAGTTCAAAAACAACAGTTCTCAATGCATGATTGCAGAGAATTTATCTTTCAAAATCTATGATATATAATATTCTGAAACGATTCAAGGAATTTGTAGACATCTCTTTGTGTGTGATATATAGCTTTAATTATTGTGAATAACGGGGTGATGTTTTGTATGGGAGCCTGGTCTACAGTCTGTCATCTTTATCTGCAAAATAGTTCAGTCCAGGAAACTAGTGGCACTCATACATGTTAAAAGCACCATGGTATTTACTGTAATGCACTCCAATCGGCTTGGTCCTTATATGTAATGCATTCAAAATAATAGTATGGAAGTTTGGAATCTTTGCATTTAGAGTAGGTAATGTATTACATGTCATATCTTTGATGTTTATTTCAATTCATTTTATTCTACAAACTCCCTTATTTGTACAAAAACGTATACAGCGAAACAACCGCTAGACTGAGCATAGTCACATCCAGTAAGCCGTATTCTGAACGGATTGATCAGATCAGAATCTGTATTGCCACCGGACCAAGGCCGAAGCGATTCATGGAGACACCATAACAATAGACAATTAACAATTAGGGAATAACAGGGACAGAGAATGAATACAGGACACAGGATACACAACAAAGAAGTAAATGCAAGGTATGTGATAAATGCAGTGGTTTATGGTAATTCAAGCAGTGCAATGCTGAAAGTTGGCACAGGTACGATACAGACAACAGAAATCCATGCATATAATACGTAATTTAAACCGTATTAAACAATATCTTTAGAAATTAATGTATCAGCCAAAAAACATGTTCTTTTTCATGCATATTAACGAAACAAAATACACAAACAGGATATATGCTTGCGGAACTGTTGACAGTCAATCTAACATGATTTACAACTATTGTGGCACTGAAAAAAAACACATGACCCACTATGTTTTATAAATGCTGATAAAACAGTAGTAAAATTTCCAGCAAACAGTGATACTGGTATTATGCTGGTGGAAATTAGTGTAAGAGAGATGTACCTAAGCTTCTTCAAGCAAAAATATGTCAGTCGTATATCTTATTTATGACATAATTATCACGCGACTGAAATATCAAAAATGAAAGCTTTTATTTTCTATTTGGAAATTTTCGAAATTACAAACATGGCTTTTCTGTCTTTTTGGCATGTACCTATGGTCGGATTTTCATTGCTTTTATACTTTTTGATCGGGGATGCTTATCCGTTCAGCCCACAGCAGCTCCCGTGCGCGAGCACAATAAAAGCCAGGTCCACGCGCGCTCCGGCGGCAGAGCACCTATCTCACCTCCTCCTCGCGCAAAAACAGCCACATGACCCGCGGAGCAGGAAGTGCAGCCGCAGAAAGCCCGTATACGGCCAGCTAGCGGGACCTCCCGTTCACTTTCCGGCGCTCCGCGGGACTCGCAAGACAAGAAGAAGCAGCAGCGTAATGTGCCGGCGGCTCGTGCTCGCAGTGTTGGCGCTCGCGGCGCTCGGATTGGCGACAGCCGCCGAAGCGGGTAAGGCCGGGCCGGCTCTGCGCTTCGCTTTACTCAAATACTCCGAATATATTTAGAAAAACAAAAAAGTCTGTTCGCTTTCTCTCTTGGTATTTCCATGATAAAGAAGAGACATCCATACATTTACTTTGATGTTTATTTACTGGGGTAGGGTGCCTGCTTCCGGAGTGGGTGTTTGGCGAAAAGGATTTTAGTAACTTGCCTAAATGGGCCAATAACTTCAGCCGAACACCCCCAGCAAACAGGCCGGTCGGTTGACCAACCCCCCGCTCCGGCTGCTAACCGGCTAACCGGTAGTACGTAAGGATGTTTGCCGAAGGTATCGCGTGTTGGAGGACTGTAAAATATTAGTGTGATTAATTACCTCCAGGGTTCGGCTGCTGGTGGTGCGTCATACTCAAATTTATTGCCCTTTTTGCGTGTTTTAGATACGGTTTTGGAAAGCTAACGAAAAGTTATGTACGCGTATGAGTGTAAAACAGCCGCTGAAGCAGTGGGCGATGCTGGTTTTCTTCGGACGTAAGTGACCGGCCCTCTGCGCGCATTGACGCAGTCCGTGGGCGCTGCGCTCGCCGCCGAATCCGTGCTGGTGTCGCCTGTGGGGTTAGCATGGTACTTTTCCCCGCCCTCGCTTCTTATCAGCTGCTGTCCCGTCTCCTTTCCGTGCACCACTTGTTGTGAAGCGATCAGAGTGTGAATTTTAACCTCGCTCGTACTGGCGAGGCGCCAAACTTGAAAGGCGTCCACCTGGGAAGCCCTGAGGCCGGACCCGGGGACGCACCGTGCACCTCAGCCTGGACGGTTTTTTCATCATGGTTGGCCTTTTTCTTTTTTTTTTTTTTTGATAAGTCGGGGCGGAGATCAAGTTCGTTTGACTCGCAAATCGCGCTGAGTGTTCGAGAAGAATCCCGCCGCTGTTTTTAAACTCCTGTATTACGTTGTTAGTTCCGTGCATCGCGTGTTTGAATGGGTCAATGCACAGTAGTCAAGATGTGCATGTGCAGAGTGCATTTATGCATTATGTCTTTCAAGCTAAAATGTGTGTGTCACTCATTCCGGTGCCATTTTATTGCGCTGTTGTAATCCGGTCTAGGGGTTCCTAAATAGTAATATATACACATGGTGGGTCATTTCTAAGTATTTCTTTGTTCCACATTTATTTATTACAGAGAGTGGTGCATATCACACTGTTCATGTCCTTTACAGGAGATTGCAAAGCGTACAGCACTTGTGGAGAGTGTCAAAATGTGACTGGTTGCGTTTGGCTGGATTGTTCAGGTAAGTCCTACCTAGCTGCCCAGTCACACACCTGTCAGCAGCAACCCTACACATAGCTCTTATTTGGTTCCTGCAGCAGTAGTTACATGTGTGAAGAAACCTGTTGTTGTAATAAGGAGCTTTTGGGAAACTGAAAGTGGCTGTCTTCAAGCCACTATTATCGGGTGGCTGCAGCTTGACTCATTTGCAGTAATTCAATATGGGTTATGGGGAGAGAGAGCAGGATTGTTGTGTAACCTGGTGAATCATTAGTTCTTCTGCTGTGTATGGGGAAAAATATTGGTCTAATTTTTGAATGGGGGCCAGTTTTTAAGCTAGGAATTCTTAGTATTTAAAAGAACAGTTTAAAGTTTGGCCGTTTTAAACATTACAAATTTGTGCTCATTCTGGGCTTGGGCTTAAATGCCTGTTCTGTGCAGGATGTTAACACACGCCATATGTAAGCCCTGCTGTTGGTGAAGTTACAGGAAATTGTTGCCAAAGGAAGACTGTGAAAGTGAGTGGTAGAAAACTTGTGTAGTGTTGTGTTTCACCTTTTTCCCTTAGGGATTTTTCTTTGGCATGTGGCTGTCATTTTTTATATTGTCTCCAAAAACAATTTGACATGGTTTTAGATGTTGATATTGAGGGACTGGGTTTATGTTGCTGACTCCCTGGAGCGGGTTATTCAGACACACTGGTGTGGTGATATCCTCTATGCCTGAGCAGATCTCAGAATGTTTTAGGTGTGGTATGTGGCTTGTTGGGTTAGGGTGCTGTGCTCGTAAGCGTAACGCTGCTGGGTCAAATCCTTTGGCTGGTGGTACATTTTCGCTGTCGGGCCCTCAAGCAAGGCCCTTAACCCCAATTGTTCCAGGGACTGGCTGACCCTAGTTTAACAATTGTATGTTGCTTTGGATAAAAGCATAAATAAATGTAAATATAGAACCCCGTAAGAAGTAGTGGTGGGCTGCACGATGATAATTTATCGTTTCAGTTGTCTACAATAAACATTTCTGGGTTACTGGAAGAATTGCAACTTAGCACTACTTAAAACTATAACAATAACAACAATGAACTGGCGGGCGCCTATCACACGAAGTCTGCATGTTTCGGAGGCTGCTACAGTACTACAACGAAAATGGACCGATGTAAAACAAAGCCGTTTCAGTCTGCATAACATCTTGGCTATGCTATCGAATAAACAATGTGCAGCAGGTATTTGTTATAAACTAAGTTCAGAAGTGCATAGTTATTGTCCAGTGTGATAAATGTTCATTTGTATTCAAATTTTGAAACTTTAGTCTTAAAATTAAAAAATGTTATGGCAGAAGTGCATGTATATTATTTTACATATCTTAAGTTTTATTATACTCCTGCAAACAGTGTTTGTTAGGGTAGAATTTCTGGTTAAATGGTTATAATTACTACACACATTCCAACATGATTTGTAAATAATCAAAATTGTGATCTGTATCATGGATTGTGATTCTAACCAAAAATATTGTAATGTGTACCTTTTGGCCATATTGCTCACTGGTACTAAGAAGTGTTCATTGATTGAGACACATATGACTGATCTACTGTAAATATTTTAATGACTTAGCAGACATGGAACATGGTTTTAAGGAATTATGGGCAATGGACTTGGTGGGAATCATCACCCTACAATTAGGACTATCTACTCTAGCACGTGAGCTCATTGGACAAATGGAAGAATTTAGTTTTTTTAAATTAGTTTTTTTAATTAAAGTTGCTTCTACTAACTAATAGTGTCTTGATGCACTGTTTTTGAATGTAGCAAGCAATGTTGTATGAATTTTTCAGGTTATTTTGCAGTGAATGTGTAAATACTTAGTTGAATAATCAGGTGTCATCTTTAATATCAGGCTACCCGCATGCAATGTGGAGTATGCTGCTCCTCTGTCTTCCTGTGTACTTCACTCAAAGTTTACAGCACACCATCATGCGACTTTTTTTTCTAAATGTAAGCTTACACAAGAGAACTGAATTTGAGAGAATCGCACAGCCCCATTCAGAGACTATAGTAAATCGATCTACCTAATGAGTGGTTAGAAGATGAATGAATGGAATTTTAAAGTTTTGTTTGCCGTAATGTGAAGGATTCAGGTCTAGCAAATTTTACGTTAGTCCTGACTGAGTGTGTGTGCGTGCGTGCTGACATGGCTGAGAAAAGAATAAATGCCCATGAAAGCAATGCCTGGGACACAGTAAACATTTTGATTTGTGGCATTTTCTCCTTGAGCAGTAGTTCTTTCAAGGTTTTAGTTATCCATATAAAGGAGTCCATTAACTTGATACTTTGTGAGGTGTTGCATTGCACACAGATACTAGTAGCTTTGAAACTGAATTAGTTCAGAAGGCTCCTGCTGAGAGAGAAACCTTTGTGTTAAGAAAGCTAGTGGGCAAGGATTAAATCTCATTTGAAGATGTCGAAGTTTTACTTTCTTCAGCTCTTTGTATGCTCATTTATTGCATAGTGATTTCGCCCCAAAAGCTGACTAGCTGGTTTGTTGTAAATCATTGACTTCTTGTGCTATTTTGTCATGACGCTGTGAATATGTACTGCATAAAAATGCACAGCTATTGAGATTTTCTGCATATGTAGTGTAGTAAAACCTATTGAAGCAGGTGGACATCACCAGAGTACACTTTTGCAGGTATGTGTATTTGACAGGTGCTGATGAACTGTGCTTGACTGAGTATTTTCCATTTGGGGGAATCATTGTCCTGACCTTGTAAAGCGCTTACTTTGGAAAAAGTATTTATTTAGAAAAGTACAGCCTTAGCGGGCAATGCTTTGTGTTAATTTCCGCTGCGGTTCATCTACCAGGTCGGATGTCCTGTAGTGAGGGATGGTTTTGCTGTTCGTACACCCCAAACCCTAAGGCCCTAGGCACAGTAACCTGCTGGCTTTTTCCAACAGTGTGTGAAGCCTCACCCTCCTCAGCCACACCTCCTGTCTCAGTTTGATGAAAAAACAGGTTACAGTGAGCGACTGCCCTTGTACACTTCACTGGCAGTCCAGCGGGGGCTTGGCCCATAGTGCTGGAGACTTCATCAGTGAACTCTTGCGTCATCCAGCTACTGACGAACCTTCACATAACTTCATTTGGTCTGCCTCTCAGCTAAAGCCGTCAGTTTGCTGTTGCCACAAACCAGCTGTTTAAGAAGCCGGTGAACAGAGTTGTGCTAGACCTATTTTTGGATTTGAAGGTTCTGCTGAATTGTAACTCATACACTGCTGCTTATTACTGGGCAGGATTTTCAGGCAGTACTTTGAAATCACAATGTGCCACGTATACCCTTATATCCTCACTGTTTTCTCTCCCTGCCTTTTTCAGTGTTTTGTCACAATCATTAGAGATACTCGTAATTAGACCATGGTGGATAAGCCATTGCTGTAGCAGAGTTAAAATAAATAAAGCTGGTTTAGTTAAGTGATTATTCTTTTTTGTATGATCGGTGTAGCAAGGACATTAGTTTGTTTATGGTGCAGTGTAGTATTTTCTTTTGTAATCTCTACTGGAGATTTTACTGCGTAAAAAGAAACTGCTGCTTGTTTGGATACAAGGTCAGCTGACCTATAATGACCTGGGGTCTTGTTCTACGCACAATTTGATAAATGATTCCTCAACGTGTACGTCTGAATCAGCATTACACACAAGCAAATTGCTATTTGTCACTTCTGTGTACGAACAGCTGTACGAAGTGAATGTTGATAAATCTCACGCATTCTAAATCTGCCTGTCTGCACAGCTAGACTAAACGCCCTCATGGCCATGTTTCTTCCACATAACCCGTCGAACAGCACAATAGGAGCACGTGTACCCTGATGAGATCATGAGAGATCCTTATTCCTATCTGTAATATATTTTGCACTATACACTTGTAGTATTTTGTAACTGTATTTTGCTGTAAAAACATGCAGTGAGCGGGGGAAAAAATGGAACTTCACCAAGAACAAAGTGGAAGTTGTGCAGGACGTAAGAGGGGGGAAAAAAACGAACATATTGGTATTGTTTGGCAACTTTACCAGTGGCTAATCAAAGAGAGAAGGATTTAGTTACAGGGACAGTTAATGTTGTCTCATGTAATGAGAATGATGGCAGAGGTGAGGAAGAAGTGGTTCAACCAGAAAATGCCCACCAAAGAAAATGGGTGACAGCTCATAGGTCCCACATCTGTGCCACAAGGCACTAAATAGGCTACATTTTTCCTTTTGTAGAACAAATGTTTAAATGATCTTGTTGATGTAGTTTGAAAACCTGTGTTCTTAATGAGTTCAATGCTCATGTTTACATGCGATTCCCCTTTTCTCTAAAATTTGAAAGAGCTGATGGAAGGATGCGCTTACTCGTCCATTGCAATATTCTATTTTACCCTGCCATGTGTTTCAATTTTTGCTTTTATACCACAATTTTAGTGTAAGTTAACATTCAGTGTATCACTCACACGTATAGCCAATTCGGGCACCCCAATTATATAAGGGAAACTGTCAGAGAGAGGCCTGAAAAATTGACAAAAATTCTTGTACCCTTAGCATGGCATACCATAAACAGAGGTGAGGGTCACATAATAGCTAGTTGTTCGGCAACACGTGTGTCAGAGCTGTCATGTTGGCTGTGTGGAAATGGTTACTGTAATTTATGCTTTAGGAAGGTATAAAGAGGAACTGCAGAGTGCAGTGTAAGTCTAGAGTTGACTTTTTTTTCTTAAGTCTAACAATTTATACAAAGTAGAGGTTTTCACACTTGTATTCTTTCTACGGTTTTTGGTTAATTACTAATAAAATTGTATCTGTGCTCCATTGTATATTTTGTACCGGAGACTTGTACGTTTTGACTAGAAATGGGTAGTTGGGGTATACAGTGATATTTTTATGATTGCATAATTTGCACTTTTAATAACTCGAACAAATATTTTTTGCTGAATAAAACAGAGAAGCAGACCTGTATAAATCATGTTGGATTTCTACCTGTAGCGTAGTGGCATGGCTTTTGTTTGAGCAACATGACCATTATTTTCCTGTTCTTAGCTACTTAATGCAGGTACAATACTAAATGCAGATAGTTTGCCACGTTAATTGAAATGTATTGATTCAAATATCTTATTTTAATGCTTAGTAGTTGATACAATCAGATATTTTCCCCTTTTATCTGTATTGGCAGATACTCAACATTTTTTATATTGGGATCGGGCCATCTCTAGAACCAGCACACTAATAATAGGTTTATATATGTATTATCAGTAAGGTTTTGTAACAGTTGAGGAGAGCTGTCATGATTCCTTAATTTTAAACTCAATCGACTTAAGGCAAATTTTTCAAATCCTTTTTTTATCGATTACTCGGCAATATGGTGGAAGGAAGACTGATCATAGTGAATGAGAGTCCAAATAGGAGTGTGGGAGCACTTCACATTACAGGCAAATGGAAATGCAGTTGTTGCAGACCATCTACACAGCTGCAATGCAGCAACATCTTAAAAGATATCCACAGACTTACCTCATGGCACACCGCCACTGTGGATGGGATTTGTTTGATCTTACCATGTGTATGTGGGTTTATGTCGAAACTTCTGGTTTCCTCCTACATTCCAAAAGCATGCAACTTCAGTGAATTGGGGTGCCTGAATTGGCTATATGTGTGACTGAGTGTGGTCCCTATGATGACCTGGGGTTGGTTGGTTGGTTGGTTGGTTCAGGGTTGGTTTCTGCCTTGCCCCAGTTGCTATATATAGGCATATGTATTTATTTAAACTATTACTCGATTTTAATCGGTAGATTATTCAATCTATTAATGTAATTGATAGCCGTACATCTGATGCCATATTAATTTCAGATTCTATGTATTGAGTGGAGCTTAATTAATCTTAGCATATTTTGCTGGTAATGGTAAAATGATATAGGCGATCTGCTGTTGGCTTTGGTTAATTCATAAATAGGCCTATTTGTCAAAGCAATGCATTTAAATAGGAATGCTTTACAGTATTGATTTTGGCTTCAATATTACAGTATCAAAGCTTGTTTTGGTATCAAAGTAGAAATTTTGGTATTGATTTAACTTTAGTGTCAAAATATCAACGATTTCATCTGGGGTTTTGGTCATATTTGCGGGGGGAGTCCACTTACACAACCAGGATAAGTGTCATTACTGATTGTATGCAAGTGATATTTCTGGAAATACTGGTTTGCAAACCGGTCTAAGTGGCCTTTGCATAACAATGGTGCTTCTCCTCTTTTCCAGCTTCTGGAGTAAATGAGACGGCCCAGAATTCATCTTGTGTGAATGCTAGCAAGAGCGATCTGGATGCACCTCGGCTCGACTGCGTGCTTCTCTCTAATGGCACGTGCCCAGGTAAGGCGTCACCACTGATGATGGGGATATCTCATTACGATATGAGCTGTGGATTTTTGCAGGCTAAGGTGGAAGCGAGCAGTCCCAGTTCTTTGAAGTCACAAGGCGTGTAGAATTTTCCTTTAAAACGCACTAGTATTATGTTGTACGGCTCGACGGTATCTTGTTTTGCCTTATGCAACCTGCTGGTCTGTAAGGGGCTGGGTGGGGCAGCTGGTTACTGCCGTCTCGCCACTTGCTTTTGTTGAGATGTTTCTGTCCCCCTCATTTTCAGCCTCTCCCTTAATCACAACCGTCCAGCCTACTGTAACCACTCTGAATACCACAGGTAACTTTTATCGTTTTCCTCTGTCCTTTCAGGACATGGCTGGTCCAGATTTCTGTTTAAGTAAACTGATGGCTATTAAGTTTGGGGCTATAGGTAAGATAAAGAGCTGGACTAGGTACCAGAAGGTTGTAGGATTGAAGCTCATTAAGGCTCTTCTGAGCTTCCCTTGTGCAAAGTAATTGTTCAATCATAAGAGAGATCTTAATTTGAAAATTAAAATTTTAAAATGTTCAGATTCCAGGAGTGTCTCAACCACAATCCCTACAACTGCTCCAACTCATAATGTCACCGCTCCTGTTACAAGTGAGTTCATTTATCCTGTTCCACTGAGTATAGAGTAATGTGTGTGTTCACCCACACATTTTATAGTTACCCTTAGCTTATGATGTTTTGTCATTAAGTGTGAAGTCGTGTGAATCTGATCCAGGGGTGTGGTGCACAGAGAGAGGCAGAAGGTCTGGTTCAGTCTGTTGTAATGGGCCCTGTGTTAAGAAGAAGCTGAACTGTAGCTGTGATGAATATGCCAGTGTGTACTCACCTGACCTTCCGAACAGCAGCCTCTCGAATTGCACGTATGATCTAAGGCTGGCGACTGGTGGGGACCTTCAGCTGGGAATGTCATACCGAAAGTCACTCTGGTCCTTCTTCGTCGTTCTTCTCCAGACAGCACCGTGACCACGTTGGCCCCCTCCACGGCCCCCCAGAAGTCATCTACCTTCGACGCAGCCAGCTTCATCGGGGGTATCGTGCTGGTTCTGGGATTGCAAGCAGTTGTCTTCTTCCTCTATAAATTTTGCAAGTCCAAAGACCCCAACTCCCACACACCCTATGCTGTCACTCTAACGCCCCCAAACCCCCCCCCCCCCCCCCCCACAACTCCCCTCCAAACCCCCTGCCCTGTCCATTTCGCCCAGACTGGCAGTTCCATCACCACAAACCCTTTGACTGTTTTGCAGTCAATCCTGTTCTCAACCGCCATCCATCAGCAATAGTGGAGCTGCACAACCTGGGCATACGGTCCCCCTCTTTGGGCCTGGGGGTTTAAATCACCTTTCTGAATCCAGGGTGGTGGTATTCAAGCTGATGCAGTCAAATTCTCTCATGATTGTCCTGCTAATTGCCAAGGTCCTACAATATACAAATGTTCAAGCCTTGTGACCCATCGCCCATTTGTCATCTTTTGAATTGGACGTAAAAGCTCAATGTGCCAAAACCCAAAAGAATGAATGAGAATTGCTTGAATACCATTGCTTTATAGGAAAGTTGGTTGCTTGTCTTATGTCTTATCTTTTGGAGTCCAAAAATGTACCATCTGCAAGACGTGGCACTGCCTTAGCAGATGTGTTCCTAGCCAAGCAGTCACTTTGTGCGGTCTGTATGTAAACTACTTCTTTTGCTGACTGCGGTGGGACATTCTTAGGCAGGGAAAGCTCTGCTTCATCCTCCAGAAACACTCCTGGTGCTGGAGAGAACCGCCTTTGCATTATTAGTCAGCCTGGGGGCAGCGGTTACATGGGGGAGTGCAGTACTTGCACATTGTTCAGCTGACATGGAAGGAGTCGTGTAAGAAAAGCACCAGGGAAAATCTTAAGGCAGTAAGCACGTTCCTTATTGCGTAAGGATCAACTGCGGCTTGACATACCTGGGGGAGGGGGGGCTTGACCAAAAAAAGAAAAGGGACAATAATTGGGAGCACTGGTTGCTTTAAGGGCCCCGATGGTGCAGCAACCTAAAACAATGATTACAGTGTAGGAGGAAGATGACTTGAGGGAAAGTGCCTTATAGTGGTGTCAGGTGAGTGACAGAAAACCCAGCCTCTGTAAGACTCTGCCCCAGATGCTGAATTTGTCTTCGAACAGATGCCAAAGGAGGCTGTACTGCTTTGCTAATATTCATAAATACCATATAGATCTCCAGCAGGACTGAATGATTTGTAGTTTGTAGTTAGGGTAGTTGCTGAATTGCTGAAGGCTATTTATTTAGTGCCTAAGGACTATAAAAATGAGTTGTCCTATTGTTGCATTGTCCTGGCACGTGACTGCCCACGCTCCTTTTTGATCCTAGTCCATTGAATGATCCTGTTGTTTCTTGACCGCACCACAACCTTTACTTTACTCTCAATATTCAGAAATTTTGTTCTGTCCTGCTCAAGTGGAAAGCTAAGTTGTGGGTTTTCTTGATCAAATTTAAGTCTTAAAACATTGTGCTAATTGCCCCTAAATGTTCAGGGTCCTCCCAGCGTCATTCCTGGTCCGTCAAGCTATTTGATATGTGGAGGAAATGCCAGGGAAACGGCTGAAGGCCATGTTTTCAGGTCTTGTTTTGCGTCTTGATTAGCATGTCGCTAATTGCTGTCTATGCAGCATCCAGATGAAATGCTTGATTTAACCTGGGGAAAAGTCTTGATGAAAGATTCTTTGAGTTATTGTTGGCTTGTTGAGACACATGGTTATGATGTTTGTGTTTTCCTGAATTCTGTGTTTAGTTTTCTTCGGCTTAATAGGTTTTGTGAAGTGCTTTGGATCCTGAAGAGGCTATTCCATGAAAGGTCATTTGCCAGGCGGGCTGGGGTTAGCATTGCTTTGGCCCCGGTTTGCTGTTTGTCATATTCATGCTGTTACCAGAATTGCACCAGTGCTCGTCAGATAATTTACTTCTAATTACGTTGGCAAACGATGAAAATGTCACTTAGGACTAACACAAGCAACAATGTACATGCCAACGGATGCTACATTATCGTTTTATTGTTGATCCTTTGTATATGTGCATTTAAAAAATTTACAAAAGCTTTTTCTGCAGCACTAGGCGAAGAACCTTTTGTTGGGGTCAAATGCATATTTTTGTTGCACAGTCATAAGACCTTCAAACGTTTCTGTTCTGAGTTCAGGAGTAGATCTTATGCTTTTTTAAAAAAAATAAATAAATGTTCTCATCTCTCATGAGACAGTGGGCCTTTTCCAGCCATGCACTAAAAATGACTTTTCTGTTGCTGGTCATTAGCTTATCACCACTAAATGAGTCCTGTCTCGTATTGAAGAACGAAGTTGCTAGATGGGAATGAACATTAGTGATGTTTTCCTTAAAATCTTGCTCTCGTCAGGTTGTTTTTCGGCTTCTCACAGGTCTCTGACAGTTGGTCTTTGCCACCTTGAATACTATTTCGGCTACAATGTGTCCAATATTTCATTCATAATGTTGAATATATTTGCAGTTCCTGTAGAAAAGCTGTATCACAAATGATTTTTGTCATGTTTAACCATAAGTGGAATGTTGTCTGCATATTTATATTTAAAATTGTCCTTAGTTCAGAAGTGCCTTAATTTGTTTTTTCCCCTGTAGTCTTTAGAAACCATGAGAGCTGAATAAAGCAAATCTCCTCCAACGCACCCACAAATCCAGCTTTAAGAAATGCTGTAAGCTGCTTGTTTCCAAAGTCACGCGTGCCTCTTTCTCTGCTGTATTACTTGGTAGCATGTTGGTCGCATTTTCCCAGAGAGATCGTGTGTGTGTGTGTGTGTGGTTCTCTTGTAACTGCTGTCTGTGTCATCTAGGTCGGATTATGCGTCGCTTTCTTTACTCTGCAGTGCTCATTCTGCAGAGGCTTGCCGTCACGCACATATAAACACTAAGCGCCACTTCATCTTTTATGCTTTACTTTCTTTATTTTCTCTTTTTAAGTGTACCTTTTAATGAGTCTTGCCTTTTTTCTAGTTTTGCAAATTTAAAGAATGAAGATGTCAATGAATAATAATATCCAAACCTTTATTAAACAATTACTTTTTCCTGTTTCTGCTCGTGCTTCACTAAGGCCATTTCTTGTGTTTTAAAATTTAACCTGTTCTAAGGTAGCGGGGGCCAAGCGTAGTGACTAACTTGATTCCCACCATCCAGTGGATTGTGAAATACTGTAGGTTAACCGGCAGTTGCAAGGATGCTGTTTGCAAGAGCAGCTCCCAGGACAGAAACTGGGTGAGTAAGAGGCCTTCATGATGTAGTTCTCACCACACTGGAGGAGGACCAGTGCTGGGCAGAGGTCCTTGCTGCTTCCTATACTCCTTGGGGGAGAAGCCGGAGAAACAAGTTGAATCATTATGGTTTCTTTTTCCCTTGAACAAGTTTTCTTGGGTGGATCAAGGCCATTGTATGGAAGGATAAAGCATTATAGAAGAGCAAATGGCTTGTCAAGTATCTAAGTAAATGCAGACGTGGCATACACCTGTTTGCTCTGGCATTAGTCATGGCTGAGTACACACATGCTGTACAGTAAACCCTGTCGAATGGACCCTTTATCGTGCCTGCCATAAATTCAGCATTAAACAGTACTGCACCCAATACTGGACCGTGCAGAGGTCCTGAAAGCATCTTTGCATCTGAGATCCTGACGTCAGGGTCTCTGAGCGCGTTTCACTTTCAGAGCTTAAGACCGTACTGCAGCACCTGGACCAGTCTGAAAATAGTGTCTGGTTCCTTGTAGCAGTTTCTAAACAGCTTCTCTGTGTTTACACTGAGTTGGGGCGGGGGTTAAAGACAATGCTATCTAATTATTCTCAAAGTGAGATATTGGGGGGCAATATTACCCTTACCAGCTTGTGAAATGTTTTGGTAAGCTGTGGGTAAGCCTAGGGCCTTCACTCAGATTTTCACCAGGCAAAGCTTACCTAGTCTGTTCTATGCTGGTTAAGGGGATCCAGTATGTTCTCAGATGCTTACCCCCATGCTCATTCTCACAAGCCTGCAAAGTTCTAGGAGTCTCCATTGGTCAGCTGTAGCATAGTGCTCCTTTTAGGCATGTATTTAATAAGCTAGTGTTAAATGTTTAAGCCTTTAGTCAGCACAGTGTCTCTTCTGGAATTATGGTCCTGTTCTAGAAGGCCTGCCTCAGTGAAACAGGAGAAATTTTGGTTTAAAAAAAAAAGCGCTTGTGGTCAAATCTTATGTAATTCAACTATTTTTAGTACTTGGCAAACAAGCTAATACCTTTTCAAATTAGTTTAACATTTTCTGAATGGGATTTTTGAATCTGTGTAGTGTTCTGAAAATTCAGTCCCATGAGACAGAAGTGATATGTACATGCAGAGTGCTGGTCACTTCAAACATCAGAAATTTTACCGATTCCTAGATGCTGGCTTTGTTTCCCTGTCCGCCGGCAGGAACTCCTGTGTGCCAGTGGTGAGTTACAATGTTCCCCTTATCAGCACTTGGCTGTCCTGCACAGGTTTTGCTGCCCGACCAGGAAATCGTGGCCGGTACGTCATTGTGAATCTGAGGAAGAGTCATCCTGTTTTTTTTTTTTGTTTTTTTTTAAATTGTTGGTATGTTGTTTTTGCTGGATGGATTAGTAGGTATACATGTGGATGTTACTAATAGTGGCTTAGTAATAGCTTTTAAGGGGGCACCTGATCAGCGACAGCATTCTGGCTGCTATACCGGGCTTGAAACCAGCCCTACTGAATATAAATTCTGTCCAGGGCCTCCTGCAGGTCATCTGCTGTGCTGCTTTTCCTGTATCTTATTGAATCATCTCCAGCAGTCTCCAAAACAGCTTCAGGCAGAACACGATGCAGAAACCGTCTCTGAGCAGAACTGCCAGTGTTTCCCACCAAAGAAGTATCTGCTGGACTCGTGTCCTGGCATAAGATGATCAATTTGGCTTGAAAACGAGAGTACTTTACCAATTAACATCCTCCCCCCCAAAAAACTGGATTTAAACTGGTTTTATCTGATGGTTCCCTGGAATCGCGCTTCTCATGTCCATATCTTAAAGATCAAGGTGTCCATGCTTACAGGCAGTGTCATGTGGGTTTGCCACATCAGCATCGGAAAAAACCAGGAAATGATCATCAGTGTATAGTGCTATCGTGGCCTTTGCACACTGTTCCCTAAATCATCTTCCTGGCTTGGTCCTTGGCCATGGTGCAGGATGTGAGAATTGCTGACATGGAAGGATCCACCGCCCCCCAAAAAAAAAAAAGGCAGATGACCTGAGGTGTGCGACGGCTGCAGCGCTGTGGTGAGAAGCAGTATGCATGACATGTCAGAATCAAAACTGTGTGGCTTGCTGGGTGAGCAGACAGTCAGTCTTTTGTATGCATCACCGTCGAGTTGTGGGGAGGGGCTTTGAGTCACAGCTGAATAACTAGATTTTCCAAGAAGCTGCTATAATCTGGTTAGCCACAGCCACAGCACTGTGGACTCACTGCCGAGTTCATCTTGGGGAAAAGCCAGACCTCAATTCCCAGGCGATGCGTTGTTTTCCCGTCACGCCTCCCCGCTGATAAAGCTTTTAATTTTGTCAGGGACGTGCTAAATTTAGCCGGGAATGTGTAGGGACCTGGCTTTGTGTCAGGGTGCGGCTGGGTGGGTGTGGACCCTTGTGAACCTTCACCCCTCTATGATTATGGTGCGTGTGGGAGACGCCCCTTTGATGCGCCACCAACAGCAATAAATGGGTGCCTTTAGAATAGACATCACTGCACGACATGTATTGGAAGCTCCGGTGTTGTGGAGGCCTGTACTCTAAAACAAACATCACATTTACAGCACTGCAGTGGCAATAGAGCATGCCTTAAAATCTGTCGTTCCCAGTGCTGAGGATCAGGCTGGCTTCCACTAAGCAGGATGTGTAATTAGGTATACCATAAGTGCCAGGCTGTTCATTTGGCTAGCACATGCCACGGGGTTAGATATCCCTGACAGGGAGAGGCGGCATGCAACTAACCAACTCATTTCATTTAGTTGCCTTGGAGGTACTTTTGACTAAAGAAACTTGCATGTCGCTTGTCTATGCAGCTGGCGACTTTCGCTAGGCACATTGAGTTTAATTCAAGACTAATGTTCGGGTCTCTCTCGCTGCTTTCCTGTTCGTCCCAGAAAAGTAAACAAACTGTGTCCTCCGAGTAACTGCACTCAAAGCGGACAGAACAAACCATGGCTGGGTATCTCTGACTTTAACAGCCCCACCCCCTGGATCCAGAGAGCCCTATAGACTGCTGACCTGGTATGCAGAGGCATGTTGTTCACGGGCATCACTCTCAATTTGCTCAATGGATGGAAAAATAAACACGCTGATTTGATTAAAGTGTTAGGCATTAAATTGATCAGAATGGTAGGTGAATATTTGCTAAAAACAATGGGTCAATTCAGAACCTGACCAATGTGATTTTGTGCACGGTTGAATAAATCCAGATCTGCTGTTGCCTTTCCCTGAGGATCTGATGGGGTAGGGCTCATTATGGTACCTGTTGTGAGACTAAACTTTGTCTATCCGATGACCGAATCCCACAATACTGGATGGTGACCTGCTTGGGAAGTTTGCCCAAGGTGTCCATGAGGCAGTCCTTCTCCACTCCTTCTTGTTGGAAAACACTTCCTCTGACAAACTGGTAACTCAGGCTATTGTTCTACTGGTCTCGAGTGACACTTCTTGACTGAGCATGTAGATGCTCACTTTGGCAGGCAGAAAATCTGCTCAGTGGCACACCAATCTGTGGTCCTTGTTTTGCACTACTGATGCATTATTAACCTAGTGCATGGATAACTGTGTTTGACTTGGCGAGAATAACCCCTCTTTGAAAAAACGTGTGATTCTGTCAAGCTGCCGTTTAAGATTTTCCAGTTCAGAGGTCTTTTATGGTCATCTACTGCTATCAGATGGCAGTACGGACGCCGTAAATGCTGAAAGCTCCAGCCACACAAACAAAAGCATGTTTATTGGTTGAGACAGACACTCATTGTGTTCATTTAGACCAGTATTAGCCACTCTGCTACGTGCCCTCACTTGTGCATGAAAGTAAACTGCAGAATTAAAAATCAAGGATGCTTTTACCACGTGGGAAGTGTTGAAACTGCCATCTTGTTCCTATTGCACATCTTTAGCCTGCCTGATGGAAAACATGGATTTTTCCGATCTCCCCTGACTTGTGGAAGGGGTATTTTTATCTGTAACATGTTTTCTCTGGACCTTGACGGTGACATTGTGGGATTCCTCTTCAGTACTGCTGCTGCTGTCTGTGTGACCCTGACTTCCCCTGGCCCCAATCTGCTTTATAAGGCTGTTTCCTCAGAGGAACTGGACTAGACCAAAGCAAATAGGTCTGGGAAAGTGGTTGTTCATGTTCTGATGGTCTTGAGTGGCTCGCATTGGACTGGGCCTGAGTTTTGCCCCCAGCCACTTCGTTGGGAAACTTCAACAAGGGCAGGAGTGTCAACCCATTTCTTGAATCCAAACTTCCAGGGGTGTCAGCTGGGCACAAGTAAAGGGATAAGTGCTCCTCTTCAAATTGGGGAATTTGTACTGACAGAGTAAAGTCAGCCATTGGCTGGTGGGGTTTCACACCTGCAAGGTACCAGCTGTTAGTGTTTTGGAAATAAAGAATAGTGAGCTCAAAGGAGTTTTACTTACAAAAAAATGTTGAGGGCAGAAACAGTCGGATTGTAGAGGGAAATGGTCCAACCAATTAGATGTCTTGGTCCAGTCTCTCCTAGTTGCTTGGACCCACCTCCTCTACATTCTGATTGGTTTTCTCTCAACCAATCATTATTCCTTCTGCCCTCAGAACATTTTTGTGCAAGTAAAACTCCCATAGCCACATAGTGAAGAGAAGAACTGCAAGCAAGGAGAGAGAAATTATGTTGAAAATGTGGGAAGTCCCCTAAAAAGAGGAAGGCAAATAGTTCAAAAGTACAGGTCAAAAATGGGTGAGTCAAGATCCTGAGTTGTTCAACACACCACTGTACACTGGCTAGCTATGGGACCCATTTTTCCAGCATACAATAAATGCTCATAGTCTACTGCAGCCTTTCCTGCATTCTCATTCTTGGAGGAACCCCCAGTAGCTGCCTTGGGGCTATGATTTTGTTTTTTTCCATAAAGAGGAATGGTCCAGCATATATGATAGACACTTTTGGGACAAACTAGAACACGACTGAAGGTGGGTATGAAACACAGAATTATGGCACACACTATCAGACACTGTCCGTCCATGAACCTGCACAGTTTGTTCAGACAGGCTCTGCTCGTCTCCATAAAACTTACTGAGGTTGACAGCAAGGTTATGGGTGTGAATATTAGGAAGAGGGTATAGAGCAACAACAGAAGGGTGCAGACATTGGTCCTTCAAACTACAAATTGCTTGTGGTGTTCAAGCAGTTGATTGTAGCGTCATATGCTGTTTGCATGGCTGTTTATTTTAAAGTGGGGATAACGTTCACCTATTTCCCTGACAACAGTGCCATCTACTGGATGTAACTAAGCAGTAAGACTGCATTATACTGATCACTTCTCGGATGAGGTCACCGTCTGATTTAGGCAGAAACATTTCTCTGTGACTTGGGAAGGCTGGAAAATTAATTATTGGATATCATCCATAATGTAAGGATGCCAGCAATATATAGTACTGAAAATCATTTAATATTTCAGAACTTGCTCCACAAAAGTACTGAAGAACTATTCTATATCCACTTAATCCATTTAATTTCTGCAGAATGTAGTCTCCTCAACCACATGCTATGCTGAAAGGTGCGTCAGCCTTCAAAGGAAGGGTGCCAATTCACTGTCAAGGAATTAATACAGAGACTTCAAGGATGAAGATGTGTTGATTCTAGAATTGACTCTTGTCATGCATCCTGTCTTGATTAATCACTGCTGCCCTGCCTGGTTAGTGGAATTGTTTTGCCAGTAAACTCCATGCATTCAATGCGGGTTCAAAAGAAGTCACTGCATACAGGAATGTCAGTTAAATCTAGGCCCTGGTCCCTGACAAGCTGACAGACTTCCTCAACTGCACGCCAGTTTCTCCAAAGCAACCGCTATTGTTCCTCCTTGTTTTGATATTTAACAATGGTGTAAGGATTTATATTTTCCAATGATACACTTGTGAGAACAGCTGACAGTGAGCAGTTTTCACCATAAAGCAGTGTCCATTGTGCACTGCAGTGATCCAAGAATACCCGTCCAATTCTCTACCACCACGGTTTTGCTCATATAAATACCAAAATGGTTTATTTAAATACATACACATATAAATGTGTCACTTAAAACCAGATGCAAAATGACAGCATCAAGCCATAAAAACATCTGCAAGGGTGTGATGATGCCGCCTGTGCTTTACCTGCCACTCACATTCCTCCACACGGTTCACTTCTCACAGGAACCTCCAGGGTAGGCGCAACAGGGCTAACAGCACCAAATAGCACAGGCTCAGTGATAACGAAAGCCGGGGGGGTGCTTGCTTGGTTACGTCTCCCACAGGACATCGCTCCTCTTCAGGTTGGTCTGTACCCTCTGTGCCTGCTTGGGCCGTGGCGTGGTCCCCCGCTCCCCCCGGCTCTGGGGCCTTAGTGCGACTCCATTGCCAGGCAGAGAAGATTGTGGTGGTGGCCTGGCATCACTCAGCTCCCTTACAGACCCCTTATCAGGGTTCTTTGTGCTTCTCTTCAGCTCCTGAGATTTTTGCTTAAGTTCCTCCACCTGCTTGCAGAACAACGATGGCCATTAGCGAACACGCACACAGCACAACATGCACAAACAACACAGTAATGGTTAGATATACAGAGCCTGAGCCCCCAGAAGAAGTCCGGTCTGACCTCCAGCTGGTGCTTCTTGAGCTGGGAGATTTGAGCCCCTTTATTCTCCATATGTCTGACCAGGCGATCCAGGTCACGCGCCAGGTCCTCCCGCAACTCCTGCTTCTGTGTTTCCTCGATTTGCCTCGCAAGCTCCTGGTGCTCACTTCAACACACACACCCACACGATCAGGATGGGAACACACACCTGAGGCAAGTTGGCCTAACCTGACTTTCTCAAACTATGAGCCACCACATGAAAACATCTACGTTAAAAAAAAAAACAAAAAAAAAACGACCCTCACTCCTACAAAGGACTGAGGTACCAAGAACACAAATGAACAATCCATTGAATGCCAGACTGCATTTTCAAGCATGGCAGGGGGGCTCAGTCAACAATGAGACTGTACCTCAAATTAGGGCTGGGTGATACGGCAAAATGTTCTATTACGATTTTTTTCCCCATATCAGTCTAGAATAATTCTCACAATATAATTCATAAATCTCCAGAAATAACATTTCTTTACTTCAAAGCTCAATTCACGATTAAAATTTCCCTTAAATCAGAACATGAAAAAGATGAATTGATTTGACTGCAAACATGTATAATTCTAATAAACCATACAATAATATTTTTGTTGTGTGGTGCAACACTACTACGGAGCCCTGGAAGAGACATGGGGGGGGGTGCAGACTTCTGTGAAATCTCAACACTTTTTCATTACTATTAATAGCTGCACTGTGTCCATTTAAAAGTACAAAAGAGAATTAATGGACTAATAAGTATAAACCAAAGGATACAGACATGTCCTGTAAAGTGTGCTTTAAGCATTAAATTATGGGGGACAATGCACACCATGTAAGAAGACAGCTGGGCTATTTCACATGAAGTGCACACACAAAACACTGAAATATTAAAATTCACCCATAAAGAAAATCTGGAAAACCATGGGGGGTATTGCTTGCTTTTGTTGAAAGATTGCAGTAGGAAAACTGAATATAAAAAGGTAACTGTCACGGTGTTGGAGTTAAGGTTTAAATTCAAACCCACTTTCTGGAATATGCAAGTACAGAGCCACATGTCACATACATCTTATATATAAATACATCTTCCAGAGAATCCCAGGGAGGTATTACAAAAAGTGGGTTCCAGTTTAAATACACAGGTGAGTTGACTTGTCCTTTAACAATTTCCTCACTCCACATAATTTCTGTTGTGTTACATGTCAGTGGTGCAACCAAACATCTGATACTGATACCTGGGCTTTGGCTTTCGGCCGATACCGAGTACTGATCCGATACCAGTGTTTAATAAGCACTGTATGGTTCTATTAGTGAACAAAGTGTACACATACTGGTTACTGAAACTGAATTGTTATTTATGTCTAACATTAAATATGTTTAGTTGTTTAATGTTAGATATAAATAACGCCTCAGTTTTATTTTCTCTCGCTTCTCCAGAATTTGTGCTAAAGTTCATACATTTTCATACATGTAAGCGGTTGATCACTTTAAGCAATTTACCTTAGTTGAAACCTGAATTTTCAGCTCAAATTTACACCAGGCTTCTCAATTCTCAGCTTGAAAGGTCTTTACAGAGGAACAAAACCTTGACTGTAAATGCTAATTTATACTTCTGGGTCGAATCTCCATAATAAGTAGGGCGTGGCTGTGCACCCTCCGCCGCAGCCTGACGCACACCTCCCCAGAGATGTAACCGTATGTCTCGGCGATGCAGACTGCGAGAACTGTGACTACTCCGCTTGGCCATGGTCGTTTTTTTCTTTTAATAGGAGCTAAAAAAAAAAGCATATACCCAGGTGTACTTATAATGGTGATTGAAACTGAAGCGTTATTTATATCTAACACCATGAAGCTTGTTGTTGCCGTTCTCTGCTAGCATTAGCAAACTCCATGTACTCTGCGCTATGGGGCGTCTTTAGACGTTCGATCTAATTGCTTGTTAAATGATGCACTGTCCCCTCTTCCTCTTGATACTTTAGCAGAACAGACTGTACAGTCAATGCCGCGGCTTTGAATTTTAACGTAATGTAGCAAGTGGTATCGGTTCTTGGTATCTGAGTTTTTAACGAGTGAGTACTTGACCACAGTATTGGCCTGATACCCGTATTGGTATCGGTGCATCCCTAGCTGCTTGCGTGTCATTCATACCATGCTCCATTATCAAGGGATACGATAGGCTGTTTAGGAACCAGGGAAGAAACACACTTGGGACTTGTTCATGCAACCAAACATTGCGTATCCCTTGTGCCCTTTCCTGGCAGTTTGTATTTAATACATTTAAGTGAAACTATAGAAGTCTATCAAAACTACTTTCTTATGGCTATTGATGAAGTTTTTAAATCACGATACATATTGAAATTATTTTTAAAAATCGCCCAGGCCTATTTCATTGTGATGCAAAACACGTCAAAATAGGTGTACTACCCAAACACACTGTAGCTGTGTTACATCTGTTAATATTTATGTGTTACTATGGAGCAGAAGAGTTGTAACCTGATCTCAGGTAAGACCATAAAGGGTGAGTAAGCAGCTGGGGCACTCACAAGCTCATTTGGCCCAGCTCATCCTGGAGAGCCAGCAGGACCTCGGACAATCCGCCCAAGGCCGAAGGCCCCTGGCTGGAGATCAGGGTCCTGCGGGCTCCTTTGCTTGAGAACGGGTTGGGCTTCCGGCGGGGGCGAGCCAGGTGCCGTGGCTGGGGTGGATGGTGTCTCATCAAGTGCAGGACACTCTGGATGTTGGCATGCACGGAGTGGCTTGGGCTGGTCGACTGGGACAAAAAAAAGTCAGACAATGAATAAAATATAACCAGTATTGCAAACCCGCAGGGCAGCTGTCAGTGCAGGACAACAGCTGAACCCATTACAGAAAAGTCACAGGTTAATTCACCAGGAAGAATTCCAGTCTCCCCCCCCATTAGCCCCATCTGACAAATATTAAGCATGATATCCAGGTGTTGACTCGTGTCAAACTACATGCTATGCAACTCATTGTGGACAGTAACACACACACAGCTCAGGCAGCTATGAGGTTGTTAGGAGCCTCTGATGGCGTGTAAGGTATAAAAGGCGCCGGGACGTACCGTCCCTGCCACAAACGGCAGCACCGTCGCCTTGGGGACACACGGAGACGCCAATGCTGTGCTCTTCACCGTGGCCGTTTTCTAAACAGTTCAGAAACTCATAATCCATTTGTGCAAATGCATCCAAATTCCATCATCCGAAGCGTTTGGATCCCTTTGACAGGTAACTGCCACTGGTCCATACCCTCACTGCTTTCATTTTCCTTTTCTTTTGTCCCGTCGATTCAGAAGCAGGCACTCTGTGAGGGCAGCAGTCGTCCTCATGGCCTTGTCGGGGCTGGAAGAGGAGTCGCCACCAAAGCAGGGATAAGCTGGACGACTGGGCCAATGACACCCAAAAGATAGCTAGACAGCAGCTTACAGAAACTGACCCAGGACACCTTTTCCTGTAGGGCTAGTCGCTCTCGTTCCTCCGCAAAGAGTTTCTGCTCCAACAGCTCCAGCTTCTTCTATAAAAAAGAAAAAGAGTAAAAACTAGCTTCCTGTAACCTTTTCTAACCTGTTAACATTGTACAATAGTGCGCAACCTCTTGCAACACTACAGATCACATGGCACCATTCCACCCACAATGCTGAAGTAAAAAAAAAAAAAAAAAAAAAAAGATTCGCCATAGAGAATGATGCTACATTGTACATGCTGCTGTGAGATTCCTGTTGACTTTTAGCAGATGGCACAACTCTGAGCATAACTCTACCTAAAGGCCCAAACCTTAGTGCCTGAATTACTCTTTGGCACCATGTCTTCAGTGGCAAGTACTGTATAGGCAATGACGACATGGAAAAAAAAAGGAAAAAAAGACAAGAAAAGGAAAAAAAAATAAAAAAACATTCCCAGCAGGACCTCAGCTTCAGACTGGGTGCTGGTCATCTTCAGACACTCCCTCTCCAGTTTTTCCAGCTTTTCTAGTTTTGTGTGGAAGTCTGCTTGGTCTTTCAGCCTTGACCTCAGCAGGCAGGCCTGTAGAGACGACAGGGGACTAAAAATGGGTCACCTTCCTCTAGAACCTGCACATTTTAGTAACACCATTCAGCAGCAATGTGAATTAACCGTACCCGTTTCTGAACTATCGAGAGCTTTTCCTCTTCTGCCTTTTCCACCATCTTCCTCATGTAATCCAACTGCTTCTCCAGCAGGTTACAACGAGCTTCTGCTGACTGCAGCTGGTCCACCAGCTCTGAAACAGACAGGATAACACCTATGGCTTTTATGCATAATATGTTAGGGTAGTAATTAAAATGTAGGTCATTTAAAGAAAGATGTATTATTAAAATGCTTTGAATGTTTAAATGCCTTACATGCTTCATCACACTTGAATCCCAAATTCATCAATACATATTAAATGGCATTTAAGTAATTTTTTTAATTTCTGTTTTGCAATCTGCAGGAAGGACAAGTCACCTTGGCTGGGTGCACTCGCCCCTTCAGCGACAGGGTGCTGTTGCGGCTCCCTGGTGCCTGGGCCCCAGTGAGCTGCCCGCAACAGCTGCCCAACGTTATTCTCAGCCTGGACCCTCTCCAGTTCCAAGCGCTGCATTTTCTCCTGAAGGGTCTTCAGGGCAGCAATCACCGCTGTCAGTGCAAATGACAAAACGTTTACCACGCCGCACAATAAAACAAGCACTGTTGTTTTGATGTCATTGCCCAATATTGATATTTACCATCCATATATAAATACAGCGCATATTTTACAAAGGACAACAATACTGAAGGTGAATCTCAATACCAAGAACGCAAAGACCAAACCTGTACTCTTGGCAAGACCGGTCCTGCTAGCTTGCCTTCCAAGAACTAACTTTGGGCACAATGAATCATGGAATTGATCTCATTCAGCGAGGATGCAACATGCATCCTTGACATACGGGGCGGGGCAAGACCAACATCCGGGGATTTTAAATTCCTCGGTTGTAGAATTTTGGAACTGGTCTTCGGCAATGGAAAATGACGTAAAACGGGTAAACGAGAACACAAGTACATCAAGTACGCGTATTAAGATTCGCCCTGAATATCGAATTCATAATTACTCATATTCGCTTCATAGCCAACGCCGGGGTCATACCTTTGCTATTAGCGTCGGGCGCTGGTGAACACGGTTGTAATCCGCCTTTGTGCAGGTTCAAGTCGCCGACAGCAGAGGCGCCCTTAGCGGACGGAGGGGGGATCCTGTCCGGGGGGAGACGGAAACTTCCGAGGTAGCTGTGCTTCAACGACGATGCCATACGTATACTCTAAACGGAGATTTTAAAAAAGAGCATGACATTACATCGAAATACTTTTGTTAATGACAATTTGTAACATTAATGGTAATGTTTTGGTTAATATCCAAGAGAAATGACTGCTATACATTACGGGCCGAGAAACAAAACCGGAATACAGCGTCTGGACCGTAACTGCCTGCTTGGTGACCACTGCAGGGCTGCCAACTCCCACGTTTTCAGACTCTCACACTCACGCAAGAAAACTTACGGCAAATCTTTATTATTCCATTCTAAACCTAAAATCAGCTAGACCAAAGGCGTTCCGGTAGTTCGCAAACCCTACAGACTATTTTACAATGTAAAACTGTTACATTTATACAGCCAGCTGACCGAAACCGCCAAGCCTGCCACCGCCATACGAACTCGGCCAGCTGCTTGCGGCACTGCACCCAACGCAAAACAAGTATTATTTAGCTCAGTGGTGTTGTCCAGCAACAAGCGCGAGCGCTAGTTAACATGCTAGTTACCCGTAACCTGACGAGTAGCAAAAAGCACAAGAAGCTCCCGTGTGTAACCTCGCCCAGGCGCCTACCTGATCCTCTGGAAAATCCATCTGTGAAGTTTTAGCAGACGTATCTCTACTGTGTAATACAATAATCTACGATTTTTCGATGGTGCTATTTTCCCATTTAGCATACGAGTCGGGTGC
Source organism: Mormyrus iriodes (assembly GCA_011763525.2). Classification (NCBI taxonomy): domain Eukaryota; kingdom Metazoa; phylum Chordata; class Actinopteri; order Osteoglossiformes; family Mormyridae; genus Mormyrus; species Mormyrus iriodes. Next base: position 831,862 of record JAAGVU020000105.1, on the reverse strand, counting down.
AGTTTAAATTTCCCTCCTCCACTGCCGCCCTCCGAGGCTCCGCCCCCGGCCGCAGCTCCGTCCAATGGCGTCCGAGAGAGTTTCATGGGGGGGGGGCACAACTGAATATTTTAGATATAAAGTTCTGTATTTTTTAAGGAATGAACGAAGCCAATATAAATATTGGGGGTACCCCTAGCTTAGTCTGTGTTTAATATAACGTAAAAGTTTTTTTTTCCACAGGTTTGGTTTAGCATGCTCATCTATTATAAAAGCTGAATGAGAGGCTACGATATGAAATATCAACTTAGTCACATTTTTACTATTAAATATCCACCCCCTTGCCTTAATTCAACAAGTATTACAAACTCGACAGCTATAAAATTGTATCCCTTATGAATCCTTGACCTGCGTGATCCAGCTTGTCTATTACAAGCGCTGAAACGCAGTGTTGTGTAAGGAGAATTATACAGGTTTTAAGAAGAGAGCTGACCATCGAGGAGAGTGGGCAGGAACCTGACCTCATGTAACCGTAAAATATTTCTTTTTATCTGAAGAAACAAAACTTTTGATATATAGTTGGGGATAAAACTGTCACAACGCCGGTTGACGTAAGGATAACTGATGTATACAGAGTGAGCAAGCTGAAAATCAAGTGACAGATGAGATGTTGACACACGTCTGACTGAATTCAGACGAATGCATTATTAAAATGCTAGTTTTGTGCGGAAACAAGAATTTTACGGAATGGCAGCCGTATTTATCTCCTTTATCGCCCAAACATCGTGTATCACGTACATATATTTTGTTAAATGTGTGAAACCTACTCAAGTTACTTCCGATTATGAAAAGTATAACTGTTTACAGCTTAAAGCTCCATCCATCCATACACCAATTGCCTATATAGGCCCAATGCACGGTTTAAGAAAAATGGTTAGAACCTGTCCTAGGAAACATAGGGTGCAAGGGAAAAGGTAAGCCATGGACGGGATGCCAGTCCATCTTGAAAAGTAAAACGTTCACAATTATGTGGCCTTCCAAACGAATTACCGGGAGTTGTAGTTCCAATGCTGCACTTTCAGTAGTTAAAGCAGACGCGAAAAATAACAAGCTCAGAACGCAAATTCCCAGAGGACATTGCGATACTAGCGGCGACACGTGTCCTGTGTTGATGCTAATTGGCTCAGTGACATTTAGTATCCTCCCACATTGAATTTTGTGATGTTCTATTGAACGTCGCAGGTGTCAGTTAATCCTCTACCCAAGTGACTCTGAAACGAATGGGTCTATTTTTTGCCAGTTATAGCGCCAGGGTTTACAGCTTCTTGATCGTCGGAAATATATGTGAGCTAAGTAAGTCCCTCTGCGGTTTGTATTATTTGCAGGTTTACAATTTAATCTGAAAGAGGGCTTGGAGGTGTTATTTAATCGTACCTTCAGTTATCCATTATAACAATTAAGCGGTAGTGTTATTTACTACCATGTATGTTTTTTGTGAAAATTGAATGAACTATTTGGGAGTCTAGCTGACCTGCAAAACAAAAACAGTGCTCGTCAGTTACAGTTGCGTTATTAAACGGCAACCAAAGTAACAGTATTGACAGTTGTGAGTTTGGGATATTTTATTTTGTAAATAATAAAATGTAACGGATGTTATTTGAACGTTTCTTTGTAAGGGTAGTTGGATAAATGACACTGAGCAGCTTGCACTATTAAACCGCATTCATATAAATAGCTTTCCGTATAAAAACTGTAGACTAAAGGAAATGTATTCACTGTCATCTGTTATCAGTTGTTCTAAATGTAAATTGTACGGGCTCCTTATTGTCAATCTTGCTTGCAGAGGATCTGCAAAATCTTGAGAATGCATGTCCCTGCTTGCCAGCTTACATTCAGTCTTTCCTGACATTCACTATTGAAAGATTCTGGTTCGCTATATTTTGCCGGTCACAATAATTTCTGTTCGAAAAAAATTGCGATATTATTAAATCGACAATTTACAGAAGTGATCAATTTGAAGCAAGGTGTAAACATCATTATAAATTGGTTAACCGAGCATCTTTAAAGTTAGGGCGGAGCGCAGATTGGATGGACATTCAGGACGCCGAGGGCAGGTGGACGGCGCTCGGTAGCCGAGACGCGCTGTCCCGGGAAGCGGCGATGGACATCATACGACAAGAAGTGATGATGAGCGTGGAAAAAGCCGCCCCCCCCGGAGAGTCCTCTTCGTCGGCCGGCCCAGCTGTCGCCTCTTCCAATGATCTGAACGACACGCTTGCCCGCCTGCTCATGCTGTCCAAGAGATGCCCGTTCGCCGACGTCCGGGAAAGGTGCGCTCGGATACTGCGTACAGTGCAGGTAGGAGATGGGAAGCCGCCTCCGGAGACTCGCCCGTGCCGCTGCGCTCGACGCTTTTCGGGGTTTCCCCTAAAGCTTTAATTAAAAATAATAATAATAACACGAACTCTCTTTTTAGCGCTGTTGACAACAAAATTACATACTCTGCCGTTGATAGGTTTTTGAAGCTGGCCTTTGGGGAAAAAGTAGTTTTATATATTAACAGCAGAAAAGTAAAATGAAAAATATATATATATATTGAAAGGTGACATTAAAAATTCCACTGTCTACAATGTGAAGACGTATATTGAAAATGACACATATGTACCTGTATATTTGTTCCAAAAGACAAGCGTTATGTTGTGAAATTGCAGTCTTCTGATGTCTGGCGCGCAGAAGAAAATCTTAAGATTAATAACTGTTCTCCCCGATCGCAAATGCTAAAAATACGTTATATGGCATCATCTGTGTCATAGACTGCAGCTGTCTCTTGAAAAAAAAATGTTTCCTTGTATCTAATGATAGCTAATTTAAGTTGTTCTCCTACTTAGCTGAAAGGGATATGTCCAATTATGGAACCGGAATTTAAACTACTTGAAAGCGGGCAGCCTGTTCCGGCCGAAGGACCGTGCGGCTTTTCTGTTGCAGCCTTTGAAGGGGGAAGCAGATCGCGGCTGCTTTGCCAGTGGGCTTGTCTCCCCATTGCTATGCATTACAAAATCATGTTAAACTGCATTTGTTGAAGTCGTGCCAAAGGTCATGTTTTCTGGATTTCGACTCTTTTGTGGGAATGCGGTGACAGTTTTTTTGTTTTGCACAGACTCGAGGAAAAACGCGAATCAATGACGTTTATCAATGACGCCTCAGATTTTTGATAACTATTTTTTACCGTATTAAGGAGCTTTGACATTGGTACCAAATGCACTTGCTTGCCTTGTAACCCCAAAGTAAAACCCAGAATGTTTACCCGGCATAGAGTAAGATTCTTTTCATGCCTTCTTGATTATCTTGAGTACTTTGAATTTTGTTTATGGATGTCTGGCGTGATTGAGTCCAACTGATAGTAAAAAGATGCTAATAAAACAAGCCCCTCACCCCCAAATTCCCCCTCCCCCCAAGATCACTGTTGTAGCGGTAATATTGGAGGACAATTGTGCATGTCTATCATTGAAGGCCACAGCTGAAAATATAACGAGGGTGGCAGTCTCAAGGGCAATCTGTAAAGATAAATCCTTGGGGTCAGTGGGGGTCATAGGGTCATATTTCGTTAGTGAAAATGCTACCTCCACAACAAAGTGTGTTTGGATCGTTCAGATTTATTATGGAATATGATGTGTGTGTATTTCTTTAAAGACAGCTATATACTGCAAATTTAAGGAGGCAATCAAATGGGCTTAAATCAATAAAACCAGATTTGAGAGGACCATCAATCTTCAAACACGCACGCTCTGACCGCGGGGCAGCAGTGTACCAAGCACTGTGACCTCACTCCTCCAGGAATGCGGGTTTGATTCCTCCGCTGGCTTGGCGTGCGGAGGTCAAATGTCCTCCCTGTGTTTGAGTGGGATTTCCTCCTGGTACTCTGGTTTCCACCCATGGTCCAAAGACATGTGGCTATGGTCATACGCTCTCTCTAAATTGTATACCCTTTATGAATTTGTGCCCTGCTATGGGTTGGCTCCCCGTCCTGGGTTGTTCTCTGCCTTGCGCCAGTAGTATTCGGGATTAGGCTCCGAACCACCACAACCTTGCATGGGACAAGCGGTTACAGAAATTGGATGGATGGATGGATGGATGTCTTACAATGGACTGGCATCCCATCCAGGCTGCCCCTTGCCTAGAGTGGATCCAGGCTTACTGCTACCTTGCACTGAAATAACGATTATGAAAAACATTACTACAAAGCTGATTCAAGATACTGGCACGCATTCAAATGGCTCCAAGTCCTTTTCTGTTTATTTATCATACCCCCACATAACTGGTCCTCTAAAATATTCACCTGTATGTGAGCAGTGACCCCCCCCCCCCCTTTTTGCTTAGCTCTCTTTGCATACCCGTTTGTCCCGCTGGTTTCTGTAGTACCGTTTCTGTGCTACCAAGCAATGCATTGTGTGCTGTTTTGTTCTCCTGGATTATAATAGAGGTTCTGCACCGTGGTTGGGGGGGTGGTGAGTTTTTGCTGAGCTGAAGTGGTTTCCTAGGTCAGAGTTCGGGAATCTCTTATAGCTGTGCGAGATTTCGAGGCCACACACTCACTTTTTCTTGTCCGTGATTGCGTGTCCCGTTGCTTGAAATGGGATTTTGACACTGTGCAGTATTTTTAATTAAGAAATGTAGTTTGTTTGTTTGTCTGCTGTGTTTTGCTTTTTGCTCGCATTTGCTTTGATGGGACCCCCCCCCCCCACCCAAAGTAATCCTTCAACCTCCAAGAACAAATTAGGATCATGTTTGGTGGAGAGGCACTTCCCCCCCTCCCAATTTTTTGTTGCATTGTCCGACCTTGCATGAGAGCTTGCCGCAGAGCTGATCTTCACCCCGCAGGCTGCTCCACATGGACCGCAGTGTCACATGCTCGGCTCAGATGCCTTCTCTGGCTACCTCCCGCGTCCCACGGCCCTGACGTCACGGTGCCCTCTCCCGACCCACCTCGAGGTCCCTGCCGTCTGACCCGTAACACGGGCCGACTCGCAGGGATGGAATGCAGTGGGTGACCAGACCTGGCGTGGGCCAGTATAAGTTTTGGAGTTAAACTGGGTCAGCACTGGTCCTACTGTAAACGTATGACACTAATCTGGGAAGAAACAGGTTGTGTGAATGGTTTTATGCGTTTGTGAGGTTTTGCGTGTGCGCTATGTAGGTGCACTTATGCTGGAGTTTAAATCATTTCAAATGGCAGTTTTATTGTCACTGTCATTTTGAATTTTTTGATGGACGGTGCAATTCTCAATGGAGACATACAAAAAGATCCTACGCCTCTGTGTTTTATTTACTTCTTACGCTGTTTATGGTTAGTATCAATCTGTAATATATCAACGTAACTGGGCGCCCAGACTAGAGGATTCTATCTAGTTCCCAACCAGGCAGGTGACATTGGGTGTTTCCGTAGCACCACGTGACACTGTTGTTGTCGCCTTGAGCTGGTAAATTTCCTCAACGGCACTCTAGTAAATATTTAGCTGTAAGGAAACAAGAGCTCATAGCTCCGTGGGCACTGATGAGCGCGGTAATTATAGCCGTGATGCTCTAAAATTAGCCGTGTGTTTATAAGGTGCTCTTATTCTTGGTCAGTGTTCACGGTAACCTGGCTCCAGTGACACCGATGACTTAAACTGCGGCGCCCCGCAAGCCAGCGGGGATCGTCCCAGTTGCTCCTGTTTAAACAAACAGCCTTCCCACCTGACCGGCGGCTGTGGCCACGGCGGCAGACGTGATCCGCTTGTCGGCGTCTGTTAGCTTCCGCTGTCACTTCTTAGTATGCTCCTTATTTGTGTGCGTTACCTGTTTCGTAAAAAGGATCACCCTCAAAACCCTGGACACTGAAGTAAAGCATAGCCTGGTAACAGGGCTGAAACTGTGCCCAAAGGGTTTTGGGGTCAAATCCCATATTTAGTGGACAGCTAATTCAGGGTAGCTAGTGTCCATATGATGTGTGTGTTTCATTTGGATGAAAGGCTCTTTGAGCAAAGTGTTGGCCAGTATCACGAAGGTTTCACTTTTAATGAGCTTCTCCGACCCATTTGTTACTCTGTTTTTAAGGTCTAAATAAGTGCCCAGTCAGCATGGAGTTATTAAACTGAATATAATGAATATTTACACACTTTTTATAAACAGATTTTTATGTAGAATATATATTAAAACAATTTTATATGAAATGAATTTCGAATTTAAATTGAAATATAGCACCACCGCACCAACATCCAACAAGAGACATGCATAGATAAATAAAAATAACTATTGACACACATTCTCCATTCTGAACTACAGAGGCAAAATATACATTTCAGAGGAACCATTCCTACCTTTACAGATACTTTGTCAAAGAATAAACATCTTCAGGGTGCTTTTTAGTTATGTTTTACAGAATATACTTTTTTTTCGGAACAGCTTATCTTTCACTGTTTCTTAAATGACAAAACAAACATCGTTTGCCTTCCGTAATAACTGCATTGTGACTCCGGGGGGCAGCACTGTCACCTCACACCTCCAGGATCGGGGACTGCAGTCCCACCTCCGCTCTGTGTGTGTGCAGTTTGAGGATAATTGGTCCATGCAATTGACTGGGTTCTCTTCCATGGTGTACCCTAGCCCTGGGCCCTGTGCCGCCCGGGATAGGCTCCAGGCCCTCCTGTAAGCCTGACCAGGATAAGCAGTTGGAAAATGGATGCTTTCATCAAATATGTGCATGTGTCAGTTTATAACTGATTTCAACTAGCATGTGGACTCTGTTTTAGTATATATTTTATGATGATATCCCAAGTATGGGACATGTATACACATGAAATTATGTTTCTACATACGAAATTGGCTTGTTTAAAAACACAAATATCCTTATGCGCAAAAATATGTGAAGTCATTCAATTAATAACTTGTGGCATATCCTTTAGTGGTGTTGAGGTAAGCATTTGGTGTAGACACTGATTGTCCTGGGGCTTTGCCGGGCATTGAGAACCCTGCCAGCTCAGTGAGAAGACAGACTGTGTTGGCACAACTGGAGCGGCCTAAAGAGTGTTAATGATTGACAGTGACAGAAGCTGCTCTTGGATTCTGCGATGTGGAGAGTCCCACACCCCTCCTGCGGTGTGTTTCCAGAGTGGGCGGCGACTCGGCTTTGCAAGCCAGCCGCTGAGTTTTCACAGAGGAGGGACACACAGAGGCCCCAGTGTGGCCATTTCGCCAACAATTCAAACTATTTCAACGGGAGAATAATACACGCCTGTCGGTAGTCATACTGTAGCCGTGTAGATCGGCCTGAATTTAGGTGCCTGAACAATAACACAGACGTATGCAATTAAACTGTGACTTCACACCTACCGTCCAAACGTGCCTTTTTTTGAAGCCTTCTCTCCTCTCAGCGGGGGTGTATGTCACGCAAGCAGGCTCGCTAGTCCGGTCGTGTCCCATCTGTTGCTGATTAATAGGATTTGGAGCCTTTATATTATGGGATGGTAAATCCATATGGGGATTTGATATTGCACAATGAATTTCACTACAATGTCCTTTTTATGGCTCATGCAGCTGGGCAGGGAGGTATCTGGATGTATTCCTACCCAATGCATCACATTGTCTGTGGATCTTGTCTTTTTTAGAGCAATGTGTCTATTTATATGAAGGTATAAAAAAAATATATTTTGCCTTTTTGCCTTCTTAAACCACAGGAATGTTCATAATTCATAAACTTTTTAAAATTTGTGCAAAAAAAAAATTCACCCAGCCATAAGTCATTCACAGGGCAAAAGAACACGAATGAACTCAGATGTCTTGAGGTTTTTCCTCGAAAGCATCGTATTAGATTCTGATTGTTACCGTCACACACTTGGTATTTTCTGGCCTGGGAGTGCAAATTAAACGTACTGCCAGCAGAGGGCAGCAGAGCTTCACTAGAAACCCCCACCTGCGTTGCCAGAATTTTCCATCCTTGCGTTACTTCTTTTATTGGCGTACCCTGTTTTACTGTGGTCAGCAGCTAACCGACGTACAAGGCGCGAAAGATTACCACGGTGCATAGCGAAGCGCTGCCGATCGACTTGCGAAACAAATCGCGTGGCGCTGCGGCTCGGGAGGGACTGGAGGAAGCGGAGGGGCGGCGTGCAGCACGGTGCTTCTTTATTAAAAACAGCCGAGTGCGAAACGGAGACTCTCCAGGTTAACATGCACACGCTTCCCCTGTTGACTTTTTACTTCACCTTCTGCATCATGCGGCGCACGTGGTGAACGTTTTTGTAGGTGTTACGGCACCGGGAGAACCATCTTTAAAACAATACACACACACACACATATATATGTGTGTGTGTTTGTGTGTGTTATATATATATATATATATATAAACAATATATGTGTGTGCGTATATATATATATATATGTATGTATATGTATATATAGACTGGCACACAAGCTGGTTCTGAAAGATGGGTGACTTAAAAAAATAAACTGTGTAATTAAAAGGTTGTTACCTAGAAAAGGGTGGGTGTGTTTTCACAAGATCTCGAAAAGGGTGGCTGGGGGCTAGGGGATGAGGTGGGTGGGAGATTGTGTTTCTCAGCCTGGGCCCGGTTCCACACAGAGGTTAAGATGTCCTTTTTTATGGGGCTGAGATGCTGCCTCCCCTCAGTGCTGAGCCCCTCCGTCTCTGTCCCGGCGCTGATGCTGTTTAACTTAAAAGATTGTGGTCTCCGACCCGATGGGGTTGTGGCTTCAGACTGGGGCACTAAGCTTTTTTTCTGGTGAATCTAAACATTCGGTTTATATTAAATTTTTCTCAGTTTGGTGAGACGTATCCTTCTTGCTCCCTGCCTAAAATTCCACATTCGACTGTGGCAACATCAGTGGGAAATGTGGTCACATAAATATTGTAGACAATTAAAAATTAATTGGATTGTGGGTGGGGGGGGTGAGTTGGGATTAGAGCCAGCATAAACACGACCCCCCAGGGACTGGGCCTGGAACACCTGCACTAAAAGCTGTTTTGCCAAGCGAGCGTCGTCTCTGTGAGCCTTTGTTGGCCTCCTGTAACTTTAGCCAGCCAGTACCCCGGGGGGGGTACATTGGGCTGCTCTAAGCAGAGCTGCACGTGCTTCACCGAGACTTGATCGAGGGAAGGAATTGCTGCCTTCCTCCTGTTCCTGTTTTTTTTTTCCTATAAATATGAGGAAAGGAGAAGTGCCCTTTTGGGTGGTTGATGGAAATGTCTGGAAATAGCTGCGAGGCTGAGACGTCTCTTAGATCTCTGCTTGGTGTCGCGGGACACTGTGGGTCGCCGGTCACCAGGAGGGGTCAGGGTTTAAACCCCCGAAACATCAGGGGTACAGACCTCCATAGCAGCCTGGCTGCTGGAACATGAGAGACTGGGGGTTTTATTGGGTTTTACCATGGCTCACATCCCCCCCACCCCGTGTGACCCGACTCTAGTGATGGCCCCCCCATCTCCTGTCCTCTGGTTTTGCTGCCTGTGGTTGGTTACGGCAACTTGAGAAGGTTGCGTTTCCACAGATAATCAATCGGCTCGCTGCAAACAAAGCAAATGGTCAGGGGGAAAAAAAAACAAGCCTAGGAGAGTACGGTCACATGGCCTGTGAGTATGTGGCTCAGTGCCCACATTTGGAAGGTTGCCAGTTCCAATCCCAGGACAGGCAGACTGATGCCACCGTTGGGTCCCTGAGGAAGACAAAAACCTAATTTCCCCAAGGGAATGAATAAAGCGTCACTATTCTATTCTATTCCTCCGTCGCTCCCAGCAGGAATGGTTGTGCCGGATTTCCTTCAAGAAAGAGATACTCTGTCAACACCCTCTCCCATTTGGCAGTCTGTTGCTCCTTCAGCTGATTAGCCAATGGCTTTTCTTTCTTTCAGTCAGCTGGAGGCGTTGGGACCAATGGGATGTCATGCTTGCATAATTAATTATGTTTTGTTTTCAAGTTCCCCAGGGTTGTGAGTTGGACATGCCTCCCCCCCCCCTTCCGCCAATGACAGTGACCCTCACAGAGATCTTAGTCTTCGGTGTGCGGTTTGTTCTTTCTAAAGGACATTAGGAGGATGATGCTGGTTCAGAAGATTCCAGAGAGGGAACTGCAGCTACGGCCTTGAGATGGTGGGTCGGTAAAAGCGCCTCAGCTGCATAAAAGAGGAAAAGTTTCACGGCATTGGCCGAATACGTCGTGTTCACATAAAAGCCTCTGTAATAAAAGTCACTCTTTCATGGGGTTGGCGGTGTGGTGTCGTAAGCTGACAGCCTGACGTGTGCTCGTCTGACCTGCGAGAGGTTCCCCATCGAGTCTTTTTAGACCAATTATCAATTCCTATTTGCACAAAACATAAAAAAAAACATGATGAAAAATGATGACAAGCAAGAAGTGATTTTCTTTCATCCAAAGAGCATGAAACAGCAAAAAGGAAGAATTAGAGAGTTGCTGATTCTGGGCTGATGCCCCCAGTGCTGCACACTTCCTGAGGCCATGACACTAATGGTGTATGTATGTCGCTTTGCACTGCCTTCCATCTGTGTATTTTGTGTTTGCCCGTGTCCCTCATGTTCACCTGTGCTCCTCGCGTTCCACTGTGCCCCTCGCATTCTGCTGTGCTTCTTGCGTTCCGCTGTGCCCCTCACGTTCTGCTGTGCCCCTTGCATTCCACTGTGCCCCTTGTGTCCTGCCATCCTTCTCATGTTCCGCTGTGCCCCTCGCGTTCTGCTGTGCCCCTCGCATTCTGCCGTGCCCCTCACGTTCCGTTGTACTCCTCCTGTTCCTCTGTTCCCCTCCTGTTCCGCTGTGCCCCTTGTGTGCTGGTGTGCCCCTCGCATTTGCCCTGTGTCTCTTGCATTGGCCCATGCCTCGCACGTTTGGCCTGTACCTATTATTTAAGATGCTGGGTAATGCTTATTGGAATCAGTGAATCTGGCTACCTTTGAGTTTGTAAATACCAAACACAGGGTCCACTGACCTTCAGTGAAGACTGTCCCTCCCCTTCTGCTGTTCGCTTGGTGGCAGGCCTGGATTGGCCATCTGGCACACCAGCATTTTCCCTGTAGGTAAATGGGTAAATGGGCAATACTTATCTATCACTTGGCAAAATTCATCATTGGGTATCTTCCCCCAATTAGCAAAATTTATTGTGGGTGTCTATGTGTGGTGGATCTATGTGGGCAGTGGCATTTATAGGCGAAGGTCCAGGGCTGATTTTTAATTCCAGTGTAATCCTGACTAGTAGACGTGCTGGCCATGCTACAGAGGGCTAGCTGCTAACTCTACATGCTGTTCAGATATCCGATATGGGCACTTCATAAAACAGGCTGCTGTGAGGGCGTGGAAAACGGCTCATGGACATCAGGGGCGTAGAGGGAGCCTGATGCCTGATTGGCTTTGCTGTAACCAGCCCCTGGACTGGTGTCAGACACTGGGGTTGGATGGAGAACCAGACGGCGCTCCGCTTCAGGTATAGGAAAATCTAGAGCCAGGGCGTCTTTGAACTTAGAGCTCCTTGTTTGGAAGATGCACAATGGACAAGAACATTGTCCACCTTTTAATTCTTGGCTGAGAGGTGTCATCTATTGTGAAGATAATAGGCCAAATCCAGTATATACATTACATAGTGTTGATTGATTTTTGTCACTAAACCAACATACAAACTCGTGTCTTTGTGGCTACCTTTCTTTAATCACCATGCCACCTACTGTTCTGTCTTGGTAATGCTATTTAAATAACTGCCACTGCCCATATCCCCAGGCGCCTGCGTTTGAGACCTGGCAGATGTCACCAGCTGCCTTGCACCTCCATGTATTTTTAGCAAGTGTTTCCCGCAGGGCGCTGCGGCCAAGTGTCATGTGTGCCTTGTGATTCTCATGAGGCGTTCTGGGAATGTCCTCCCACCCCCTGTTGCTGTTGTCTGATGTCTTTTACTCCGTATGGTCACAAAACTGGCCGGCATCTGGCAAAGGCCCATGCTGTGATGGGAGGGCCATGACTCTCTCTGCTTCACTCCAATCGGTCACTCTCTTCGCTCCGACTGGCAGATCTCTGCTTTACTCCGATTGGCCGCTCCCTTCACTCTGATTGGCTGCGACACTCTGCTTCAATTCAGTTGGCCGCTCCCTTCACTCCGATTGGCTGAGGCTCTCTCTGTTTCACTTCGATTGGTTACTCTCTGCTTCACTCTGATTGGCCACTGCCTCCTTGTGCAATCCCCACTGGGCTTGCACGGTTACGTGGCGCTCTGTGAAAAATGCCTTGTCGCGCTAGCAGCACCTTGCCAAGCTGGCTGATGTGCGAATAACCAGGATGACAGTCAGCTTTACTTCGTCAGTTTATTCCTGTGTTCTCGGATGTCCTACTTTCGCTGCCTCGAAAGAGTTAAGACATTCAGCACACCGAGATAAGGGGATAGTACAGCATACACTGTAAACAAGCAGCGAAGGCAGTGAGGGCAATTTATTATAATAATAACCTTAGTCTTATTAGTATCTGTTAAGGGAGAATCAGTCACACTGCCTTAGCTATAGGTGTTATCCCTAATTAGTATGAATGCAATTAGTGTGCTCAAACGAGTCAAGCGGGCTTTTTTATCGTACCATCAGAGGCACATTAGCATGGTCAGAGGCCCCTGGGCTATTTCAACTGCCATAGGTCCCCATATTTCCTCTGATGGTTCCTCAAAAAGTTGTCAACCTGGGGAGTGGGTGGTTACAGTAAACGTTTTGGACCCCAGGGGTTCCTTTTTGAGGTCCCTTTTTAGCGGAGACCTCCTGCATTAGGGCCCCCCTGCATACCTTCCATATATAGGTATACGGTGGTATGAAATAGTACCCCCCCCCTCCACCCCAGTACCGCAGTGGAACATACAGCAGTGACAGGGGGAGGGTTTCACAATACTTGTGCAAATCACAGAAGAGTGTGAAACTGGGGGGCTGGACACATAGTGCAACCTTTGTATAAACAATAAGCAGCACAGCAGTGGTATAAAGGGCTGAAATAGATACAGCGGCTAACAATAAACTAGTTTTCCATTTTCTGCCGCTGACTTTTTCCATGAAAAAGCAGAAAACGGCATCCGTGATGCTGAAATAGCGGCTGCTCTAGGCGCGTTTAGGTGGGGCGTGTAAAATGCGCTGCTCTGTGAGCGAGGAGCCCTGGCCGCCTCGGCTCTGTGCGGGAAGCTGTTTGTTCTCGGTTACGCCCTGTGCGGCTGTCGGCCTCGTCTCCAGGTGTGTTTACAGACAGCCCCACAGCCAGGTGTCCGTCAGGCCTGTGGAAATGGGCTAACCCATCTGAGTTACGAGCGACGAGCTCCCTGCTGCAGAGGCTGAATAACCAGAGCCTCCCCCCCGCCACTGCCCCGGGACGTCGGCCAGGGGTATCCACGCTATGGGCTGACCTCTCCTTCATCACTCTCGTTCATCACTGTCAAGTGTGCAGGGGCCCAACAAAACAACAAGTCCCTCGCTGCGGGCCCCACCTCCCCGTCGCTCCCATTGGCTCAGGCGGCCGAGCACCTGCTCCCTGATTGGCCACGAAAGGACACACCTCTAGGATCTGTTTGTGCCCTGAGCCGTGTTCTCCATGAAAAGAACATTGCTCACAGCAGAACAGAGGGGTGGGATGTTGTTTCGGCAGGATCTGGAGGGAGGGGGCTCCGGAAAATGTACACTGGAGGCATTTCAAAACTTCTAGGAAATGTAGCTGTTTGTTTGCATAAGCTCTGGGAGGCAAAATGGGCTAAACTAATTTAGTCAGCATTATTTACGGAAGGCTGTTTTTATCGGTGCAGTTATTTACTGGGCTTTGGGGCTCAGTGTGCCACAGTTATGCTTGTAGGTTAGGGCCCTCCATGTTTATGACCATGCCCCAGATGAATAACTCGTAAGAGCATAAGGGAACTGCATATTTCTGAAGCAGCCCCAACCCCCCCCCCCCCCCCCCCCCCCCCCCCCCCCCCCCCCCCCCCCCCCCCCCACCCCCCGCCGGGTGGGTGTTGCGCGCCCGAATCGCAG
>JAAGVU020000105.1:782715-817751 GCA_011763525.2 Mormyrus iriodes | reverse complement strand
TCCCGTCTTGCCCCCAATTAAAAACCCCGAAAAGCAAAAGGGGACTGCATATTTTTGAAGCCGCCCCCCCCCCCCCCCCCCCCCCCGGGACACAATGGGACAGAAATGTTAGTCTGTGCCAGTTTGTGTGGAGCTGATTTAAACCACAATTGGGTTTGCTTTTGAGGAGTTGATTTCCCATAAGCCTCCAGCCTGGGGTGCCTGTAGTCAAGCCTGCACAAGACATTAGTAACCGATGACAGAACCCAGGGAGGGCACGGAGAATATGAGCCTCGGCCCCCTGCTGCTCCCTGTGCGGCCTGCGTACCGTTGCAAGTGGTTTAACTGTGAGCCCCGCGGGAAGGGGGGGGGCTGCCCAGTGTGCCGTAGGGCAGAGGAACACGGCACCCTCTGCCTTGTACCACTGAAGGGGCCTGGATGGCATGGCCTGCTCTGGTCTGTCACTGGGTATTAAATGGCCCAGGAGGGGTCGAGTGGACTCATGGTGGCCTTTTAAGTGACTTTATAGGTCACTGCAGTCATGCTTCTTTAAGCAAACGGGGGTGTGAGATGGGATGCCTGTATGAGGTAGTGACACATCCATATGCAATTTCCAGCAACCGGTTATTCATTTTCATACATGTATAACCTGTCGTTCATTCAGCTGAATTCTGAGTCATTCTGAAGGATGGTCAGGGCCTGCAGATTTTAGCCCCGGTCCTTCCCAGTCAGGTGACCCTGCAGCCTTTTGATCAGACACCTGACGCAGAGTAACACTAGGAATGACAGCGTTTATCTGGTTTATCAGAATTTTCCGGAACCGTGCTGGGATGTGCAGAGACAACCGCTAGGGAGACGGTGGCACCTTGGAGTGTGTGAGGAAACGGGATGATCCGCAGTGGGGGTCAGGACGGAATTCGGGTGGCTTCCCGCATTAGTCATGCACCTGCGGTGGAGTGAGTGAACGCTAACACCCCACGGGGCCACATGCTGCCTTTCCTTTTCTACCTCATCCTCCCCTTCACAAAGACATATTGTTTTCCCTGCAAGTCCCCATTTGCCAGTAGAAATGTTAGTCGCTGCAGCCAGGGACGTGTTATAAGAAGGGCCAAGTTAATGATACTCTCTGGTTAGTAAGCCACAATCCTTGTGTACCGCATAAGGGAAACTGGGGCAGACTGAGGAAGGTGTAAAGACAGAAGGCGGCCCTCAGGCCGTGTCCAGCGTGCCAGGGGAAGGCCTCCGCGCTCAGGAAACCAACGCCTCAGGGCAGGCAGCCGCACTCCACTCTCAAGGTGCCTCCTTAGAAGACTTTTCATGTCAGCTTGCTTTGGTTCCTGCTCCAATCAGCCATGATTGCACTAACCATCACCCCCCCCCACACCCTGATGACTGAATGAAGCTGTCAGGTCAGGACCCCCCCTGAGCAGGCTGGATCCTGCCTGTCTAAATATAGTGAGGAGCTGATTTCAGGCATGTAAGCTCAGCTTGGCCTCCGCACCGACTCCTGTTGTTCCACCTTTATTATTTATGACAAGCCTGTACCAGTTTGATCCAAACCGTCAGTTTATTTTGGTTTTCAATTATTTTCACATTATTATGTGATTTACTCTTCTTAATTAAAATCGCTTCGTAGGGGATTTTTATCCAATATCTCGTAGGTTGAATTTTTAATTAGCTAATTGATTTATTTTTAATAATTTATATGCAGCAGACTCTTTTGCTGATTCTGAAATTTTGTGGTCACACTGGAGTTCATGAGGATTCTTTATCAAAGGTCAAACAGCGCGTCCCTTCTGGGACGCAAATCCGTGATTTCCGGTTACACTTTTGCCCCCACGCACCCTCTCTGCCCCATGTCTGACTCCTGCCCTCTTACCCCAGTCGTTTCCTCCAGCTGGGGGTGAACAGATAGGGTGCTGCAGCTGTCTGCAACTGCCTCTCCGCTTTGCTTTGCTTTGGTTTGTTTTTTGGCACCATTACCTGACCTGCATCTTTTCTGCCCCTGCCTGTGTTAAAGTTACACGTGAGTGCATGTGCGTCCGTGTTTGTAGAGCACGTGCGTCGTTGTGAGGGTAAGGAAGGCACACGCCATGACTCGGGGGAGACCGTGAGAGCGGCTGCAAAGTGCTGTTGCCTTCAACAGGATGTTGGGCTTTGTAGGCAACAGGTTGCCTGAGTGCAGAGAGGGGGAAGACCCAGCATTCTCACAGACTTTTCCACAGATACACAGAGTCGTTCCTGGGCCGACACAGCCACACGCGCAGACGTGTGGGTGTGCATCCGCACACACATATTGCACTGTAGGCCAAGGCCTCATTGCCACACACACGCTAAAACTCTCTGATGGCCCCATTGTCCCATATACACACACACACCAGCACTGTGACGAAGGTCCCATTGTTGCAGTGAGCAGCTGGCTGGAGTCCTTCCTGCAAAAACAGGCATTTGTGCTGATGTAGCTCGGGCGGGCTCTCACACTGGAAGAATGGGTATGTGCTGGGGGGTGCTGTAATCCTGTATTCCAGGGAAGGTAGATGGCAGGGATGAAGAGGGTGTGAGGTTGGAGAGAGTCCTGTGCTATTCCAGGGGTCTCCCACCTCTGCTCTCAGGGGCTGTGTGACATGAGGTGACGGGCGTCTTTCAGGGGCTGCATGGCCACGCGTGACGTCTGGGACCGTGAAGCCACCACGTGTGTGCAACTGTGAAGAAGCAGGGCGAGCTCAGTGGGGCTGGATTAGGGTGTTTAAAAAAAGCGAGGTGGGCTTAGATTTGGGGTTTGGGGGTGGGGGGCAGGTGACTTCCTGATGAAGGTGGAGGAGAAATCATACATCCCCTGCCCTAGCTCCTGCACCTGAATTTATTACTTGACCTGCTGTTGGTTTGTTGGTTCCCGTACGCGGGTGGACCTGGGAAAACATCACAATCGGATTGGTGGGTCAGGTACGGAGATGCCTTGCCCACTAGCACCCCCCCCCCCATTGTCTCGTCTACTGTGGCTGTGGGGGAATGGGCGCGAGGTGTGTGACAGAGATGAACTTGATTGTTGGTGCCATTGTTGTTTTTAAAAGAGTAGAAGGAGTCTGGTTATGTGACATTTTGAGACTAGTACTCCCAGTTCGGAGTACGGCCGAGGACAGATAAGCTACACCAGACGACAGTGCAACTGTGCCATATTATCTGAAAAGAATCTGATTGTTTCCTGCGGAGTGTGAAGTTCAGGCACTGGAGAAGGGGGTGGTAGGGTAATGAGTCTCCTGCCTTTTTAAACACAGGGCCGCTCGACACCAGGAATCGTGAATGGGTCAGGATTGACTTGCCCTCATCAAAGCCGTGTCCGTGTGAATGGAATTCTTTCCACGGCCGGTTAATTTGCTCTGGAGATGTAACAAAGTCATTTTTTTTCTGTGATAATTTTCTCCATTTTCCTTGGCGTGATTCCAGGTCCAGGGGCCTCCTTGTTACTGCCGGCAGCAGGAGGCCTGTGGAGGGGCGCGCCACCACCAGGAAAACTCTGCTTCCCCTGCTTCCCACCGGGAATGCAAAGAACAAAAAGAGCCCCCCCCTCCTCTCCCCCCACACATACCCACTGGACCTCCCACACTGTGCTACATATCCCAGTTTTCAACAATAAAAAAGTACTATTACATGACATAGTTGCTAATTAGCTATTCTTTAGATCAGTGTTTCTTAGCCCAGTCCTCAGGGACCCCCAGACAGTCCACATTTTTTCTCCCTCCAAGCTTCCAGCCAATCAAGAACACCGAATACCTGCTACAGGCTTGCTGGGAGCTGGGAGGCAGCAAAATGTGGACTGCCTGGGGGTTCCTGAGGACTGGGTTGGGAAACACTGGTTTAAGTCACTAGCAAAGAGTCTCTTTTTAGACCACAGTGTAACTACGGCCACCTGGGTTTGAGACCCGCAGCAGTCCTACAGCGCTCGGCACAGGGTGTGTGAGGGACATCGGTTGGGATACTCCAGGACAATTCAACTCCTGGCAGGGGGGTTGCAGGTTCGGGCCCCGAACACCTAACGCTCAGCAGCCCTGGGAATTCGTTTATGGATTTCAGCAGAGTACTCGCTTTGGGGTGGCATGGTCGCTCAGTGGGTAATGCTGCAGCCTTGTGCCTCCAGTCTCAGTCTCTATAGAGTTTGCATGATCTTAGAATGAGGCTCCTCCAACAGTGTTCCGGGGAATCCATACCAAGAGAATGTATGTGTGAATGTATGCCCTGCGATGTGTGGAATTCCCTCCGGGATGTTCCTTGCCTTCTGCCTTGTGCTTCATGGGACAGTGATCGGATGGTCGCTGGTTCAAGTCCCAGGGTCAACCCTTGAGCAAAGCCCTTAATTGCTCCAGGTTCTTCACTACCCTTTACTGGATAAGCAGTTATCAAAGGTCGAAGGAATGGATGAGATCCTGTAGGTAAAAATGTCTGTTAATACAACTGATTGCATGAACCCAACTTGAGTCACAGTCCTGAACATTGATTTTCATTGTAAGATGGCCTTTAGGGTGGCAGCGGCATCACTGAGCTCCACCTGTGCTTCACAACACCTGCTGTGTGAGCAAGGCATGATGGGAAATATCTGGGAAACAAAGTGTCAGCGGCTCTCTGGCTGCTAACTGACAGCCGTCGTATAGCAAAAAACTCCACCGGGGGAAGCTTCTACTGTCCTGGAGCTCTTGAGAGCGTGACAGACCAGGGGGACTGGATTTATGTTTGCGGGAGAGGCTGGGCACTCTGAAATCTTAACTCAGTGGTCTGATTATCTAACACACACCAGTAAAAAAGGGCTAGATAGCATTTTACCGCTGTGTGGTGTTACGAGAATGAATGTTATGTCTCCTGTGTCCTGCTGTCCAGCTTTACAACTGTCCATGCAGACCTCTATTCGTTAAGCTTTGACTTGAGTGATGAAGAACTCGCGGTGCTTTGAATTCTGGATTGACGAAGCGTACTGTCGCTATCAGTTATTGCCCGTTTGCAGAAAGGCAGGGTGGGCGGTGCTTTTGGAGAGAAGTCCAGGTGTAAATTACCTGCAAAATTACCTGCCATTGGGACCCAGGCTTCTAGTTTGACCCCCAAGGTGAAGAGGGTGCTGTACGGCCTGCGAGGCGTACCAGGAAGCCAGCTCCTGGAGAAGCCGCTGCTCTGATTCCCGTCACGTTCACAGCAGCGGGCCGATACCATGCTTCCCGTCGGAGGCCGGGGTGTACTCCTTTCCTTCCTGACTCATCAGGGTCCCGGGACCCTATGACGTTGAGGTTTTTGTCACCAAGGCAACACCCTACAATAAGGGACTGATGGTAGCGGTGTATTGGGCACGGCAAGGACAGCGCTGTTCTGACATTTGCGCGTTAGCAGTGTGCTACCGATTGCTGACGGAGATGGCGTGTTGTGAGCTGAACCCATGACCACCCGTATTTGAGAAGGTTTAGCTCTATAGGCCCTGCCCACTTATCATTCCAACTAGATCCCCAGACCCTGACCACTCCAGCCTGAGGCCTGAGACCCACCTTGAAGCGTGAGCTCAACCTGGCTGGCCTGAGCCAAGTTCCTCAAGAGGAAACTCAATATCCTTCTTTTAATTAATTGAGCAACACTGAGGGCCGAGCTTGTGGGTCTTAAGATGTGGTATTTTAGTTCTTCTTTTGCTCTTGAAGCCTCAGCAGACCCGTGTTCTTAACAGAAGTCACATTAATGATATCTACACGGTTGTAAACGACTGTCGTTTGAAGCTGTTAAACGCTATGGCGTAACCATTTGTGTGCTTCCACAAACAGCCAACTGGAAGACTCTGAAAGGGCAGTTATTGCTGTGTCTTATCAGCATTTTGTCGCTCGCTTTTAACACAAGCGGTTACATAATGCTCTCTCCCACAAAGAGCGGCCTACTCATGCTGATGTATAGAAATGTTGGTTGGTGGTTTTTTCCATCAATGTGTAGATTTTGTTTGTATTCCATGACCCTTTCTGAGTCCGCACCCTGCAGTCTCTGCTTTCTTTTATCTCCGTAATAAACACTTTAAATGTGTCACGCAGATGGTTCGGCAGAGGGCCAGAGGAAGCAGACTCCAGCACGTGAAGCTAGCGGGGCTGGATGTTGTACCTTTTTTCTGACACTGTCCATTCTACAAAGGCAATAATGAAGTAAAGGAACACAGTCACAAACACAAAAGCCAGCCTTGACGTTAAGGAGCAGAAGTTTCATCCAGTAAATGACTGGGCCTCTGTGTTTATTTTTGTTTTCATTAGAAGTGCTGAACTTCGGTGGCACGTGCAGAAGATAAAGTGTGAGGGGTTCGCATTTGGCACTTGGGGTGAGTTGGGTACCTGAAAGGGCAAGGTGGCCATATTGAGCTGCTGTGGTCATGTAGGACAGTGTTTCTCAAACCAGTCCTTGGGGACCCCCAGACTGTCCACGTTTTTGCTCCCTTCCACCTGCCTGTGAACTGGGAGGGAGCAAAAACGTGGACTGTCTGGGGGTCCCCAAGGACTGGTTTGAGAAACACTGATGTAGGAGATGGACCAGTAGGGGGTTTCAGAGGAGAAGCAGGTTTGTGTGGTTGCTGTCATTGTGACAGGCCAGTAAAGACGACTCCCTGGGTGGACCAGAGTGCGCAGGAACTGCAGCTGGAGCTGACTGCAAGGCATGATGGGAAAGGATCAGCAGCACAGGTCCCTGCTGCATTTACGAGAGCGGGGATGTTTTCCAGAGCCGTGTGTTTTTGCACGGGGAGTGCTGTGCGGCCTCGTCTCCGGTGGGGCTTTTTTTCATGCCTGTGTGCAGCGACGGGCCGTTTCTGCGGCAGTTTGTCAAAAGTCGCCACTGTGACTCATTTTTCTGGGATTTAATTAGAAAATCTGGAAAAAAAAAAACAACACGTGTTTGACAAACAGCTTTGCGGTTTGGCGGAGCTGTTTGATAAAATTACACGTTTGGCCGGTAATGCGCTGATCAGATATCCTACCACAATAAACAGGCAGAATCGTTGTCTGACGCGCCCTGTGTAATTGTCAGAAAGATACCAGAGCTGATCTGGCACTTCTTCATGCTTCGTGATTTTCCGTCCTGATTTGCTTTGAAGCCTAATTCACACAAGGCATGATTCATTAAATCCCCAGACAAGTGCAAGGAATCCACATATTTTCTTGTCTCTGGCAAGTAAAGACACTGATTGCATATTTGAGTGAAACATATATCAGAAATAATAGATAATAAGTAACAGGTTACAATGTCTAGAAAAGGATAAACATTAAAGTTGTTTTTTTGTTTTGTTATTTGTTGTTCGGTGGAGGAAAAGAGGTACACATGCTTGGACAAATCAGCCCTATAGTGCTCTGAAACATCTCAACATGTTATGTACAGTCATATACCACAGAATTATGCAACCTCTCTGCCCCAGGCAATCAAGTGTTTTCAGCAGGCTGGGGGTGCATTCCATCGATTGTCTCTCTGACGGAATAGCGTGACGGAAACAAGTTTCAGACAACAGCTATTTGGGTTGGAAAAACAACCTTTTGCCTCCAAAAATTAGGAGCACTTTCATCCTGGATGGTGTATATTTGTCTGTATTTAGTTACTGGATAATGTTTTCTAGCAATTCAGGGCGTTCGCCCATTTGTGTCTAATTCTTCTTGCATGTTGCTGGATGGCATGTCCAGAAAAGCTATAAATAATGGCCCTTCTTGAATATGTTTGCTTATGGGATTTGTTAATTGTCTTTGAAACTTAAATGAAACAGAAAGACTTTTTTTTTGCTTATTCTGTGTTTTTCCTCAAGAGAACTTGCATTCATTTATTTTTACCAAATAAAAGGGTGCATAGCAGAATTGAAACCAGAAACACTTAATGTGTTTTTTTTTCTATTAAATTAATGTGTTTTGGAATAAGCTGATGCAATCATATTGTTTATATTTTGCTTTTATATTTTTCTAGAATTCCAGTGTTTTGGTTGTAGAATCTCAGATTGTATCAAAAATAGGAGCGTGATTTGAGCACATGATGTGTGTTTGTTTTTAATGACTAATGTTCATAACAAAAGTTACCCCAAGTCCACCTGCCGTCAGCCTTATCAACTTGCTTTGGTCCCCGATTGATGTGAGTTATTCTCTTAGCAGAAATGGCCTGTAATGGTCGACCGAGCCCATTGGTGTGAAGGAGCCCCTGTGGATCTCGTATATGGTGCGGTTTGAGGTGGGGACGTACCCATTTAACATCATGATTGCCTCAGGTGGAGAAGGGACACCCCGCTGGATACACACACGGGCGGAACTTCTATTTTTCTCATTCTTCTTAATGGACTGCCCCATGCCGTGTTCGTTTCGGCTGCAGGTCCGAGTGTCAGAACCCTGTCACGCCGCTCTGGGGGTTAGCGGTCGTCGGCGAAAAGGGGGGTGTGGTTGGGGGTGGGGAGGGAGGGTGCTGGAATGTGGAACAGTTGGCCTAACGTGACTTCTCCTTCGAAAACAGCCTTAACCGTTGTTTATTCATCTATGCCTGAGGATGTGTTTCTGTGTCAGTCCGGGGGGTTGGGGGCTGGGGGGGAGAAGAGTAAGCAAAGATCCCCTTGGGATCCAGACTGAGCTAGCCTAAACCTCACCAGTGACTCTGACATTGATGCCTGTTGTGACCCTTGGCCCCGATCACTGCTTTTGTTTGCGCTAACATTGTTGCTAATATTAGCTGATGCGGCAAAACAGGCCAATAATAATCACATACAGTCAGGAGTGTCTTTATCACATTCTTTAATCTCATCTGCATAGCTGTAAGGCGAAATGTCACTAGAAGCAGAAACGTGTTGATCTCGTCTTCCCATCACTGAATAATTATAGCTGGTAGATGATAACAAGCCCCCCCCCCCCAACACACACACCCGTGAAGTCGGGTAAGACAGAGAGGAAGAGACAGTTTGGCAGGAATGGACTCGGTGAGGGGGAGGGGCGTAGCTTGTTTTCTCATTCTCTGTTGTGTGCGGAGCCAGGGGGCCGGGCTCTCCGGCGCTGGGGCAGCCTGCAGGCTCTAACGGGGCTGTCCACACGGGGGCCTTTGACGCACCTGGACCCGCAGCAGTGCGCTTCAAAAACATGATGTTATTTAACCACCACCCCCCCCCCCCAACTTTTTCTTTACCTTTTATTTTCCCATAATTTAATTTAAAAAATGTGTGTATTTGTGTAATATATTATGACTGACTGATGTGTTGGATCCTGAAGTGGTGCACTGGGCCAGGAGCTGGGCCTGGCCTCAGGGACAGTGGCCCCTGTGTTCGATGGAGCGCAGGGAGCCCGTGCCCTATGCTCGTCGGCGCAGCTCCACACGGCTGCTTTGCGTAATTAACGACTTCCCCCTTTGCCCTGAACAGTGAGCTCTCTAAAGTGAGGGTCTGACTTAATCTGCACCACCTAACGGGATGGAAGCGCCAGTTAGCGTCAGCCAATCAGCAGCCAGGAGGCTTGTTTTTGACTTGCAGGATTTTATTTGTATGGGCACTGAAGTGTTTTACAGCACTTTGGCTGCCGAGGACTCTGAAGGGCTTAGGGAAACATCAGCTCATTAAGGGCTTTTGCGTCCGAGAAATCACGTCTATCTCAGTTTACGCTATCCAAGATTAACAGATGACTGGAGTCAGTGTTAGCTTGGGTCTTGTTAGCATTAGCTGAGTAACAGAACGTCACGGAACAGCTTTTAATTTCTGCCTTGAAGAAAACAAAGAGAGGGACTTGCAGATGATATCTCTGGCTGCTTGTGGCTCACTTCTTTGCGTGTGGTGAGAATGGGACAGAGATACCATCTAATTAGCTGATGTGTTTCTCCTGACAGATGCTATCTTTGGTGCCAGTATCACCACCTTTCTCATTTTTGCCATCTTCTATTCCAAAACAAACTCATAATTGTCATCATTATGCTTTTGATTAAAGAACAGCATGACTGCCTTCTTAATTATTACCTTCTAGAAATAAACTCGTATTCAGTATAATTGTGTTGAAGCAAACAGAGTTTTATATACAATATTAGCAGTAAAAAGCCTTTTATTTAATTATGTGACACTTAAAAGGGAAACAACTTTAGGCAGATGAATCAACTTATTATTTGCTCAAATATTGTACATTAATCAATAGATTAATCAGTCAATGCTTATTTATCTTTGTTGCTTAATTGTTTAATGGCTAAGTGTTGATTAATTGAAATAACACTCTGTTCGTTTTTGGGGATGAAACAAAACATTTTAAGTCATCTGCTTCTGGTTGCAGTGTTAGTTCTTCCTAGAACAATTTTGATTTAACACTATTGGAAAAATGATAGCACATTTTTGGCTAGATTTCAGACACACAACACAAGCAGCGAACATCTAAAATGGCTGACCTGATTGGAAAGAAAGCCGTGTATTCTTTGGCTCTTTGAGACCAAAGCTGATGACCCTCGGGTGAGAGACAGACAGAGGGCATTTTCCTAGTGTCACACCAAGCTCTGCAACGTTCACGATAGTGAGAAATCATGGGTTCCCAGGACGAGATCCAAAATAGTATCTCGACAACATTACTGCAGCAGAATAATAAGCAGTGTGTTTCATTTCCAGAGGAAATGTCAGGGGATTCACAAACCTGTTACTTATTAACAAAAAACAAACTGCCACGCATGTGAGTGTGTTTCACTTACTCACCCTAAGCAGCATTATGTAGGGGGGGGGTTATTGTCAAACGTAGGGTGTGTGTTTCCTGCTGAATGCCATGGATTCGCTATTTTCCTTTGTCAGTGACCTCCGATCGCAGAAATGCCCCAATAGGTTTCTTGTGAGGCCAGTTGTGGATGATTTTACGTGCGATATGCTATTCTGTATGACTGAGACAGATTACAGTTTTTTTTTTATTTTTAATAAGTACATTTTAAAGCCATTTAAACAACTGGTTTGCCATCTATGGTCCTCTGTCTCCACAGTGCTGGCATATTAGATGTGGTCTGAGGATTTTTATGCTCCCTCTGTCTTATGGACCGTTGTCCAATTTGCTGTCTCCTTTCCTGTGATCAGTTTTGGCAGTGTTTGTGCTGCGTTTATCCATTTTTATAACCTCCCACATCAGAATGGCTGAAAGACAAGATGGCTACCACATTCCTTGGGCCAAAGTAACCATCTAGTAGCAGCGGAAACCTTAAAAAACTGACCTGAGAACAAATTCATATTTCCGCTTCTCCACCTGTCAGAAAAACCAAGGCTTCCTAACGAGTGGTGCCTCATAAAAGATTAAATATTAATCAGAGGCCCATGTTGGGCCCACTTAGATCGGTTCCAGATTAGATTGTCTGAGTTTGCATTCGTTGCGTGCCAGAACTCATCTGGAATTGATGAGGAAACGTGACACCCCCATGAACAAAGGTCTGGGTCGGGCCACAGACCGGCACTGGTCTCTCCATGCACCCCTCACGGCTGCAGGGACTCAGTGGCCACTACCCCATTCCCCATGTAAACCGTACTAGTGTAATGTGAGGAAGACCTGAAGATCTGCATGCACCAGTCGCTCCGATTGGCCTCCGAGCTAGGCAGTCAGTTGGAACAAGCGGGCCAATAAAACGTAGGATCGCCACCTCAGTACCTCGTTGCCACTGCGTCCTCCGTGTTGCCGGTGTGTTGTGGTGCCTGTATCTGGAAGCGAATGTCAGGATCCACATCCCGTATGTGTTGCCATGTTGTGTCACCCTTCAGGCGTCACTCGTCACCTGTCCGCTTATCTGTACCCCGGTGGCGTGAGCCGAAAATGCACCCTGTTGCTGTGTTTTTGTGTTTTGCGGGGCGCGAGTTTGAAATGTGATTGTTGCCCTCGTTAAGTGTTGATTGCCTCTAGTGACAGGGCCTCACAGGCAGATCCAGGGAAGGAGCCCGGTGCCTTTGATCCCGGCTTCCACTTGCAAAGGAGGCGGCAAACGTGGGGGCCGGCCGAAGGTCTGAATGTCAAGCTGGGGGTGGGGGGTGAGTCGTCATCAAAGAGCCCAACATTCATCCAGAAACGCAACAAAAAACAATGAAAACAGTCAATGCTTAATGATTTTTCTTAAGTTTAGTTCAGCTTAAAATTTTTACTCTCTGTCTGTGACACCGAGGTCAGGTTGCCCTGTTTATGTCTCATCCTGTGGTTAAATCAAAGCCCGTTTGTCCTCAGATAGATGCCTTAATGGTCCCAGCAAAGTGTTGCTGACTCGAGGGGACAGAAAAACTGTGTGCACATGCCTGGCTCTGTCTCCAAATTAGTTTTGAAGAGGTAAAGATTAGTACAGATTTGAACTTGTTTGATATTCTATTACGAACGTCACCATGACATTTGTGATAAAAGCAAAACAAGATAGACCAAGCATATGCGTTTCACTGAAGGGATATTTTAAAGAAATCCTGTAAAAAGAAAATATTAATATGCAGAAAGCACCCCCCCCCCCCCAACAGCAAAGCCCTGACATCATCCTCTGTTTTGCACTTTATTTTCACAAATCAGCAGCAGTGGAGCACTGGCAGCTTCCACAGATTCCTGCCATGGGGGACTTTGAAGGAGCCAATATGGTTAGAAAAAGCAGTAGCAGCCACAGAATTTTTGGTGCGGCTGCGGGGTGTGAAAAAATATTGTTTGGCAAAGGTGGGGGGACACCCACTTATTCCCCCAGTCATATGCAGGATAGGTGATGGTAGCAGTTGCCAACCGTGTTTTATTTAATCAGCCTTGTTACTTTGACATCCTAAGCACAGCATCCCAGAAAAAAACCCGAACTCTGCCACGAAACTAGGAAGCACTTATACAACAAATATACAGCACTGAAATGTCATTTGTATAAGCTATGGGCATTTTTCCTTTATTTTTCCATTCGGGCACATTTATGATTTGTGTAATTAAATTGCATGTTTTGACTGATGCTGTCCTGGGAGATGGTAAGAGGTTATTTATGGGGTAAGGAGGGTGAAACCTTCCTACCCGGTCTGATGTTTTACTTCTGTGATCATAGGGTTAAGCACAGTGACTGAGCCTGGTGCCAAGCGAAAACATTCAAACAGAAGTTCCTTTGACCTGCAGCATTTTTACTCATTTTTCTTGTTTCTGGAGGCTGATACGAGACAGGGCTTTAAGCAGGAGGGTGTTAACAAAAACGGACAGAAATAAGAATGGCTTGCTTTCCCGTCCGCTGGAGACGCCACTCCCTACTGGAGTCACTAGAAATCAGACGAGGCCTCGGCTGAGGGACCCGTTACAAGCGGACCCTTGCGTTCAACTTTTATGCTTTCAGAACTGTTGTGACAATGTGTGACATCAAGGGCAGTGATTGGTTATCCAGGTATTGTTTGAAAAAATGGGATGGGGTAATCTCTGCTTCAGCAATTACTGTATAAAAGTCAAGGTGAATGTAAAAAATAGTGTACAGGCCCACTTAGAAACATGGGTGCTGTACAGAGCTTTATAGCATATAATATGGAAGATTTTTTTAGGTTTAGTTTTTAAAAATTCAGCCTCTTCGTTCATAAATGAAATCATCACTAAGCTCTAGCAAGAGTACAGAAGTTCACAGAGCGGCTGTGCTTTTCATAGTATCAGCGGAGCCCAAAAAAAAGGGGGCGGTCCCTGTGGCTGTTATTATCCACTGTGATTGGCTGCTGCCTGTTGCTAGGCTTATGTCACTTTTTTCCTTTTTTCTTTAAAGTGGAAAAAGTCAGGTTTAAACTGGTTGAGAGAGTCAGTCAGGCAACTTCTATCACTTGTTGAACACCCACAATCTGTGGTTTCACTTCTCTTGTGCATGTGAAAAACACATTTCAGCACAACGGTTAACGTCTGGCTTGTATACTGCTTTAGCTCACTTTTAGTTCTAACTCTTCATGTATTTTAATAAGACTTTTATAAGAAGCACATATGCAAATTACACAGATCCACTCTATACTGCACATGTGATCTTGTGGCTTTTAACCATACATAGGACTGAAATAAGTTATTAATGTGTTATCTTCAATATAATAATTTTCACTGAATTAGTCATCCTTTTGATTCTTGTATAGATGACTGGTTGTGTGGTTAGGGCATTGGTCTAGGTATTTCCTACCTATACCAGTATATAATGTTGTCCTCTGATGTGTTTTCGAGTAGCAGGGCATCAGAAATAATTAAGGCTAGCTGAGATTCAGGTGATCCCCTGCACCATTTTCGATTATTTGCAAACCACAGTTTTTAGTTTTCTTTCTCCAGACTGCAGTACCAACCCCCCTCCCCCCCCCCAGTGTGGTCAGAGACCTAAACTGATGGATTTAAAAAAGAAATATGTAAATCCCTGAAACTTCTCATGTGTTTGCAATACTAGGAGAAGTGGTTTACACTGGAGTTCGTACCGAGATTGCAGCTCCTCTGACTGTTGCCTGCTAATGTTGGCCTTCTAACTTACATTGAAAAAACAGCACAAAACATGTAGTGATGTTCAGCCTTCAGGACAGAGGGTTCCAGATTCTGGTGCCACGTCCAGAATTTCTTTTGTACCATTGGACTGATTGTTTTTCAACAGACATATAGGTGTACCGATTTCTTGATTGAAAAAAAAAGCATTGCATAAATATTAGTTTCTAAAAAAATAAATCGGACATTGTGGCAGCCAGCAGAGGAAAAGTAATGAAAGTAAGATCAAAGGCGTTCTCTGTATCAGTGGTCATGAGCAGCTAAGCTGAAGAGGGTGGCTTTGATAGGTTTAATTTTGAAGTGCTGGTTATGGATTCTGTCTGCATAGATGGAGATGAGATGTTAGTCCAGAAGTCTGGGATCCTTGCCTTTACATCCATGGGAGGCCCCCTGGAGTGTGCAGTCACCACCCTTCCCCACTCGCTTTTACTCTGTACACATCAGCTTGGCCTCTGGACTGCTGTTTTAGCGGGGCTTTAGGAGCGGCCGAGCCCAGCTCTGACGAGCCTCAGCTTGGTCCACTGAGCCATGGGGCTTACAGCTGGTTCCCAGCATAGTGCTGACTGAGGCTGCAGCCGTTTACGGTGATACAATGAACTTGCTGAATGGCCGACTATCTGACTCACAGCCAGTCCCAACCTGACAAGCTTGCACAGGCCGGGGCTGTCGCTCTCCTATCGGTTTGTTCTTTCTACAACAGGACTCCAGCTTTAAGTGCCATTAGACTGTCTGCGCTTCTGCAAAAAAAAGTACATATGAAACGGGTGCAATTTTTAATGATCAAAACTAAAAATTTCGGGAGAGCTGCTAAAACCGCCAGTGCTGCTCTTGTATGACTCCGCTTCAGCTAAAACTAAATCTCCATCTTTCATTCCCTTGCTGCAGCTGTTCAGTTTGCCTGTTTGTTCTCTGTACAGGGCTGGGATAAAAACACGCAGTTCCTTGTTGGTTGCGGTATCACATGTGTGGGTAATTTTCTGTTAGTGCCAGACTCATGTGGGATTGCAGAAGGCAAATAAATGCAGGTTAGTGTCATGTCATCAGTATCCAGTGTTGATCGCAAGAGCCTCCGAGTGTTCAGCATTATTCAGTATGTCAGAAATTCATGCCATGTTTTATCCATGTGAAGCATCCACGTTACAGCCTGGAAACACTGTTCCGGCCGGCTTTAGCCTTCGTGAACCATAGCAAGAAGAACATGTCATATTCAGGGCATTAAAATATTTTGTTTCAGATGTCTGGGGATTATACAAAGTGATGTCACGTTACTTGCAAGTTTCCCCTGCAGATAGACGGCCAATCCTCGATTTCTCTTTCGTGACCATTTGCTGTCTAGTTTCCGGAATAAATCAGGATTTTCTGAGAAAGTCTGGCTTCCAGCTTCCTTAACGTTGGTGTACCCAAGGATAGGGTAAATAACCCAAAGAAACACTGTTTGCGGGTTAAATCAAGCTACTGCATGCAATGTCGTTTTAAAAGGTGTTAAGAAGTAACGGACCAATATTATTGTTTGTGCACTGTTAAAATGATCAATAAAGCACTGTTTTTTTCTCTAAAATAAACAACAAATTTAACTTCATAAACAAATACGGGGAAAAGAACTCGTCGTAAACATACATACTTGGATTAAAATACTATGTGATAAAACACATATCTAGACAGATACAAACAGGGAACGAGCGAAGAATGTTTGTCTGTACTCGAAGTACTTGGACATAACGTAATTCCATGGCGATTTCGTTATGTTTTGTGATTGGGCGAGATGAAACCACCTTCAACTGTGATTGGCTGGCATAAATATCAGTCAAGATGGGCGCAGTTTATTTATTTAGACGGAGCGCAGTGCTGAGCTAATAGCGCCCGGGCTTCGGGACGACCAGACAGCAGACGTCAGCGGTGATATTTGTAATAAAGCTTAAAAAACAGATCGATTAAGGCGAACGCTTACAAGATGAGACATGCAACACCGGCCAATGAAGCTACAGAAACAACTTCACTCCCCGTAGCAGACTTGTACAAAATATGCACTAGTTGCGAGAGACGCATTAAAAAGGTGAGACGGGTTTATAAGTCGCGTTAAATATCTTTGTCAGCAAATACTTTAATATCTGATTCAAGTATTAGATGTGATTACCATGAAGAAAAATAGTCTTGTCATCCAGGAGCTCTGTTCTGTATTGTCGGGTGTCGTTTTTCGGACTTGACTGTTAAAAAGACATTGCTTTGTTGTGTTAAGGTGATTTTCTTTATAGTCCTGTTGACAGGTCACATCCATTGATTGGCGTTAGTCGCTGGCGATGTGCTGCGGGAGTATTGCGGCAGCACCTTGATTTATCCGACTATAAATAAGAATAAGTGTCGTTTCGCGCAGTTTTTCGTGCTTGCTTGTCATACCCCAGATACCTTATTGCGGGCACCGTTATTTCGCGGTGTTCCAGGCGGTGCTGTAATGGAAACGCCATGCACACGGGAGCCGGCGCAGGTATCGGGTCTCCGCTGCTGCCTGGCCGCTTTCTCTGTTTACCGAGCAGACGTTGGCACTTTCGCCGAACGTCGCGCGCAGTCCCCGGGAGCGCGTGAGCACAGACAGCAGATTGTTTGCAGAGGGAAGCAGCCGGCTTAATATTTAGCACGCTGTCAAAGTAGGGCGATTATCAGTTTAATTAACCTCACAGCGGCCTCAAAGCGCCAGATGACAAATATCAACTAGATCCAAGGCAGGGAAAATGTTAGGCTTATAACATTATGGCGTGTCCAGTTGTCAGCCGTGGATCTTCGACTGATTTTGAAAAGAAATATGGCCGACTGTTGTATTACCTCAACAAAACTCTTATGTGGGTCATTTTGCAGGAAATTGGAGTGAGAATCCCAAGACCTTTAGGAAGCGGACCAAGCAGGTTCATCCCTGAAAAAGAGGTATTAAAATTAATATTTGTCTTAAAGAAAGTTGTGTAAATGTTGTGGTCTAAATTTGGTGTAAGATCCCATTCATACACTTAGATATCTTTCTGTGAAATTATTTGCTTTAACCAGTATCTTTTTGTGGCTCACTGCTAGATACTTGAGGTGAGCAAATTAGATTCCAGGACCCAGTTGATATTTGAGGATTCCTTCGCCGCCCTGGGTCGCCTGGACAACATCTCGCTGGTGATGGGTTTCCATCCCCAGTACCTGGAGAGGTTCCTCAGGACGCAGCACTACCTGCTCCAGATGGACGGACCCCTGTCCCTCCACTGCCGGCACTACATCTGCATCATGGTACGAGGGCGGGGCCCACTCTCACCTCCCTCGACGGTCCCGTTCGCCGCATTAGTCATTCCGGTAATCGTGTCTCATTTTCTGCTTTCAGGCGGCAGCGCGACACCAGTGCTCCTACCTGGTGAACATGCACGTCAACGACTTCCTCCAGGTGGGAGGGGACCAAAAGTGGCTCAACGGCCTGGACGACGCTCCGCAGAAATTACAGCTGCTCGGGGAGCTGAACAAAGTGCTGGCTCACAGGCCGTGGCTCGTCACCAGGGCGCACATCGAGGTATGACATCATGCGGCAGTGCCGTGTGAAGTGGTGTGGTGCCGGTGGCAAAATTTCACTGAAGTAGAGGCCGGTCGCTATGGTTTTTGACCTGATTGCAGTTGATCAAAGGGGCTGGCGGCTTACAAATCCATTTCTGTCTAGCAACTGCTGAAGGCTGAGGAGCACAGCTGGTCTTTGGCCGAGCTGATCCATGCCGTGGTCCTGCTCACACACTATCACTCCTTGGCCTCCTTCACCTTTGGCTGTGGCATCAGCCCTGAGATTCACTGTGACGGGGGTCACACCTTCCGGCTGCCCTCCATCAGCAGCTACTGCGCGTGCGACATCGCCAACGGCAATGGGGTGGTGGAGGAGTTATCGGGAAACCACCAGGTGAGTGTTCAGTTCCTTACTGCAATTTCATTCATCACTGCGTTAAATGGAGCACAGCTGTAATGTTTATTGAATTGTGTGCTGGAACACGCTTGGTAGATGATTATGCTGTGATGAGCATAGCGCAGTCTTGTGGTCCGATCTGATTGTATGTTTTTGTGGGGGGGTGGGGTTCAGGAAGCCTCCTGTGAGGTAGAGGCCCTCATGGAGAGGATGAAGTTGCTACAGTGTCGGGATGAGGAGGAGGCCAGCCAGGAAGAGATGGCTACCCGTTTCGAGAGGGAGAAGACAGAAAGCATGCTGGTGGTCACAGCAGGTATGCCCGCCACCCCCACACTGCGCCATTCCCGCTATCTCAGGATTCCGTAAGTGGAGCAGCAGACAGCATGAAATATCAATGCTGAAAGCAGCAGACAGAAGCGTCACAGGTGCCTGCTTCTTCCTCCACCACTGTTAGATGCTTAAGGACGTGTGACATTTGTTTACAGAAGAAGGAGAGACGTTGCCTTCCAGAGACATTTCCTGCCATTTTGAGGACCTCAGTTACGGTTACAAAGACTTCTCCAGGCGTGGGGATCACGTGCCCACTTTCCGGGTTCAGGTACAGCTCTCGGAAGGCGAAAGGAACAACGTTTTGCTTTGCTGATCGATCTGGGAGGTTCTGACTTATCTGGGAGGGGAATTTTTGTAGGGGATTTTAAAATGACACCCACACACAAGAGCCCACATGCTCTCTTGTTTTGGCCAGCTGTGTTCTGTCCTCCGTGCTCGTTTGTAGGGGGTGTGAGGGTCCTCACATTAGTGGGTGTAAACCTTCCTGTTGACTAAAGATAAACGCACCTTTTGGTGATGTTTGTCAGGGTAACAGTGTTACATTTACCAACGTCCAACGTGGTGGTTAGTGAAGTGTACTGTTGCTGAAAACCATTGAATTCCTGTGACTGTGTAAGGTGCTTTAAATTCGACAGAACACCCTGCTCTATAAATATCCTTAGATATGCCAGACCGCTTTTAGGTCTTGATGTGTATGTACCCCTCATTTTTATGCCAGTGTGGCCTATCTGACTGCTCTCTGTAGGACTACAGCTGGGAGGACCACGGCTACTCACTGGTAAACCGGCTGTACCCGGACGTCGGGCAGCTGCTTGACGAGAAGTTCCAAATAGCCTACAACCTGACATACAACACCATGGCCACGCACCGGGACGTGGACACTTCCATGCTGAGGCGGGCGATCTGGAACTACATCCACTGCATGTTTGGTATCAGGTCAGCAACCTCAACACCAGGCACTACTGAGCGTACAGGAATAAATAGTGAGATTGCACTGTTTGGGAACAGGCCATTTACGTGATGCCGTTAAGCCCTGGATAGTCAGAATAGATGCAATTCGTGGCAGATGTTGCACTGTGTATCCTGCACTTTATTAATCGTTCAACTATTTTATTTATTTTGATCTACTGCAGATACGATGACTATGATTATGGAGAGATCAATCAACTATTGGACCGTAACTTTAAAGTTTACATCAAGACTATGGTCTGCAGTCCAGAGAAGACCACAAAGAGAATGTATGAAAGCTTCTGGAGACAGTTTCAGCACTCCGAGAAGGTGTGGTTTCGCTGGAGCGCAGGGCTGCTTTCGTCTTCGCTTCCTACACTCTGCTCTGGGGACGTTTGTGGTTTCGCTGTTGGTCGTAACACACATCGAATTATTCTTCTCTTCCAGGTCCACGTGAATCTGCTTCTTATGGAAGCCCGGATGCAGGCAGAGCTCCTCTACGCTCTGAGAGCCGTCACCTGCTACATGACATGAAGTGTTGGGGGGGGGGATTTTTTTTGTATAACTTTTGTTTAGGATTATTTCTGTTATAACTACTAGTATTATGACTTTGTGCTCTTGTCGGACATGAAAGGAGCCTTGAATGTGATGCAGAACATCATGGTGAATGCTGGAAATGGCCATCTGGAACCAGCAGCCAGGCAGCCTCTCCTGGGCTGCTTTGTAGTGCCAAAAACTCCTGTGAGGGGTATCTGGGCCAACCATCCATCTGCAGGATGTCATCCTGGGTGGGGTGGAGGGGGGGTGGCTGAGGAGGCTCCTTAGTGTTGACACACTTGCAGCTGGCCCCTCTGCGTGTCTCATGAAAACGCTGCAGCTTCTGAACCTGTGCCAGGCTGCATCGCATATCCAAATTCATAGTCTTGCATTAAAAGCTGACTAAGCAATGGGAGAGGTTGGGTGGGTGTGGGCGACTGGAGTCACAGGCATTACCAGGCTCCTTTCTGTGCCTCAGTGCAGCGCAGTAGGTGTAGCAGGTGCTGCTGCTGGTCTCTGGTTGGGCTACGGTAGCACACCATTGAGCCGTTCATGTAAGCTAACATGAGTGTAAGGAAAAATCTGAGCCTGCCCGTGGTTTACTGTACCAAACCATGAAGCTATTTAGTGATGCTCTCGTATTTTACCTTTAGCCTCACCTTTGGTGTTTCACAAGTCTGACAGGACTCCCTAGATGAGAACTGCAGACGTGAAGTTTTCTGTTCTTGTTGTGGGGGATGGGGGGGGGTGGGGCTTTGTTCATGTAAAGGGTCTTCCTTTTGAAAGTGCTTCCTTCATCTAACCCTCACTCTTTATTCCCCCACATCTTTTTTTTCCCCAATTTGAATATACGTAAACGTACCTCCTCTAGTGCTCTTTGAGCAGAGGTGCTCCATGCTGTCACACAACACTGCAGCAGAGGGAATGTTGGCTCTTTTTTTTTTCCTCCTCTGGTTATTTGTCTGCAGCACAGTCAGATGACTTGCTAGTTCTCACTATTCTGATTTAACCAGTATATACAGCTTTTTAAGGACTGGGAGTCCCTTGTTTACTTTACCAGAGAAGTGCTGGACTTGGCAGACAATTGAAATGAATCTTGTAGCTGAAAGGTTGAGAATAGTACTTTTTCAGTATGCTTTTAAGAACTGTAAAAGTCTGAGATGTTGGCTGCTGGCATTTTTATATAAAAAAATAAAACATTTTCAATGTATCTGAGTTCAGACTTAATTCTCTTCCATTGTGTAGGTGAATTCCATTCACATTAGCTCAAAATCTGTTTACAATAAAACATTTGTGATGCAACACGAAAGCACTGAATTTGACAGACATTTAAAGTGTCATTTTGGGGGGTGGTGGGGTTGAATTGTAAAAGCTTGTCCTTGTTTTATTGTTCAGTTTGACATCCCGATATTTGAATAGTTGGATTGGAACCTATGGGCTTTGTCTTGGAAAACGGGTGTCTGCTGTTCTCTAAATGTAAAGAGACTCACTGTTGTGGAGATTGTATCCATACCTGAAGGTCAGATGCTGCATGGGATTGTGGGAGTTAACGTTTTGGGCGTGACACTCCGGCCTTGTATTTGAACACAAGACAAGACTATGATGCTGAGCGTTTTCCCACCATTTTCTATATAAATCAGAATCATTCAATGTCAATACCTGTTATTCAGTTTGTATCCAGTACAGAGGTATAACCTTAGTTATAGTTCTGAAATAAGTTTGAAACATTTAGTTTATAAGTTACGTTGCTTCTCTTAGTTTCATTGTGTTTACAATCTCTGGGGCTACAGGGGAAGGGACACAGAAATGCAGGGAACAACTGCACAGAGACTTTTAGTACCAGCATAAGGATAATAACGTCCAGTTCGTAGGGACTGCAGATCTGCAGGTAGAGTCCCTTTTAAAGAAACCCTGGTAAAATGACCCTTAAAGGCACAGGCAGGATGTGGCGCTGCGCTCTGACACCGCCATCATAGCTCATGGGCCACAGAGCTTTGCACCTGGTCTGGTTGCTGCTAGCTTCCGATCTCAAAGGATCCAGCACCGTCAACCCGACAAGAGGTGAATGAGGATACATGTCTAACACACACATCCTGCCTTCTAGCTATGTTTATTTCATCACCCTGTCTACATGACGGACTGTATGTGGAAGCCATCTAAGAGCCTTCTTCCCACAGTCTGGCCCTCATCATTTTTTAAAACAGTTTCTGTTGTGTTGGTTATTATTTTATTATTGGAATGTAGGGCTTCAGGAAAATGTATCTAAGAAGAAAACTGGTGACCTTTCCTGACTGGCGTTTTCTATAATCGTATTACTGACTAACGTTACACTGTTGCTCTTCTGTGCCTCAATCACTGTTCTTTCCCATGTTGATGTAATAAAGCTTTTAAAATGTTTCAGTTGTCTGCCAGTTTTTTGTGCAGTAATTTATATTATGTAGGAAAGACATTCAGAGAAAGTTACCATCCATCTATCCAGCCATCCTTTTTCCCAGAACCGTTTCCAGGATTGTGGTGAGCCTGGATCCTATCCGAGGAAGCACATGGCATGAGCCAGGGTATGCCTTGGCCAGGATGCCAGTCCATCACACGCTCCCAATGAGGGCAATTTAGAGACACTGATCCATCTAAACCGCACATCTTGGCCTGTGGGTGGAAACCAACAGATACAGGGGAAAGTATGCAAACTCTGTATGCACAAATGCAGAACCGGGGTCAATACAGCCCACAAGGCTGGAGGTGAGTGGCCAGTGTGCTGCCTGTAATGGCGCTGTGCTGCAGAGCTACACAGAAATAACCACGATGTGAACACAGCCACACCTGCATTTAACCTTTTTCCCCTGTGGACATCAAAGAAATATACATTCATATTGGTCCGATTCTAAAGTGCACATTCGATTCACCATCTGAGAGGATCCGCCCAGGTGTAAAATGGACGCTTCACAGCCTGAACGAGTCACGCCACGGGTACGGCAACCAATCGCGTGGCTAAGATGGTACGGTGAGCGCCTCCCAGGCGCCGACCTGCCTCTGGATCCTGTCCTGCAGCCGCTGTGCCACAGGAAGGAATTCAGTTTCCCAGCATCTCTGGTAAAACGTGCCGACTTCCTGTCCGGCACCTTCTCTTGTGGTCCACTGCAGCATATGGTCTTTGTCTATTGATAGGAGCGGAACAAAAGATCCATTGTTTGCTTCAATACATACGTTGCACATTCACTAGTTTCACAGGGAGGGAAAATATTCAGTAAACCTGTTAACTTACCCTGCAGTTAAAATGGTGTTTGCAAAGGGTGTTAATAAAGTCTTAACTTAGCCATTGAAATGTCGAAACTGTTTTCAGGGCATGCTGATGTAACTAAAAGTTAAAAATCCAGAGGGCTGCATACAGCATTACATCACAGAACAGGTCGGACAGGACAGGTTCCTATAACTCGGTTGCTTAGTAATGGAGGAGGTGTCCAGTCGAGCAGCGTACTCAGGTAGCGGGAGAGGAGTCGTAGCAGCAAGTGACACTGACGCTCCCCAAAGCAAAGTGCGCCGCCATCCTCGCTGCAGTTCCACAGTGCCTGGCACGCTACGCTGGCCAGCTGCCAGTCCAACGGCCCCCAGTCTCGCAGGCAGTCCAGCAATCTGCAGGGGGAGCAGTCATCAGTAGCACTCTCATGGATCTCCTGACGTACTTTACAGTGACAACTGCAAAGTAAAATAAATAATAAATATTACAGCTGTCATTGTCAAGTACTTCAGGCTTATTATTATGACTATTACAATTATAATTAGTGAGCCACACACTTTGTGTATGCGCCATGCATTTTGGGATTGCCTTTGGATCGCTACAAGCTATATAGTTTCGGGAGTTTTACATTTAAAGTTCTATTTACATTTAAAGATATATTCGCAGATTAAAGAGCTCGGGAACTTCTTAATCCTCACTGGGTTTGATGGCATTAAGGCCATGAGACATGAATAAGAACAGTCAGATCGCAATTCATGCGTTTTTTTATTGCTTGTCTTTCTGCATGCGCGCATGCAATCATCGGCCGGCACCGGCAGTGCAGCAATACAACAATGGAGGGGTTGCGAAAACAGTGCATGCTTGCCGTGTGGTTTTTTTTGTTTAATCGCCTTCTCAACCTGATCATCTACAGCTGAAGAACTGTTTGCTGTCCTCCAGAGCAAAATGCGATGCATACATTAGCTACCAGCGCATCCATTTTGTCAGTTTTAACACAATGAGTCGTCTCAGAAATACAACGTTTTTTGCTGTTGGTGACGCAGACGTCTTGTGCAAAAATGGATCAATGTGCACACGCGTGCCGTTTCGGAGGACAGATGCATTCACATTACAGTTAGATAAACTTGTAATTATTAATGTGAACCATCAAGATAGACAAATCCAATCAGAACAAAAAAACAGAATTGGACAATGAGGCTAGTAATGTGAACGTAGCCTAAGGTGTCCAGGAACAAAAGGCACAAGGATGAGAATTACACCCCCCTGCCTAGACGTGGTAGTTTCCTTCTTGCTGCTGGCGATTGGGCTGCTCTGATAGATGACAACAGCTGTGGCTGACTGAGATACCATTTTGCAGGGCTTTCAACAGGCCCGAAACTCTAAAACCAGTTACAGCAACACTATCAATTCCTTCTAAGGGCAAAAAATCCTCTTCAAAATTTTAGCAACTGCCCAGAAATGATTTGTGACCATGTTGACATTTTGCTTAAACTGGGGGCACAGATGTAGACTGGGTTTGACCAGCACTCCAATACTTTGGTTATTCTTAAGAAATGCATTTGTTCTTGTACTAGACCCAGACAATTCACTAAATGTTGATCCCGGCCTTTATGAAAGTTTAATAGGCTGAAATGGGCTGATAGGGGCCCAGCGTGATGAAAGGTCTTACTTCTGCACGACTCCCTCGTCCCTGAGGGCGGCTCTCATCCTCTGGTCCGCAGAGAGGTTGGTGAGCACCCCACAGCAGGCATAACACAGGTCCTGCCGCTTCGAGTCCAGCAGGGCCACCGCAAACCGGTGAGCTGTGTGACAAAAATTTTTTTAAAAACCACCAGCAGTGTCAAGAGGGCACTGTGGCTTCCCTCAAACTGGGACCCTGGTGTGAGGCGTAGAGCGGGAATTCCTGCTCAGAAGGACACCGAAACATTCTTTTATAACAAAAGTAACAAGGACACTTTGTCTACAGGGGTATGGAGAGAACGTGCGGACAGTCCGTGTGTTCCTAACACTGAATGTACTCTCACACTGACGTTAGTAAATGCACTGGAACAATCTGCCACCTGCTTTCCTACCTGATATTTACTCAAAGCTTTTTTTTTTTTTAAACATTTCTCCCCCTTTGTTTCACAGTTTGATTAATTGCCTAAGGAGCTGTACTGGGGTCTCCACCTTTATGATGCAGCATGAAGTCTCGGACGTCCTGAGAGCGCGAGATGTTTCCCAGCACACGCATGGCCTCCAGCACGACATCCATGTTGGTGCTCAGGAGCTGCTTCAACATCACTGTGGGGTTGGGGGAGGAGGGGGGGCATGGTAGTGCAGAAACTTCAGAAATAATTTTGTTTTCTAATCATCCCAAGCTGCTATCTCACCGTAAATTGAGAAAAAAAATCTGAGGTAGCGAAGCAGACTTTGATGTTTGAGATATAATGGCATGCGCCATTCGAAAACCATCACCATGACAAACCACCTTGCTGAAGGTATTTACAGCCGGCTGAAAAATAATCAGGTCTTATTCACCAGTTTCAGGCTTATTCCAAATTGATAGCACACGTGAACAGTCATTCTGAAACCTGAAAATGAATCTCAGCACCAAAATGACAGGAGACACTATTTGTGTCAGTGACAGATAAAGTTGTTTGAGGCCTTCCAAAGGCTTCATTCGCTCACAGGTCCAAACAGGAAGACGTACAGCGAGCGACGGGCAGCGGCTGTGCCCCTAGCACTGAGTCCTCACTCTCGTAGAAGGAGAGGTTGTTGATGGCGACAGTGGTGTTGATGACGACCTCCTCGCTGCCCTCAGAAAGTTTATGCTCTGTAAAATCAGGGAGGAAAACAAGGTCAGCAGGGTGATAAACCCACCCCCACCGACGGCTGCAGAATGGAGGAACCCCATTTATTAGAAACAAATGCTTTGCATGTCAGAGAAAGAGCGATGAACAGGACAGAGAATTCCATTAACTAAAATGCTAATTTTGCTAGATGTGGCTTCTTATGGTTCCACTAAGGTGAAGGTCAGATTTGTAATTCCTCACATTACAGATGAGTGTAACTGAGACAGGAATACAGGATCCCTGGGGACCACAGTGCAATTAACAGCAAAAATAATTGATAAATGATGCAATAAAACGATCACACGGTAAATAAAGACTTTAACAGCAGTACAGGAAAGTGTGCCGTCCTGCATTTCCGAAGCTGTGTTAATTTACCATAGCAGCAGTATGGTTAAAGGGTCACAGAGCCGTCAAGCTAAGTCATACATACATGGCATGTACTCACCCTGTACTAGCCACTAGTGTGGTAAATTACTACCACTTTACAGAATAATATATACTTTTTATATGAGAACCATTTCTTAATGCATAACTTACGGTAAACAAGAAACTGTGATCAGGGGTCCAGCGGCACTTCTAGGAAAAGCATTTGCATTACGGGCGGAAGGTGAGACTTCACCATTTTTTGCAGTAGGGATCACAGAGAAGCACAGTGTAATGAAGGGTGGGTGCAAAACCACAGGATTAGAGTAAGAAGCAGCTTGCAGAAGCTCAAGAGGCATCAGTCACACACATCACATTTACGCCTTTTTCTTTAAAAGAAAGAACAGCAAAAGCGTATAATGCAGTAAAATGCGATTAATTGTGAAAGGTTTGGTAAATTATTCAGCCGACGAAGAAAAAGCAATGACAGGAAATGCAAACGAAATGTACATAATGACGGGAAGGTAGATGAGCATCTCATGGCACATGCCAGTAATGATTTTAAAGTAAGATTTTATGTATTTGCATGGCACACTGCGTTCTTTGTTTTGACACCTTGCACGAACCGCAGATGTACAGTGCCTTGCATTATGACTGTGAGTCAGTTTCAGTGACTGGAAATGCCTTTCTCCGCGGTATCCTCCGGTTCGTTTTCTCCCTCAGACCGCAAGGCCTGCTGGCTAATGTCACCAGGGCAATCAAAACAGGATATTGCCAGCTGCGGCGCCTCTGAGCCCGAGCAGAGGTGACAGAAGCCGGGCAGGGCTCTGAGGTAGGAGGAAGGGAGCAGCACGCTGGGATTCCACCGCCAGCCTCTGCCTGCAGGCTCTACCGATTTGGATCGGTGACAGGCCCTCCGGCAGCCACACAAAACAGTGGGCATGGTGACCCACCTGTGACACCAAGCGCATGCGCAGCCCACCGGGAACCTCACCGAGAACATCCAGCAGCGAGTGGACACACTTTGCGTTGGCCACCAGGGCGGCGCCAGTCCTGGGGCTAATAGCCACGTTGGCCAGAACGCGGGTCAGCTTCGCCAGAACATCCTCCGAGGTGGTGGTGCCCGCGGAGTGGAATGTCTGGAACAGGGGCAGGAGCGCGTCCAGGAGGCTGCTACTCTCCCCACACGTTTGCTGGCGAGCCACGTTGCTCTTAGCTGTCAGGTTTCCCAGGGTAAAGAGAATGCGCACCACCAGGTCCTAGAGGGCACCAGATGACTGGGTCAGCATTTGTTTATCTGAGGTGGAAGGGTGAGTTGGAGTCATTTTAATTTGGTTAAGATTCATCACTTTGGAATGGCTTTAAAAGAACATTCATTCAACTTCCAACTACTCATCCAGCGTCACAGTGAACCTGGAGCATATTCCAGGAATCCCAGGGCTCCAGTAAGAAGAAACCCGGGCTGGAATACCAGTCCATCACAGAGAACATACTCACACACACAAACTATGGACAATTTACCAAATAAGCTAACTGCATGGTCTTATACATCAGGGGTAAACCCACGCAAACACAACCACTGAGCCGGGGTTGTGGAAAGTTGAACTCTCAGTCCTGGAGGTGTGAAGGCCACAGAGC
The DNA here is from genome assembly GCA_011763525.2 of Mormyrus iriodes. Lineage (NCBI taxonomy): Eukaryota > Metazoa > Chordata > Actinopteri > Osteoglossiformes > Mormyridae > Mormyrus > Mormyrus iriodes. The sequence continues at coordinate 789,557 of JAAGVU020000105.1, read as the reverse complement.
AACATTTTCTTAACACTTTAAACGGAGAGCTGCCCATGGGACATTTGGTTCACAAAAGCCTCGTTATCCATTACTCTCGAGACAAATGTCTGCTCCTGTTTTACGCTGGAGGTGACTGTGTGGAGGTGCATTCTGTTACCATTGGGGAGCTCCTCATCTCAGTGGCAGATCAAAGTCTACCGTGCGTACGCCTTGGCTCTGTCTGATGCTTTACTTCCTTAAGGCAACACTGCTGCACCTCCTTGCTGTTAGATCTGCGATTAACAAAAGTTGCAACACTTAAACTGACTGGACTTCACTGCCATTTCCCTCTTGAAATCTGAGCTCTGCCCACACCCCTCCACCCCCCCCGTCTGTTTTTTTCCCCCGTTTTTATCGAGTGGAGCATAAATGAGTCTCACGCAGCCCTCTGCCGGCTATGCTGACACGCATTGTCTCTGGGAACAGGGGAGCAGCGGTGACATCGCCAAGCTCTCAAAATAGGAAATGTCTCTGCTAGTCGCTAACCGCTTCCTGCGTCTATGCATTGCCGGGCTACACATATGTCATGAAATTAGCCTCGACTATACAGGCCAACTGGGTGGCATCCCCACCCCCAACCCCCAGAGAGTTGAGTCACTGTAACAGTGCAGCAAAGGTGTGTTAGGAAAACGAACATCGAGCGAGCAAACCGCAGCACAGCTGCCTGGGTACAGTATGTGCCGTTCCAGCTTGCGGCTCGCACACACTGCGTGACGCGCGTCCGCACACCCTGACGTTCCCGGCTCACTGCACACACCACTGGAAACAGAATGCTTCTGGGGAGGTCATGTGTGATGAAACCGTATCGGATGCTTTTGTCTGACGTATCCCTGGCCTAATTCGACATTGGAGGGGGGCAGTCATATCACTGACAGGCCAGAAGGTCCACTCAGGAGCGACCACAGGAGTTGTGGTGGCACAGTGACGGCTCGGGCCGGGCCTAGTCGGAGATGGCTGGATTCACCTGCCGCATGCTGTGGTTCCTCAAGAGTGTCGAGAACGCCAGGTAGCAGCTGGGGGTGTCAGCCAGGGCTAGGCAGCAGTCGTGGTAGGAGGACAGCTTACTGGGGGGGTGAGGGCAGTGTTTATATACAGCATCCCATTACATACTGGGAATCGACGCAGAAATTCCAGGAACACACAATTATTCTACAGGACAAGAAAATCATTTAAAAAGTTTTGGGTAAACAATACTATCAAGGCCCATTATTAACAGTGAATTTAAACAGGGCTATTTGGTTAGTAGCTTATCAGACTTTAAAGTTTGCCCATTAATACAGTTGAATATTTCACTGAAAATATGGTGGGGGGGTGTACTTTCCAAGCGAGTCTGAGGGAAGCAAGAAAGCGTCAGGGCGGGGGCAGGGGGGGGATTGGGTTGGGAAGTCCAGTCAGTACCTGAATATCCGGGCCACGTTGGTGCACAAGTCCGCGTCTCCGGCATGCAGTGTCAGCACCTCGCACAGCTCAGAAAGTCCCGGTTGGGTCAGGAATTCCGGCCGGCACTGAGGGAGCTCTGCCAGGTTCCTCAGGGTGGCGGTCAGCTGTTTGGGGACGATGAGGACCAAAGGGGAGCCTGGATCGCACTGCGCCATCGCACAGTGGCGGGGCTGTACACGCATGTCCTTGCTGCTAAGTTTTTAGACAGTAGGTGTCCTGGTGTAGCACTCAAGCAGATCACTCTTAAAATACACCACGGTCGAAAAGGTTAAACATTTCATGCTGGTTTAACAAACTCATCGCCTAATTAGTGAAGGTAATTCAGGCAGCAGGTAAGGGATCCTAAAGAGTGTGGCAGGCCCTCTGGGCCGCTGCCAGCCAGGCCCATCTCCGGGTTTGCGCAGGGAGCACCCCGTGTTCCTTGGCCTGAAAGAGGAACCGGCGTGACCAATTTTCCCCTCCTATTTGGCAAGCACAGCCCGCCGGGGGACAGAAGCGTGCTGTCACGGTATGTACGCGGCCACTCGCGGTACGGGGCACATGCCGTTCCCTGGTGATGGATGATGGCCAAGGATGCTGCTGTGATGGCTTTCAGAACACCGCCTTACCTTGATAGTGATAAACACCCCTCCTCCTTCTCCTAAGTCACGGACATCGGACCAATCGTAGCGCGAGGGAGCAGTGTTTAGACTTTGGGAGCTTTTAAATTACCACTATTCAAACGTGCAGAAGAACAGAGAAGCTCCAGGTGAGCTGGCATTCTGCCTTGAGACATCTGACTTTACAATATCAGCTGTAGAATGAACCATCTATCCATCTTCTGTTTTTCCAGCACAGGGTGGCAGGGAATCTTTAATAAGCTGCTTATCTCAAATTGATAATGATCGTAAGCTTGATTATGGCTAGAGGAGTACACAGGGGCAGGGCACTGGCTCCAGCTGAAAGCTGATTGGCCCCCAGAGCGCCCCCCCCCCCTCCCCTGTTACTCACAGATTCAAAACATATCATTGGCTAATGATGAGACTGGCTCCTCTGCATGAATTAAGGCCCCAACGACGGGCAAAAATCAATGCCACAGCAGATGGGGGTGGTGGTGAGACTGACCTGCAGCAGGATGTGGCCCCAGATGACCTGGCACTCGCCTCCTTGCCCATGGAGCCCGTTCAGCTGACGGGCAAGCTGGAGCAGGGCAGGGATGGCGCCAGCGGCCTGCAGCTCCCTACACAGGCCCGCGTCGCTTGAGAGGAACTTCAGCGCGCCCACGCTGTACAGCAGCGCCTTGCCGTCATAGCGCGCATCGCCGTGGCGGAACAGCGTCAGCAGGGAGGCTGGGTCGAGCGCAGAGATTGCGTCATCGATGGCTGGACCACCCCCCCCCACAGCCATGGCCTCTCCGCTCTCGTGTACTCACCGATCATGGGGTGGCTCCGGAAGAGCCCATCGTTGCCGTCGTCCCGACTGACTTTGAAGATCAGCTTGCAGATGCTGAGCAGGTTATTGCCGCTGACCCCGAGCTGGAATGAGGAGCAACACCCCGCTATCTGTGTGTCCTGCTCCCATGACGGCTGCCCCCAATGACCACAATGACCACAATGACCACCGCGGCCACCGCTCCACTCAGACGACTCAGAAGGCGTGTCCTTTCGTCCTGCTGTTTCTCATTGGCTGTGAGCAGCATCACTTATGCTGCCGTGTGCTCCACCGTCTACGAAGCCGTTTATCTTTTCCATGTCACCAGGATTCCCAGATCGCAATTGCGAATGGTGATTAACCAGTTTATTTACTTACCCAGCAGATTATCACACCCAGGATTGTAAGCACACGCTGTGGCCAGGAATCCGCCTCCCCGGTTTGTTATTTGTATGAGTTATTGTCCCCAATTTAAATACCACATACAAGCAGCCTATTTTAATGTCGGCACTGAATATCACTGGCAGTGCTATTCAAAGGTTTTTTGACTGGACCCCCCTAGAGCTGATATATATGTCCTGATCTCCCCCCCAGCCCCCCCGCCACAGACTGACCCAAAATAAACTTTAATTATCAAATAAAATTTGATTATTTTGTTAGAATCATATTCAATTCAATTCCATTTATTTTTATATAGCGCCTTTCACAACAGAGTCGCCCTAAAGTGCTTTACATGATATTGATACATGATATTCATATACTGTGTACCATTATATAATATGTTCACATTATTTTTAATATTTCTAAAGGGAGCCATTTCGAAATAGGCCTGCCCTCACCGCAAACCCTCCACAGTTCTGTTTTTTTCCCCTTCACCTGCACCCCCCTTCATGCCCCACTAGGGAGAATGTGTCCCCCATATGGAATACCTCTGGTGTATGGGGAGAGAACAGCGATGCCCATTTTCTCCGGGCTGCAGGAAGGTGGGGTAAGGGGCAAAGAAGGTAGCTGGAGACTTACTTCCAGGGCGAGGTTGGCCAGCTGCAGGCTCAGCTTGTCGGAACCCACATCGATCAGTTTGAACAGCATCCTGAGAAGGGTGGGTCTCATGCTGGAGTTCCTGCCCAGCATGTCCCCCTCGGCCAGGGCAAGGTGGAGGCGCTCACATGTGCAACACAGCTCATCGACCGCGCCGGCTGCTCTGGGAACAGCAGGGAGTTTGTGTTGGCTGTGCACAGCCCAGTAAAGTTGACCTTTTGCATTTGTCTCTCCCATACACAGGCCACAGGGCTTAAGAAGAGTAGAGCATTGCACTAAGAACATAAAGGTTGTAGGTTCAAATCCCAGGAAGCACGTGTAAATCGTAACCCTCTACCATAAATCGCTGTGGATAAAGTGTCATGAAAAACTGGTGAATAGGACAGGAACACAATGTCTACCATCACTTTGACATAATTAAAGGGGCATGGCATAATTCCGTGGTTCTCCATCCTGTTCCTGGTGCCCCCTGCCCCCACCAGAATGTTTTCATTCCAACCCTACCTTTGTCAGGCCTACATGGTCCTTAATAGGCTAATAATTAATGTGGCATGTTGAAAGCAGTGTGGGTTAGAATGAAAACATTCTGGTGGGGGGGAGGGGACCAGGACCAGGACCAGAACTCCTGGCAAGAAAAAATAATGATATATGATACATATGCACTGACAAAGGGTTAAGTTACACTAGAAAAGTTTGTGCCTCCTTGTTCTGTAAGGATCTAAGGTTTTATCTTTTCACTAGTCAGATACGAATCATTTGAATTTAGTTGCACAGGTTGTTTTTTTTTGTTCAGTAACAGTAACAATGCTGGAAGGCGGGGCTTAGGCTACGGCCAACAGAACTTTGCCCCAGAACAAACAGTAGGACATTAAATGGCCAAACGACCGAACAAACCACATAAAGGAGGACGGAAACGGGCCCGCCTGTCTTGGTTTGCTTTGACATTCGAGATGGAAATCTAGGCACCAAGCAGCGTCGACTGCACCTTGCGCCAAGTGGTAAATCTCCTGGAGGAGGCCTGAAAGTCGGCTGTTCCGGGCTGTGGTTTCCTCTGCCTCCGTAGCCGTGCAGATATCTTTACCCTGAGCTGGCGGGGGGGACAAAACGATAATACTGAAGTCAGCCCTACCGTATTACAGAAGAGGGGAACTGGCACACAGGGGAAATTGTTTGTTTGTTAGTTTGTATTCCGCCATGACTTGTACTGCTGCTGAGCCAGTACAGACAGTCCGAGCTGTACACATGGTTTATTGCCTGGCTCGACACTGTCAGATGTCTTAAAGTCACCCCTGTTTAGAGATGGGGCACTGAATGAAACTATTATTTCAGCACGTTTTAAAACTGATGGGGAACAATAGAGGAGTGTATGAAAACCCATGTTCCCTTAATTACTGTTTACATGTCACAGGACATGACTCTTTGCCAGCTTCAAATGTGCTCTAACCTCTAAAATATACTGTAATGATACTTGGCTGAACAAACATTAGCCCATTTTGCAAAATAAATATCTTTAGAGGAAATGCGACATTAAAGGTCAGCATTCACATCTGCACTTCCTTGCTGCTTTCTCACGTAGTCACAATAACAGGCATTTGCATATCTTGCTCGCAATTGCAGTTGCTCACATGTGAAAGCCTGCCAGCTATTGGCTGCTGCGCCTCGGCGACAGGAGCGAAAGCCATGGCAACAACACGGTAGCGGTTTAAGGTGCAAATCGTGTACCATCTCGTACGCGGGGGGAAAAAAAGCAGTGTTCATGATGGAAGGAAAAAAAATAAAAAATACAAACTCCTAGTCAAAAATAACAGCGACATCATAATTCAAAAGGTGTCTGACATGCACATAGACGAGCCCTAAATGAGAAGATTCAGCGACATTAGCATACAGAAGAGTTTCCCAAGAGCGGTCCTATAAACACACTGAAGCCGAACTTTGAATTACGTCTGGATGGGCTGCTGATAAGATCTGACTTGTCAAAGCTTGACATTAATGAATTCTATGCCCCCCCCCACCCACCCCCAGAGGTGCAAATGAACTGATAAACAGAAAATCAAGAATTTTCTATTTTTTTCCTGGGTATTGAAAAGACCTAGTTACAAATACAATCACCTTGACAAATAAAGGGTCGTACTTAATCATCCTTATTTCATCGTTAGCCGACTGGTAAATTCGGTACAGTACTTATGTACTGTGGCAAATTTTCATCTCTCCCTCTGTCTTTATGGGATTTACCCCCATTGCAGGTTTCTTCCAAAAATCCCAAGTCATCAGTCTAAATAATCTGGTGACCGAACTGTTCCCAGGGTGCACCCTGCAATGGACTGAAGTCCCACTCACACTTCTGTGACCGACTCCCAATTACCGTTACCCTAACTGAATTATGTTACTGACATTAGATTAATTAACTTCTTCTTTAATTATAGTGACAGTACATGTTCTACTTGTGTTTAATACACTCATATAAAATGTTTATTGTAAAGAATCCGTAGAACCCATTATATGTAAATAACTATTCTCATCCTCATAGACAATTCCAATTAATTCTGGAGCTAAATGTTTTTAAGACATGCAGGCCAGAGGTTACATTTTTATTTCACCAGACAAACCTGTTCGTGGCACGGATCCCGAGCGGTTCCTTGTAGGCCGGGAAGGTCTGGGGGAGGGCCTACAGACAGATACACAGTCTTGATCTTATTGTAGCAGAAGCAGCAGAAGACAGAGACTGACCTTTCAGTCTGCACCCAAACTGATCCGAACTACAGAGGACACAAGTCATAAACAAAATGTGATCCCACCAAGTCCCAATCATCCATCCATCCATCCATTGTCTATAACCGCTTATTCCATATGGGTCGTGGGGGGTCCGGAGCCTATCCCGGAGGCTGTGGGCGCAAGGCAGGGAACAACCCAGGATGGGGCGCCAACCCATTGCT